>OY744475.1:149899844-150509844 GCA_963556175.1 Tipula confusa | reverse complement strand
TATTAAAAAAATCCAAAATTGACCGGTTCCAATCGTTGTTGCGGGTGCTACACAATTATATAAAATGCAATGATACATATACATACTTACTCTACACAGTATTTCATGTAAGGCATGAGTATGCAAACAATATGGCTTGTAATATAGATGGTTTTGACCCGCAACGACGATTGAACGCCCCCTAAAAAGAGGAACCCGGAACTAAATTTTAGATGTTTTTTTTTTATATATGGGTTGCGACGTCTTTTTATTTTATTTGAGCCCTTAAAACACGAGTCTTCAGAAATCCTATTAAATACATTTTTTTAATTTAAATTTGAAATAGTTAAAAAACTAAAATTAATTTCAAATAGGTTATTAGATATAAAAATGTTCTTCAATCTTAATTTCTCAAATTACTAAAATATATTAAAATTTAGCTAAAATTTGTGGGTTCGTTACGAAATCTTGTATTTCGTATTTATCGAAAATGCATTTCGCATTTAAATCTCTATTATAGAATCCCCTAATTACAAAGTCTCCTAATAACAAAATTTATTAATTACAAAATTAAAACAGTTTAAAATTTTGTCTAAAATCAATTTAGCATATAGGAGCAACTTAAATAAATTCAATTATAATTTCGGAGAGGTTTAGACCTAGGATCGGCAAACATGATAAATAAGTAACGAATCATAGCTCTCCCTATTTTAAAAAATAAATTCGGCGTGCGTATGCTTCGCGATCGGCAGACTTGTTGCTCTGCGTGTCGTATTTAGAAGAGGCTTATTTAAATTATGTAATACGTGGCCGTTTTAAGTGATTTTGTAACTAGGATATATTTTAAGATTTGGTAATTTTGTTTATGGTTATGTAATTAGGAGGTTTATAAAATAAAAGAAGGCTTAGTAGGTAGGCGTTTATGAAATGAGGGGTTACATGCTGCTCCAAAAATTTTAAAAATAAATTTCAAATTATTTCTGAAATTTTCATAATTAAACTAAAAAATTAACATCGAAAATAAAATAAAATTGGTTCTTCTAAATTGAAGGTCAATAGATTTTAAAAATAAAATTTCAAAATAGAAATATTAAAATCAAATTGATCCACTACGATATTAAAACATCCATCCTATTAGTCGTATTCCTTCACATGAAGTGATAACTGTCGCAATGTGACAGGACAAATATCCTTTAACATAAAATTTACGATTATATACATTTTTGGAGCTGTAACTTAAAATTGACGAAACATGTAACCGTGAACTTTTCATACGACTTAAAGGATACCATTTCTATCACTTCAGCTTGGTTCATAACATCGGAAAAGTATTCCAAACCCCCTTGCTCGTTTTGTAAGAAGTTAAATTTTTTTCAACTCGAGTATGGAAATAAAAGGCGGATCCTTTATCATGTGCTGTGTTTTGATTGGTTTGAGCTCGGGAGTTCGGAAATTATTTTCGATGTTATGAACCAAGCTTTCACAAGTGACAAGTCACAGGTGACACGACTAAGAAATAGATATTTAAATTTCTTTGTAAATCTATTGAATATGGTTTTTATCGCTAAAGTTTGTGGAATAGCGGTTAAAAGTTTTATCTTATTATTTATATTATTAATTTAAGAAAGGCCAAACAACAAAATAGTTCACAGTTCGCAACGGGTACAAAATAAGAAATCGCCGTGACATCCCAGCTACATTAAAACGGGTATAGAAAATTTACAATTTTTTTTTTTACAAAATTAGTTCCTTTTTATTTTTATATAATTATATATATTTATTATTTCTATTCATGCTATTATATAAATATTGTTTCCTAATAATCTGTAATTTGATATTATATAAAATAAATTAACTAAAAAATAGATTTAATAAAAAAAAAAAACAAAAAATTTAATTAAAATTTCGTTATTTAAATAAACAAAAAAAGATCAACAATTATGCTTTTTTTCTATATTTTTGTACAAAATATAATACATAAATTATTATTTTTATTGATAAAAATAATAATTAAAAAAAAATTAAAATGTTTTTAAATATTATATAAATAAATATTATTAAATTTTTTGTTTAATAATAATCTTAAAAAAAAAAAAAAAAAATCAAGCACTTTAAAAAAAATCATTTATGTAAAAACTAAAGTCTCCACATTTTTTATATATGAAATGAGCTAAAAAAACCTTATAATTTCAAATAATATAAAAAAACAAAGTCCCGCCATATCTACTGTCATTTGTTTTAGTTTTTTTCTCTACACTCACCACACGCACACACACAAAATGTACGAAAAATCATTCTCTCCAAATTAAAATCGAAAAGATTTTTTTTATATAATTCGCTCTTTCACTCTGTTGCGCTCCTCTCTTATTTTTCTCGCAAAACTTTTGTTTTTTTTATTTTTTTTTCAAGATGTCGATGTTTATCAATATACAAAAAAAAATTTGTTGATAAAACTGTGAAAATATATAATAAAAAATTAATATTAACAAATAAAATATACTTAATAATTAAAAGTAAATTGTGATATTTAATATATAAAGTTTATTTTAATCTATATATAATAATATAAATATAAAAAGGTAAGTTAATATTTTTATAAATTTTTACCATATCAATGGTAAAAAAAAAACATAACCTCTAAAAAATAAAAATTGTGTATAATAAAATATTATTGTTTAAAAAAAATTCAATTTTGAATCTATATATGTGATTTAATCGTAATAAAATAGCAATAATTTTAAATAAAGTTTAATTAATAGTAATGCAAAATTTTCTTAAATGTAAAAATCTATAAAAATTATGTTATTTTTTCATTTCGATGCTAATGAAAAAAATCGATTAAATGTCAACTTAGAGAATTTATTGCATTTTCTTATATTCAATGAAATTTAGTCTATGGCATTATATTTTAATTTTTTCTAAGAATTCTGCTAAAAAAATTATTTAGAAAATTACAATCACATAACACATTAAACAAATATAGTTATCCAATATCTAATAAGAATTCGGCAAACGCTTTTTAATATGTTTCAAAACCTATACAATTTTGCACGGCACTAATTATAGGCTAGGTAATCTTGATTAAAAACTGTATTTTGAGTACCTATACGGGGATTAGCGCAGGATTCTATAGTTTCTTAAAAGATTTATCAAAACTTATAGTAAATAAAATATTTAATGTAAATCGATTCAAAATACGTAAGATAAAACAATACTAAGATAAGTACATAAGTCAAATTTAACAACAATATAGCATTACATGCAACAGTATAATCTTAAGATTCGGCGAATAAGGCGCGCACATAAAGTGTAAACATAGATTTTTAACCATCATTGTCAATGTGGTTACATAGTTTTCAAATTGTTTATTAAGTTCGATTTATTCGATTGCATTGGTAATTCATGAAGCGAAAAAGTCAACAAACAGTAACAGGTAATAGTAATTAGGTTAAACGTCATTGCTGGCCAGTACCATATTAACAATCTAGCTTCTTCAGTTTTGATCCCAAGCTTGCTCTTCGTATTGTTCTAGATTATCAGAAGAAACCAATTTGTTCTCTACCCCGAAATGCCATCGTCAACGGCAGCCTGCTAAATGGCACCATCCGTTTAGAATAGGCAGATCTCGTAGTTCAAAAGAACTCGATAAGTCACCATGCGCATGACTGTTTTGTCTAATGTAATTATCCATTATGGACATCCGTTAGGGTCATCCGTTAGGGTTCAACACTCATATCCCTGCATGATAACTGGTCTAGTCATCACCTTGTACAACTTCAGTTTGTCTGAATTCTCAAGTTATTTAGACTTTAGCATTGGACGTCAATTACACAAAACACGGTTGCCTGCGACAAGAAGCGCTGTTATGTTCCCTCCTACACAATTATCATGAATGACAAGAGATGCGAGGGAACGGAAACCTTTCGTTCCTTCAAATGTGTGGTTACCACTACTAAAATTCATTGCGCCTTGGCCTCTAAAACCTGTGATCATATATTCGATTTTAGACTCATTGATTTTGAGACCAACGGAAGTTATGTTACATCATTGCCATTCAGTCCAATCACACAGATATAATCTGCATATCTGCCAGGATTGACGGTGCCATATTTTGTCCTGAGGTGTTTCACTTTTACGAAAGATTAATTCTAACAAGATTTAAAAGAGTATTAAGGACAGAGTCTCTCCCTGCCGCAAACCAGAGTTAATTGCAAAAATACCTGACACAGCATTCCTTTGTCATTTTACATTACTGTTGCCTTTACTGTTATTTTAAATTAGGGCACACATTTTCAGGTATTCCTCGATATTACGATGTTAACAAGAAGCAGTCCCGGGGATCTATCAAACTTTTTACGATTTCGGTAAATACGATCCGACGCGATTTTTTTTCGTAGAATCCGCGCTATTACGAATGAAACAAAAATCGTATTTTGCGAAAAAGAAATACAAAAAATTCGAGTTATATAGGTGACGGACTGTGGGATATTAGATATACGAAACGACTACACAAAGTAGCAAAATCTTTAGTAGTTTATTACTATTATAATATTTTATTTTTTTTTAAATGTAAATTATAATTAAGTATTTTAAATATTAATTTCATTGAAAAAAATCCTAGCATTGCTTAAAACAATTAATAAACACATTTATACATTATCTCGTAAATTGCGCTTGTTTTTACTAGTGACAATTAACAGTAAAGACAAAACTAAAGGAATGAAGTTTGTTAGGACTGCCTATTTTTTCTAAAAATAAAACAGAATTACATACTTCATTGTCTTAAAATTGTCAATTGAAAATAGTGTTTCATAATAGGTAAATCCGCTGCGGATCGTATTTTCAATTTCGTACTTTACGAAATCGTAAAAAGCTCATAAGAGACTCCCGGATGGATTGAGTCATATATAGGCTTGACGGAAATCAAAAACGTATTTCTCAAGATGTATCGTAATATTTAGAAAGAATCGTACTCGACGAAAACCCGCTAAAGGAGTGATTTTCTTCAATAATATGTAAGACAGCAATTTACTTGAGCGATATTTTTCGCATTTTCGGCGTTCTTCTTTCTTAAGATATAAACAGGCCACTTTTCTTTTATCAGACATAACTTCGCTTGCCGTACTAATCAAATATGGTCGAAAAGATAGTGCCACAAAGTATCTCATCCGAATATCAAGCGCTAAGCTAATGCAGTCCACCCCAGAGGAACGGTTCATTTCTAGTCTCTACATGGCCAGTGTGAATTCTGCGCAGGATGGTCTTTCAACGCACGACTCCGCAGTCTGAATACTTTGATAGCTTTCATCTTCTGCTCCCGAAAGGAAATATACCTAGGTTCGAAGAATGGTTTAGTCCCCGGTGACTCTTTTAATGAAGTTACGGGAACTGCGCCTTTTGCTGAGTTGTACTTATTAGTTATTACTAACGAGGTTTTGATATTGTAATTCCTCATCTAAGTTTATCAGACCTTCACAGTTAATACATAAGGTTCATTTTCGTGTGATCTCCGACTTGTAAATAACTGCCATTATAGCTTTGCAATGACCAATTAGTTATCACTCTCTAAGAGGACAGCTTTATTTCGCACATCTAGGACGATGGGATATCGACTCTTAAAAACTAATACAAGAACTTCTGTGCTTCTTACGCGGTCTATGTATCCATGTTTCCAAATTTATATTTTTATGAGAAAAGAATGTGTTAGTCATAATGAGATTGCAAATTATACATCATCATTTCCCCATTATCGGTCGCTGATTCTTGTCGGTAGTACGAACCTATATTTCCACATAAACCAGTCTTATTTTTACGAAATGATACTCTTTCATGTGTGTTATGATTTATTGGTATATTCGACCAAACATTAAGCTAGACTCAAAAATTACGCAAAGAAGATTTGGGATTGTCACATTACGCAAAGAAGATTTGGGATTGTCGCTTCAATAGACTAACATAACAAAATTTGACTGTCGGCTCAAGTAGCAGATGACACGATCAACATAATAGTGACTTAAACTGCTTTGTTGGGCCATAACAAAACAGAAGAAACAGTAACCGATGTCGTTTGCCATACGAACAATCAGCCAAACAATGTTTGTTCAACCAACCTCATCAATAATGGTTGTTTTTTTAAATATTTATAGCACGAAAAGAAAACAAACCAACGATTTTTCGTTAGACGTCAAATGTTTGTAGCAGTAAAATAATAAACTATTTAATAGGATAGGACCGCAGACAAGCACCACAAAAACAATTAGGGAATTTTCTATAGTAAAATAACAATTTAAATAAAATATATTTTTAATTCAGCTTAATTACAAACTAAACTTTATCCATTTGCCAAAATACAGCTCCTTTAATATTAAAATAATCCACAAATTTTTCCAATATTTCTTTTGCCTCTTTTTTTTCATATATCGAATATTGTCGTACAATTGATTTCTCCAAATTCTGTCGGTGTGAGTCCCATCACTGTTTTTGAGTTCAACAAATCCCGCTGAAAGATAGGGTCTGTGCTGATTTTTGTATTAAATAGATAAATTAGATGGATGTAGTTTCCGAAAATGCCTCCGTCACACACCTAACACCGTGACCAATTGCCTTTGAAAAAAAATTATTAATACTCTTTGTATATGTATAAATATCAAATAACTTATAATATTATAAGGGAAATCGTATTGAAAAAAGTGTCAACATAATATAGTTCGTATGCTATTTGTAGATGACACTAGTAGTGATTGAACGAAATGTTTAAAATTGTTTAACTAAATTTTTAAAAAAATTAAAAAATATTTCAGTTACACATAGGTTAAATCTTAACGTTTTAATAAATTTAAAACAGACTACATATTTATGTTGTAATATTTTGTATCCAAAAATTATGAATAATTAAATCTTAGCAAACAAATCTTCGTTGAACAATTAAAGCGATATTTCAATAAAATACACAAACACTTATAGTTTATACAGGGTTTTCCATTTGAAACTTGACAAATTTGAACTTTCACTGTGAACGCACCCTTAAACAAATAACCAAACTGTCAGTGTCAAAACATTCAGTAAATACAACATTTTTATCATGGTGAAGAACACGAACTTTCCGATGACTGCAACTTCAAGAAGGTTAATTCCCATTTTTGGTAAAGCGCATTTTTGGCTAAACGGCTTCGCCAACAAACAATATGCATTATTGGTCAGATGAAAACCCTTATGTGCTCCAAGAAACTCCACTTTATCCACAAAAAATAACTGAATGGTGCTGTTTTCATGCTGGTGGTGTCATTGGACCATTTGATGAAAATGAACACGTTACAGTCAATGAAGATCGCTACAGAGACATGTAACGTTATTTATTATGTCAATTAGCATTTAGCATAAGCTAGACATTAATGATCTGTGGTTTCAACAAGACGGTGCGACATGCCACACAGCCGGTTTAACAATCGACTTATTGAAATCTAAATTCGATGCACGTGTGATTTAACACCTCTAAAGTTTTCTTTGTGGGGCTACGTTAAATCATTGGTCTATGCCAACAAACCGGCGACGTTAGAGGAGAACAGAGCATATATTGAACGTGAAATAACGGCCGTTTCCGTCGAAATGTGGTGAACATATGAACGATGTCAAATTCCATACATAAATGTTATTATTGTACTCCAAGCCAATAATACAATTTTTGAGATATCTCAAATGGTTTGCGTTTTATTTAAAAAAAAAAGTTGTCAAGTCTTTATTGGAAAACCCGATATTTATGTAATATTATAAATTTATAATTTAATAAACAAGTAAAACACTAAGTTCACAAAAAATACATTATCTTAAAAGACGCTTTGCAGAAAATAAAAAATGACGATTAATGAATGACAGCTATATTTTTATGAAATATTTAAAAAATATTTCCGGCGTGCCATTTATTGTTTTCGTTAAAAACGTTCGGTATGCCATCTAAAAATTCTATACCACACTAATATTTGACGAAATCATGTTGTCATTGGTATTTAGTAATTTACTATGGAAATGTATTTGATTTTCTTGTCATCGATCATCTTGTCATCTGACTTTTGGCTAGCATTTGCTAGTTCTATAATTTTATTTTCATAAATTTGTATCGGCTAAATACTAAATGCGAGTGGATTACACTAAATATACAATATGCAATGAGTAAAATAGAAAAAAGAAATACCCCAGGTGGTAAACCAATAGAAACATTGGGCCATCCACTTCGAGGAAACTGCGGCTCTAAAAATTGTGGGGAAAACCGATTCTTACATACACAAAACAACAAGAATATAGAAACAATAAACAACCCATTCCAAATGCGAGAAAAGGTTACTAGATCCTGAGACATCTTACAATTTCCCATATGAAAATCTTAACATGGAGCAATTCCTCAGGAATTGTTTTATACCGTAATACATGAGGTATAACAACCTCATATAATTGTAGTGAAACATCTGTTCTCGAAAGTAGTGCTTCAGGAAAAGAGTGAATGTTATACAAACAATGGCAAAAAGTAACTGATGAAAAAAATCGGCAAAGCATTATTATTCTCAATTTACAACAAATTGACGAACTACTGTCAACAATGGTAAATGTCAAACCGAATCACCAATGAAACAAATTCAAAACACCAATTCTAATGTTAGTAAAAATGTTAAATTTCAAACCGATGAGGAAGACTTAGCTAAAGAAACAGAATATATTCGTTGTAAGTCTAGGAAAAATAAAAAGAGAAGGTTAAATAATACGAGTACACTGTCACCACCACAAAAAACCACAAACATTGGTGAAAAACATTCAAAATATTTTTGACATACGTCATAAAAGATAAAAAAAATACCTCCCCCACCATCTATCATAGTAGATGATGTTAAAATTTATCACGCATTCTATAATATGACTAAGGCGAGTGTTTCAGAAGAATCATTCATGAATCAAAATAAAATAAAAATCAACGTAAATAGCGAAGATGCATATAGAAACGTAGTGAAAACTTTGAGTGAAGGCTCATTTATCTAGTTATTAAGTTTCATTTAAATCATTTGGGTAGTAGTTGTGACTCTAGTGGTTTTACTATTGAATCAGTTTCGAGTTTTAAATATTTAGGGTTATTGCTGGAAATTAAATTTATATTGCAAATTTCAGTCCGAGCATTTTATTTTTTGAGAAAGATATGCCCTCTTAATGTAATGCTTTTATTATATTTTGGATTGGTTGATTCAAATTTACAGTATGCCATAAAGTGTTGGGTTGGAACCTATTTCAGGACATTAAAACCTCAACGAACTCATTCATGGCCTTTATTCAAAAATCTTAAAATACTTCCTTTGAAATATTTATGTGTGTTTAAGGTATTAAAATTTGTCAAGATGAGTGGTAACTTTAATAACAGGTATAATGAGCGGTTTAATTTTAGAAATCAAAATTGAATAACTGTTCCAAGAATCATCTAGTTTCTGTAATTATTTTCTTTGGACTGCTCCACGTCTTTTTAACAAACTACCATCTAATATTTCCAATTGTATGTCAAAAACACGTTTTTCAGAAGTACTTGAGGAATGGCTTTTCTCTATCAGCAATATTGACTTGTTACTTAAAGTTGTTTCATAGAATTTACTAGTTGAATTTTTTTTTGTTGTTTAATTTGTTAATTTAATTTATTTATTTTTTATTTTTTCTTATGAATTTTATGAGTAATCCCCACGCTATTAGAGAACACTTTCAGAGTTTATTACTTTTGTGTTTGATGTTGGAACATTTACCGCTAAGCCTCAGGCTTAAAAAATGATCCTAATTACGCCACATTTGATGTTCTTGTGACTGTTTTTCAGTAAACTTTTGTGTAATTGTTTGTAATGAATAACATATTTAAAATAAAATAAATCTTTCACACGCATTAAAATAAACAAGAAAAGCCAATCAGATTCATGGCAAGGAATTTACATCATACATGTAGCCCAGAAAGAATTAAAGATGAATTATCATCAAAACAATTTAAAATAATCAGTGTAATGAACAAAATTAGCAGGAGAAATAAAAAGACCCTAGACATGTTTATTACCATAGAGCTGTGTCGAAAATATAACTAACATTTATAAGATCCCTAGTTTATTGGGTTGCAAAGTGAAAATTCAACCACTTAGAAAGTCTAAACTAATTCCGCAATGTAAAAGATTTCAAGCATAAGGACACACACAAAAATATCATGGCAAACTTCCAAGGTGTGTTAAATGTTCCGGACACCACCTAACTGGAGAATGCGACAGTTCGCAAGTTCTTCTAAAGTGTGTACACTGTGGACAAAGTCATCCTGCTAATTATCGAGGGTGTATTGTTGCAAAGGAAATTCAGAAAATTAAAATCCAAAGGTTGAATAAAACTCAAATGTATGGTCAGGCAAATCGATACAAGAGGCAGACAAAGCAAGATACAGAGCAACCATAAAGCCGCCAACAAAAAACTAAAGGTGTTACATATGCCGAAGCAACGAGAGGCTTAGTTAACCCCAGCAAAAATCGATAGATTTAGACATCAGACAAACATTCTACTCTCATGAAATTAACAAAATTTGATGAGAGGTTACACAAATTGGAAGATAGAGCATTGGGATCTAAACCCAAATCCACACAGAAATGAACAGCACAATGGAAATCATGTCATGGAATGCTAAAGGTTAGCTTCGGCATCAGCAACGACATTGAAAATACAGATATGTGACCTATTTCGGAAGCACATTTTACTAAGCAATCCTACATAACACTTAAAGGCTATTGTGTATATCACAGTCATTATAAAAAAAATAATCCAACATTTTGAAAAAGCCAAATATGGAAAAGAAGAAATTCAAGCCACAGTAGTTTATATAAAAACCAACAACTTTCCTATTGTTGTGGCAGGATTGTACTGTCCACCAAGAAATTCTATTAAAAACAAACAATACTCTAAGTTCTTCAAGTGTCTGAAAAAAAGACACTTTTTCATAAAAGGTGGTGACTTCAATGCGAAGAATACTTACTGGGGTTCTAGATTAACTAAAACTAAAGGAAAAGAATTACTGATTCCCATAGAAAATGCATGTAAATCCATTTCAACAGGAAAACTAACATATTCAAGAAAACCTCATCGATTTTTTTATAACCAAAAATATTTCTAATAATTTTATGAAAGACGAAGAAAGCCAAAATACGAGCTCAGATCATTATTCAATAGTCCTAATTCTAAGGGAATAAATCAATGTTAACCAACAAATATATGGACTGGGAAAGTTTCAAAGTACACCTTAAACAAAGAATACTTTTGAAAGCTCCTTTTAAAATTATGGACCAACTGGACATAGAAGTAGAAAAGTTCATTACGGATACTCAACAATCAGCATGGAAAAGTACTCCAGAAATCAAAAGCAAGGCTAAAACGAAATAGCTATCCAATAGAGTGGCACCAAACTAGAGCTCCACAAGACTAAACAGTCTCAGCAATTAACAAGATAAATTCAGAAATTAAAAAATGCGTCAGTTAATTTCTACTTAAGGAAGTTGACCAATGATAGTAATAAGGATTATGTTCTCTGGAAAACAACCAAACTTCTGGAAAGGCCAATAATGCCGATTCATCATATCAAAAAAATGGAACATGGGCAAGGAAAAAGAAAGAAAAAGTTGAGGGATTTGCTAATCATCTTGAAATTATATTTCAACCTCATGAATGCCAATTACGAGAAACATTGGATGAAAACATAATAGAAATTCTCGAAGATGTCATATCTACATCGCCTACTGCAGTAGCAAACGAAATTAAAAACAATTTAAACTCAAAGAAAGCACCAGGGTTTGACCCGATTACCAGAGAAATAATAAAGCAGCTAACGAGATAAGGTACGGTAATGTTAACTAATATCATAAACGCTGCATTCAGGTTAAAACATGTGCCAAAACTTTTGAAAGTAGCTGAGGTTGTCATGATTCCCAAACTAGGAAAATCGCCACATCTAATAACATCATATAGGCCTAAATCGTTACTGCCGATAATGTCTGAACTCTTTGAAAAGTTTATATTGAAAAGACTCGAAACTAATCATTGAAAAAAAAATACCCTAATTCCGAATCACCAATTTGGTTTTCGCAGTGAGCACTCAACTATTGATCAAGTGCAGAGAATAACCAATACAATTGAGAAAACTTAAGAAGAGAAAAAAATTTGTTCCGCAGTATTCCTTGACGTAGAGCAAGCTTTTGACAAGGTTTAATCTATAAACTCAAATTAGTCCTACAGCATATACACCCGAGATGTTCCAATCCCACAAAACAACATGATAGTCACTTTCGCCGATGACAGCTATCATGGCAGTAGTTGATAACAACTTAGATACAACAGAGAAATTAGAAACCAACCGCCATGGCGCATACAATTAAATGAAATTAAATCTGTACATGTCGATTTTACGAACAATAGATTAGTACACAAACCAGTATATATAAATAGGTAATAAAGAAATACCAAATGCGAACACCACCAAATATCTTGGTATGACATTAGACGCTAAGCTTCGTTGGAAAGCTCATGTAAAAAAGAAAAGAGACGAGTTGGAATTAAAATACAATAAAATGTATTGGTTACTGAAAAGGAACTCTTATCTATCAATCCCTAATAAGCTTCAGCTTTATAAGGAAGTATTGAAGCCTGTTTGGACTTATGGTGTACCGCTGTCGAGATGTACCAAGCAGAACAACATGTATATTTTCCAACAATTTCAAAATAAAGTGCTAAGAAACATCGTCAACGGAACATGGTTTGCCAGAAATAGCGACACCCACAAAGAATCAAACCCAAAATTATGAAATTTGTTAGAAGTCATGAACAACGGCTACTTTACCATGTTAACATAGAGGCCAAACAGCTACTGAATAATACGAATTTAGTTACAAGACTCAAAAGAGTAATGCCTTTTGAGTTAGTGTAAAATTAGTTAAAATAATTTTTTATCTAGCGCACAACAAAAGCGCAATCACATAATAAATATCAAAGCTAAGGGAGTACATCGATGGATGAACCATCGATGGATTGCTTATTAGTCTTAGACTAGATTGTAATTAAAAAATAAATAATAAAGAAGAAATATTTAATAAAAACAAAATTAATAAAAAATAAATTTGTAACTATCCTTTGTAAGCAATTTTCTAAAGAAGCGCAAGCACTTTTTGAGTCAGTAAATATGATTATTTTGTCGTAATTTCTGTTGATTTTATCTGTTAATGATAAGTAAATAGCTAGTAATTACTAATTACGTAACCCTGATATCGCGAAAGTATTATTGTTTATTATAGATACTATGATTTCTTCATATTCTTCTATGTCTTTTGTTAGACTAGGATCTAAGCGTCTTATTTTTACCGCCATTCTTTTCTTATTAGTCTGTTTGATTGGTATGCTCTCATTATCTTACTTTGTATTTGTTTTTCCAATATTTATTTGGATAGGGTAATGGTCCGATAAGGTATTGTCTGCAATGCTAATTCACTGTGTGTCACTTACTTAGTCTAGTGAAATTTGGGTAATGTCGATCGCCGACTCGTAATGTCAACCGTCGAAAATCAGTAACGAGATTTTCTATTTTAGTGCCTAGTTGATCTTTATTTCTAGGTGGCCCGATACTTTGCAGTACGCATTTAAATATTTTCCGATAATTACATTTAGTTTATATTCATATTTTTTAAGCATGTCCTCAAATTGAGTATTAATTTTTTTCTTTGAGTTGTAAAAAGATTATTTTGTATGGTTAGTTTTTTTTAATCCCTTATCCAACGCACACAATTATACCGTATCCTCCATAATCATCTTTTCTGCATTTTATTACTGTTCTGTAGTTTTTAAAGTTTGGTTTGTTATTTTCTGTTGTCAAGGTTTCGCATATTATTGCTGCATCCGCATTTCGGTCTGTTAGATATTTTTCGAAAATTGTATGTTAATTTTTATTATCAGTGGCGCTATTCTTGAACTATGGCGAAAATTTTGAGGTATCAAAAATTTTCGTAATCGTAATAAAGAAATCATTAATTTAAATTCTTGAAATCATTACGGAAACAGAGCCGTGGTGAATAAAAATTATGGAATGGTATATTTTTTGACAGCAAAAATTGTTCGATTTTGGCATAATTTTAAATTTGTTTTTTATATAAAGTAAAAAGTTAAACAAATTTTGATATTTGTATTTCTTTAATATTCAGAAGTATAAAATTGAATTTTAAATGATTGATACTTCTATTATCATAAGTTTATTACGTGAAACCATGTGATTATTTAAGCAAACTGAAGTTCTTTGGTTGTAATTTAAAAAAGAAAAATGTTAGCAATCGAACAAGGAATTTATTTAATCCAAATTTTTTGTGTTTATTAAATAATTTGTAGATAATTCCAATAAAGACCTCGGTGCCCTAGTGTCAGACTGTATATGATCGAAATGGCCGTCTAAGATTTTACAATTTTCATAGTAAGAAAATTGTTATTATAATGTTTGTGTTGACATATTTTTTACATGGATGACGATTGACAAACTAAATTGATAACAAAAGAGGATGCATTTGGAATAATTATATTATTAAAATTTGATTAATAAATAAGCTTAATTACAATAAAAATTATATTTTTTCCACTCTATATTATAAATTACAAAACATATGATTTTTTGACGTTTGTTTGGTTACACAAAAAATCTTAATGCAAGAATCGATCTATTCTGTGAAATTATTATCATGTTTTAATGTATCAATTAATTTAAAAGTATTGTTTAAATTAAATTAAATTAGTGTTTTTCCAATTTATTATTGTTTTCTTTAATTTCCATTTATATCTTACTCTTGTTCATTAAAAATAAAATTCATCCATGCGATTTCATTACGAAAATGAAATAAGGAACCCAAATACCAATACGAAAATTTTAGTAACGTTCTGTTACGAAAATTTTCGTTATCCGATTTCAAGAATACCATTTTATGATTTTCGTAATACTTTGACACTAATTCGGTACCGAAAATTTTCGTAACAGTTCAATTTCGATTTTGTTTATATATTTTTATTGTAAGTGTGTCAATTATATTTGTTGCTTCTCCAGGTATTGCTTCTGTCCTTATTGTTGTCCTTATTATATTAAATAGTGTTTTGAATTGTTCACAAACGTTTTGATACTTCAAATTTAACTTCTCTTGTTGTATTGTCACTTCTTTTTGATATTGTACTCGTATATCTGTTTTTGACGCACTGAGTTGAATTTGTTTGTATTTTTGTTCTTTCCATCACAGGAAAGTTTTAATTTTCTCTATTTCCTTTTATTTTATTTTTTGAACAATCTGTTTTCGATGGTCATCTTTACAATTATAACATTATACTTGAAATTCACAGTTTTTGTGTTCTTACCTGCATAGGAATTAAGCACGACTTTTAGTGATTAAAAAAAATCCATATATATTCTTGTAATTTGCTAGAAAAACTTATGTCTAAAAACACTTTTGTTTATTGTTTGTATGCTTCTTTTTGACATTTACGTATGTTGTTGTCAATACAAAAATAATGATTTTTTGGTTTGCTAAAAATTTTAATTTGATATATTTATTTGCCTTTAAATATTAAAAATATACAAAAAATAAATATAATTTAATAACATCTAAATATTTAAATTTTGTTATTCTGTTATTTTATTATTATAATTTATTTATTTTTTAATAGTTTTATAAAACCATAAATTTGTTTTTGTAACAGACAATGTGATAGACGATTTACGTTTATCACATATAGTCTATTACAGAAAGAAATTTAGTTTTCCGTTGTATAAATATTGTTCGGCGGTTATGTACAAATTTATTAATCAAATTCATTTTTAGTCGGCAAAGTTCATATACAATAAATAAATGAAAATAAAATAAAACATTTTATGATATGTATTTGTAATTCATAATATCTTTTATTTATTTTAAATATTGCATATTTGTTATCAATTCTATAATGATTTTTTTTTTATCGACTGGTATGGATGTACTCATAAAATAAATTTTGTATAGTGATTTTTTTTGGTATCATGTAAATCCTCCGTGTTTTGAGTTGGTATCATGTAACCTTATTGTAGCAGTTTTAATAATTATTTTTCGTTAGTGATTTTTTTTTAATCACTAAATGTCGTGCTTAATTCCTATGCAGGTTTGTTCTTCGATCTAAATGTTAATTTTACTGCCTCCGTTGCTTGGGTATTTTAAGTAGTAGTGTCAAATCTATATCTTCGGGTTTTCTCCTCCATGTACCTGTCATCGTTATATCGACTGGGATTTCTCGTATCAGCCTAATCGAGTAGTTGCAATTTTTTGGAAGGTAATCATTTTTGACCGTTTTATTTGCACTAGATTTATTTTTGTAAATTCTAATATATCGTGATTTTGTTATTGATATGGAGACTTTTGCTAGCCTCAATATGTTGTAGTTTTCCAATTATAACCGAACATAAACCTTTATCTTTTGTAGTACATATATGTTTTTATTTTCACTCCTGTGTTTTTTTATGTATGTCCTTGGTATTGTTGGCGGTTATACTTGTGACCTTCGATATGTTACTGTTTTTTGCGCCATGTGGTCTGCGTTTATTATTTGTTTATGTGGTTGTGTCGAACTATTTTCCCTCATTTCTACTGATTTGATAATTTCACCGTTATTTTTATTTGTAATTTGGTTAATTTATCTTTTGATTTAAAACTCGTTTTGGCTTATAGGTATCTATTTTTGCATCTGTTATATCATTTTTTTTTTTTTGTTTTTATAATTCCTCTTTGTTCTCTAAATATTTCACTAACTTTATCTTTAGTGTACGTTTCCACTAAAAAGTTCGTTGTTTTTTTTACATCGCACCTCACACGGATAGTATACATTCTCAAAAAAATTGCGTCTCAGCACAAAATTTATTACCTACACATGCAAACAAAAAACAACCGATTTGTAGAAAAAACAACCGATTTGTACTAATGAAGAGAACTTTTGCTGTTGTTTTTTTTACATTGGTACTAAAATATAAAATTTCCTCTAGGAAATTTTATGGACAATCCTTCATTTAATTGAAAAATGTCATTATCATGTATTTTTGTTGCGATTCAAATTTAAATAAAAATTATTTATATCTTTAAAACACAGCCATTTATTTTTTATCAAACTTTAAACATTTTAGATTTGCAACCATTTACAATAAATTTTTATGAAAAAAATCAACGTTAAAATTAAAAAATTTAAATTTATAATTCTAATACATAGAATTTCAATACACATACATAAAAAAAATTAAAATATTTCCCTTTGTAAAAAAACAACCGATTTTTTGGTCGAAACCAAGAGTTATAATTAAATTTTGATCAGAAAATCCAAGAAATTCATCCTATACATCCTATTCTTCTTCGCCGTCCACTTCCACTCACTTTAATTTCACTTCCACCTTTAATTATCAATTTAAGTCTATGGGTGTGTTTTTTTTTATATAGGAGAAATCGGAGAGATAAATTTACTGTCACATTTTCAGATGTGCGTTTATTTTTAATATCCGAGAAAAAAATTATCTCTGTGTCGTTTTTTTACGCTCCGATAATTATCGGATACGATCTTTTTACTCTGAAAAAATGTACAGATTATTTTATATTTTTTAGTAAATTCTAAAATGGCGACTCCGATTAATGTTGAGCAATGGTGACAAATAAAACTTTAATTAATGCTGAAATTCATGTTTAATGCTGAAATTCATAAAATAATTTATTATTTCTGATACTAAAAAAAAAACACAAAAAATATTTTTTTCGATCTGACATATAAAAATCGAAGAAAAAAATTATCAGATCTCTCCGATTTCTCCGATATCAAAAAAAAACACAGCCTATATGTTTAAATTTCTTTAACTATTTTTGCTGAACTTACTTCAATATGAAAACACGTCAACGTCTACCAATAACATTGCAAAGTTAATCTTTAAATAATTAAAAAGACATTCACCATCTAGAAACTTGCATAAACCTAAATCTGTATACAAGATTATGTACCTTTATGAACAGACATAAATTTCTTATTTATTTTGAAAAGGAGACATTATAATCTTTAATGTTCTGGACTTCATGATCACTACAGTTAAAGTTTCAATATATTATAATCTAAAACACCGGTTAAACCGTAGATCCAACTCCAGGATTAAGTTAGTGTTAATAATCTGTTCACATACATCGGAAGTCCAAAGTTATTGCGACTTGTGTTGATTTGGTTGCTGCCTACCGTCCGTTGCTATACTAAAAGGTGACGATAAATTAACATTATGACAACTTTAAAATATTTAGTATCTTTTGGTTCCTTTTGTTAAAACTGATAGATGCCAACTCGAAGTTTATTTTGAACCAAGGCATTCATGTTAAATAAATCTGAATTTAAGTAAATATAGTGTGTTTTACATTAGATTATTATATAGTCACCTAAACCATTTACTAAATATTTAGTAATGGATACTGTTATTACCCACGTTCGACTTCTCGCATTTTGTATCGTATGTTTAGCATTTGTATCAATTGATACTTTTTACATTTCGTTACAAATTCAATCTGATAATCTCACACTTCGTTCTCCTCCGTGGAAAAACTTTATATTAATTTTAAATTTTATTAAATCTTCTAATGACATTATAGTGAGGCTGTTTTATAGGGTGAAGTTTCTTTCTATTTCTAATCCTGGTCAACTATTTGACAGTATAATTGGTTTTGGACGAAAATTGACTATAGTACAACATACATCTACTACTATAGTGGTAGAAAATAAATATGCAGAACTAATATAGAAACAATTATGTATATCAATTAAATTAACGGTAACTAAGAAATAAGAATGAAATTAGTCATCCAAGTAACAGCCTAACTTGTCAAAACACAACTTGTTTATTGATCAAATAAAGTGGCTGTCATTTTTATTGTAAATTTTATTCCTATTCAAGTTAAATTTAAAGTTACAAGTTTCCTATCCCTCTATAAGATCAAAAATTTAAAATAACTGTTTAATTAAGAAAATTGTCAAAAAATAGTTTGAAAATTTATATACCTGACATTTAAAAATAATTAATTAATTTTTGGAAATAATAAAGGTAAATTATTAAAAATAATAATAAAACTGTTTTTACAAGCCATTGTTGGCCCATATTCAATCAATAATCCGGATTCATCGGTTTTAATCCCGAGATTGCTCTTCGTATTATTCCAGGCAACCAGAAGAAGCTAAGTCGTTCTCTACTTCTAGGCGCCGTCGTCGTTGACAGTGACCTCTACGCCTGCCAAATAGTGGCTTTCCTCTCAAAGATCACTCCATCGTTAAGTGATGTCATTGTAGTTTGGACCCATATCAGCGCATGATATTCAGCGAATCTTCTTTTAAATGGTATCAGTCATCTCTCATTCTCATTCGTCAGGGTTCAACTCTCACACCTAAACATTGGAAACCCATTACTCCTTTAAATGTCGTCCTTTAAAATGGAAGCTTAGAATCGTACAAGCTTACTATCTGCATATCACGGCCTGATTGGACTGACGTAATAAGATGTTCCTAAGGTGTTTCACTTTTACAAAAAATAATTTGTTGCATGAGATTAAAAAGTATTGGGGACATTGCCTAATTTTGTCGTACTACAGAGCTAATTGCAAAAATACCTGTTCGCTTGTTGAAATAACTTTATCGGTGGCTGACCGATTTGCACGAAATCCTCGTTGCGAGTCACCTACAATTTCCTCCGCCGGAGGTGTTATTATCTCCAATATTATGTAAGACAGTAATTTGTATGCTGCTAAAAGGAAAGCTACGAAGTTTGCCCTCTAAATATCTAGAGCTAAGATTTAATGCCATTAACTCCAAGGTGACGGTTTCCTTTTAGTCTCCGCATGGCCAGTGAAAATTCCTTTTAGGATTGGTCCCCTATGCTCGTCTATGCAGCTTTTATTTTACAATAGTCCTAGGTGTGAAGGTATGGCGAAGTACAACAACTCTAAGCCATTTTAGCTTTGCAGTAACCAATTGATGATCATTTCTTACAAATTCGACAAATTGTTCAAAAATGGGTCTTTATCTTTGGGTTGGTTAACATCCGTGATCCCATGAGTACAAATTATAGATAGGTTGGCTCGACGCATGCTTAAACATAGCTTACACGTACGGTTATCGACTGCTTTGAAAACCAAAGCAGTATTTTTTACATTTGGCTCTAGAAGAAATCCAACACGAATATTGCGAAAGATCATCTTCACTGTAAAGTAACGTATAGCCTTGGGATACATGGTTTCCACTTTTTTGCAATCCTTGAAGAGCAACAAGTTTCAAACGATGCTTTTTTATGGCAGATATATAGTGCCATTAAACGATAGGTTTTCTCAGAGATTGCTTGTTCCACGTGCCAATCCTTAAGCGTGAGCGGATGTCTTGCTTAATTTTGGAGGTATCATCCAATTTTTCTTTATTGATTTTTTTAACAATAGTTTTTTAAGAATGGTTTAGCCCAGCGATCAAACCTTTGTTTAGTGGTATTCTAAGGATATCATTCTCGTATATAAATACTTTATGAGAAAAACCCAAAGACCACAGGGGTCAAAGATTAATTATTAATCAGATGAAATTGGATTGTCATTTTAGTAACATTGTTAACTATAAAGTGACTTTAAAATGTTGCACTATAATAATTGTTCATATTATAAGCAGGTGCACATCAGTCATATTCATACCATCTTCCATTTTATTCTAGAATAGCACTTTGCAGATAGTAATTGTCTCTTCTTTAACTATTTTCAAATTTGTAAAACTGTCAAATTTCTAAGTGGTCCCGCTTTTACCTCATACTGTATTTTTAATCATTATTTTCATTTTTTATAATTTTTCTTGTTTTCCCAATCTCAAATTTTTAAAAATGTATTTTTATATTCGTTTACGATATGTTTTAAATTGATGTGTGCTTCGGATCCACAAATTGAAAAATAAAAAAAAAATTATAAAAGAATTTTCGAAATTTTATGAAAATTACGTAAACAAAATATTTATTTTGAGTTTTAACTATTTTTTTTTTTTTTTTTTTTTGTAAATCTAGTTTAGTTGAAAAGTTTTCTTTTTCTATCTATAGTAAATAGTTATCTCGCTACAAAAAAAAAATAAAATATGATTGTGAATTGAAAATAGTGAATAGATGTGCATAAGTGATTGGGAAAACATTTTAAAATTAAGTTATAGAAAATTTATTATTGTAAAGTGTCAACATGATTCGTCAACGCGCTTCAATGCGGAGCCATGAATCGTCACTAACAAGTCAAAGTAATGAAAAACTAGAACAAATGAAAGATATGTGTCGCAAAGTTACGGCATTTATGTGTACCCAAGTTGGTGTTGGTGGTTTAATTGTTGGTTACTCAATTATTGGAGCATTTAGTTTTATGTCGATCGAAACACAACAACCAAATAACGATATTGAAAAAGCAGCAATTTTACGTAATAATTGTGCCCAAGAATTATGGATACTTACGGAAAGACATAATACATTTAATTATCCGGCTTGGAGAAATGGTACCGATAGTGCAATGAAAAAATTACAAGATGAATTGGCAATATTAATGAAAAAAGGTTATGATGGACGAAAACCTGAAGATATATGGACATTTCCAGCTGCATTAATGTTCTGCCTATCTGTATTCACCATGATTGGTTATGGTAATATGGTACCAAGAACGCAATGGGGAAAAGCGGCTACCGTAATTTATGCTACATTCGGAATTCCCCTATATATCGTATATTTTTTAAATATTGGGAAAGTATTGGCAAAATCATTTAAATGGATATATACTTGGGTAAAACAGTGCACCTCCGAACGTGAAGATTATAGTCTGGAAGATGGTGAAATAAGACAAAGAAAAAAAATAATTGTTGTACCATCGACAGCATGTCTTTGGGTTATAACCGTTTATATTGCAATTGGAACAATAATGTTCGCGGAATGGGAGGGTTGGGACTATTTAGATTCAGTGTATTTTTGTGTTACAAGTTTATGTAAAATAGGAATTGGTGATTTTGTGCCCGGTGCAAGCATACTAGACTATTCAAAAAGTGAGAAACAATCAAAATTAGCGATAAATTTTGTCTATATGCTTTTTGGTATGAGTATAGTGGCAATGTGTTATAATTTAATGCGTGAAGATGTGCGCGTTAAAATGCAAGAAATGAGAGAAGATATTCGTTTGTGTCTAGATGATTTAAAATCAAGATTTGCCAAGTGTTGTGGTGATCGGGACGAAGAACTTTATTATTAAAATTTAAAAATATAAAAAATTCAAATACTATAAATAAACATTTTTACAATTTAAAAGAAAATAATAATTCCATTTTATGAAATCCAAAATTTAAGATACATGTTTCAGAATTTTTTTTTCTATTTGATTCCATTTTATAAGTCGTATTATTTAAATATTGTTAATTTTCTATGTGTTTTTTTTTCAAATCTCAGTGTTGTTTATTTTAAAATCAAATGTGTAAGTATGCACTCTTTTAGTTATAAATTCTAAATTACTAGGGAAGAGATCATTTTTAAAAGGATCTGGACGTAGACTTAAGTGTTTGAATTAATAATGAGTTAACTAAAATTTAAACATCTTGCTATTCAGATTGATATTTGTTGTCAAAACGACAAAATTGACCGCTGCAGTATTAATGCCAGATCTAATTCGTGTAACAAGATCAACGAGCTTAACAGAAATAAATGTTTTAAAATATGATAAAATCATAGGTCACACTAATTTAAAAATGTTCTAAATTCCAACTATACAGCTGAATTTGTTTCACATCTCTCTAAAATCATTAAAGACTGTACCTTACAAAAAAAGTGTAATAAGATTGAAACCAATGAATGATGACAATGATTACACATGAAATATTTCAGCTTATAAAAAAAGAAATAAATTATTTAAATTAAAAAAGCGAAACCTCAGCAACAAACAGGACTTTTCATCTTAAGTAAAGCAATTTATCTAATAGCAAATCATCTAAACAATTCGCCTAAAAATAATTTGTCTAAAACCATTTGACCATCATGCTTCGCCAGCTAAAGTGAAAAAAAAATTTTGTAAAGTGTATTTTTCTGAGTCACATTTTTCGGGAATGTTCAGAAACGGAATTTGCAATTTTTCCGCATTTCCCGTAGTTGTTTCTGGTTGGTGTAAAATGAAAATAATCGTAAAAAATTTAGTTTATACCACAACCCGAAAACTTGCTAATTAATGTCCACCGGAAACATTTTAACAATGTTTTTATCTTTTAGCTTGAGCCAGATTTTAAAAACTTTACTTGAATTTCTGGCATTGAAGCACCATTCCAGGCAACAATTTGTAATGCCTTCTGCAATCATGCATGGTAAAACTGTGCATTTTATATACTCAAACTCAAGCGGAAAATCTAAAAATTACCGAGCAATTGGTGCAGTGGTTAAAGCTGCGGTGTTTGGGACGAGAGGTACCGGGTTCGAATCCCAAAGGGAGAGGGTTGCAAAAGGGATTTTGCATCACCTTACTACGATCGGTGATGACGATGAACACATCTATGACCCCCTGTTGGAGTGCAGAATCCATGTGCAGATGGATTTAAAATCGAACCTGTATTCGTGCGTCCTCGATTTGGCTAGTGGCGGCGTAAGGCAGGACGTTAACAATTAACCGCGAAAGAGTTGGGAGAGCTTCGGCCCCAGAAAAGATTGCAGGATTCAGACACAAAAAAAAAAATCTAAAAAATTTTTTTTGTCTAGAAAAAAAAACAAGTGGTTTTACTAACAATTCTAAAACATTAAAACCTTTTACAGTTACTTTCGTAATACATATTATGTACTTACTTAATTTTCAAAAATTTATAGTTCTAAATTTGAAATTAAATTTTTCGAATAACCAACACAATGAGAGAAAAAATCTAATACAAAATTAGACTCGTGTTTAATGGCTATGTATTTTATAAGAATGAATCGCATAACGATGCCGTTTCCTAGAAATGCTTGCTATATATGTGTTTGAAGTGCAAAGCGAGAGTAATCAGCGAATGTGGAGTTATTAAAAAAAAACTATCGGATAATACCCCTATGGATGCCGCTCAGCTAGGCGCTGATAATGTCAACTTAGTATTTAAATGACGAGCACTTACCTCACATGATACGCCACAGTTGAAGAACTCGTTATTCCCGAAATTTTTCAATCGATAGCCAGAGGAGAAAAATTGTTTCTGATAGTGGAATTAGTATAAAATATGTATGTTAATATTGTCTACTGTATACAATTTAGTACAACTAGCACACTTAAAGGAATGGTACGCTAATGGGACATTTAAAACATGCCTTTCCCTTTGGAAAATTTTATACAGTACATTGCATACAAAGTAATAAGTCAATTATATTAGTTTTGGATTTACTGTCGGAAAAAAGCCAAAAGATTTATGACCATTTTTTTATGCTTAAAAAATTAGAAAATGAGATGCAATCACCATCACTCCATCTCGATATAGAACTGGCAATAAATCTATTAAAATGGTATTTTCTAAAGCAGGAATACGAACGTGTTTCTTCCACTTTAAACAAGCTTTACATTGCAATATTACAGAAAAGGGCATGTAGAAGCGCTACGATAAGGATAGTAGCTTCACTGTTAAAATGTGTATGCTAATAGCTCTGGCTTATGTTCAAGAAGATGACATTTCTTTTAAATATACATATCAAATATACCAGAGGAATTAGAACTGTTTCTTTAATATTTTGATAACAAATTCGTTGGTGAACATCTAGATCGAAGAGGAAACACTTGGAAGGATGGCTTTATGGGTTTGCATCAGTAGTTGATGCAATAAACCATCGGTCCATTTAGAAATTTTTAAATTTTTTAATTGCAGAACAACATGAATAATTTATTTAATAATAAAAATTGTTTAAAATAAAAAAAAGTTGTTTGTAGGTGAATTGTTTTTAGGCAAACTGTTTTTAGGTGAATCGGTTTACTTTTAGGTAAATTGTGCTTTAGTTAAAAATTAATTGCTTCAGAAAGCCAAAACAGTTTTTTCCGCAAAAATATATGGAGATATTTTATTAAAATTGCAGGGACAATATTAGAAATAAATCTATTAATTAAGAAGATGTCGCGAATACATTTAATAAGTCTTTTCTGACTATATTGTTGATAATAATGATATTACAATTCATTTAAATCAGTTTAATTTCTTGAAATTCGACAATTTGAAATATTTAGTTGAACATCCTTTTCGCCGAAACACACAAATAATCAGGAAATAAATGACATTATTTTGTGGAAAGTGTTTTTCCCATTTATCTTGGAAAATGTTATATTGAAATGATTTTTAAATTTTTTAAATGTCAACACAATTATTTCAGTAAAACAGTTGGTTTTATACAAAATTGTGCACACTTTCGGCTTGTTTGAATTCAACGAATTATTTCACTAAACAATCACTGATCAGCCGAAAATATGAGGTTGCATTTTTCTAGATATTAACAGAGCCTTTGAGTCAGTCCACCATGATATTTTATTATATAAAATAAGTAAATTGCAATTATCTGAAAGACAATTAAAATTATGGGAAAGCTTTATTAAAAACAGAGAACAATATGTTGAATGGCTAGGAAAAAGCGGACAATTAGTAAAGATATTCCTCAAGGTTATATTTTATGTTCTAATTTGTTTAACTTTTACATAACTTAATAAAAGTTGGTAATTTACTTTTAATTATGAAACGTGTAGATTTGGAAAGATTTTTCCAACGAAATAATACGTGAATGAACGATGTACTATATAGAAATATTCCACTGCACCATGAACTACTAAAGAGCTCAGAAATGAGTAAAAATTAATAAAATTTAAAATAAAACTTTTAGAAAACCTAAAAGGATATTACACAAAATTAGTTTTATATTGGATAATCTGTGTAAAAATGATTTTTTTGACAAATGCCGCAATTTAAAGATTGAAACGATTAGTGCAATTTCATCAGATCTTAGTATTTAGAGGGTTTAACAGATGTACAATGGATAAAGGAGAATTCATTAAAACAAAAGAAATCTTTCAAATTATTTTGTAAAATAAAGGCTTTGATGATTTGTTTAAACAGCCTCTTATTATGGGAAAAAAGACACGGATCAATCCTTACACCACAAATATTTAAAGCAAAATTTAAAGAATTCTTGACCAAAAAGTTAGCCGAAGATTGTATATTATTAAATCTAGTGCCAAATTAATAAAATTCATTGCGGGTGGACCTACCTACACCATTCCAGTGATCCTCATCTCAAACTATAAAATTTCTAATGTTGAAGTGCTTTATAATAATGGGCTCCTCTTGTATTTCTGCTATCTTTTATCTGTGGTTTAACTTGATAAGAAATCATATACGACAATGCTGGATGAAGGAAGTCCCGTTTAGAACCACAACGAGTAAAAATAATAATTTTCATCCAAAATGTCCTGCATCAAGCAAGGTGGTTCACTAAGGTAATATATGCACTTAAAATTTTCCTTTTCATTAAACAGTTGAATATTCGTCCACGAGAATTGAAAACAATTAAACGGGTTGCATATTTTGTCATCCTCTTATATGTTCGCTTTTAGCACAAGGCAATTTTAAGTCGATAGCCAATGATTAAAAGAATGATTTGGATATGCTTTTGAACATTTACCCAGATGCAAACATCAAAAAAGTGTTCCCACAGTTGCTAAGAGACACATTTGATATCTTTCAAAAATAAACGTAGGAATGTCTTTTTCAGACGAACGTATTACTATTTTTGAAGGAAAAGACCTGGGCAAAGACGTTATTTAAATTATTTAGGATCCACGATGTGACAAAATACTGTAGTGGTTTATGAAGAATGTTTATGTGGCTCTAAGAAGCCACATAAACATTCTTAAGCTGGTCAATGATACTGCAAAAAGAGGAATTGCTCTGATAAAAAAGTTTAACGAATCGGTTAGGGACGAACAACAAAAACAATTATTGTTAATGGTAACTGAGCTGAAATAGAAGCAATAAATTTAAAAAAAATTTCGGGTAGATTTGTCATGTCCTTTTTCTGATTATTTTCAAAAAATTTTTCTTTTTCTAAATTTATAAAAATGAAATGGGAATCAGTGTTTTGATAAAAAATATTGGATAAGTTTACTACTAAAAAGAATAATTTTATAACGGCGCTAACGGTTTAAAAGATATGCGGAATGATCTTCTCACACAACAATATATGATTATTTTCAACATAACGATTAGGGAGTATAGAACATGTGGCAATCCTGAGTTTTTTTGCTGTAAAGTAAAGGAAAATTCAAAACTAGCGAAATAATTGTACATCTCGCTGGAAGTTTTTGAAACTAACTTTTGGGAGAAATTTGTATGTTATCTTTCAATAATTAGTACATTTTTTGAATATAAAAATTAACTGATCTAAACTGGCTGCTACTGGTGGTTTTTACTGTTCGGAAATGGTTTCTTAAGTTCAATTTTATCATGTGTAGCCAAGGCAACTCAGTTTTGACTTTAATATCAAGAACACCTTGTCTTAATCAAATATTGAGTGGTGCTTTATCCGGAATGGATCTACAAACCCTTACTGATTTTTAATGATTTAGCACGTTGTTCATTCAATTTACTTGAAACGACTACTTGACAAATCACAACGCTTAGAACTAGTTTTTATAATCAACGATATCCATACAACTATTTTAGCGCGAGAGGCTGTTTAATAGGGTGTTTCATTATACAAAACAAAAAATTAAATTAATCATTTTCGCAAACTTGTTGCCTACGCCCTAAGTCTCAGTGATGTAAATAATATTTATGTTTTTATTGGGACTAGACACACTAATATTAATTGGTCGTATGATAGGAAAAACATGTGTTATGTTAAGCAACTTTGAACGATGCAATCTCTGCTTTTCTTGCTTCTATTTCAGCTCAATTACTCTTAACAATAATTGTTTTTGTTGTTCGTCCCTAACCGATTCGTTAAACTTTTTTATCAGACCAATTCCTCTTTTTAATTTTATTGTAAAAATTCAAAAAATTTCAGTGGTAAATTCACATTTTCATGCTGAATTTAAACAGTTGACTAAGTTTTAAGATCTTATAGAAATTAAGCCCGTGTATGTATGTATAAGTCGGTCATTACGATAATTTTATTTCTCATCGACATAAATTGCTGCATTTACAAGCTATGCTCGTAGACTAAACAAATGCAAATATTAGGTCTTAGATGTCAGTTTTTTTAATACAAGAAAAAATTACAATAACTGCAAATAAAAGACAATATCTGCAATATATAGGATCATGCTAATTAAGCCTTTTTTTTATTTATTCTATTAAAATCCTTTTATTTATTTATTTATTTATCAATATTGACATTTTTTTATTATAATATTTTTTAATATTAATTAAAATATTAAATTAATTATTTTTCTTAATAAATATTATTTACTAAATACTAATGTTTTCTTTAATGAATACACTCAATACTCGGTAAAAGGTGATTGCATTTTAATTCACGTAATTCCCCCAATGTGTAGAAATTGCTCAGCGAATTATACAATTTTACGCCATTATACCCTAATGATAGCTGTGAAAAAGATTTACTGTACATTGGTAATCTATAATGAGTGTTTCTGGTATTATAGTTATGGACTTCTCTATTAGAATATAACATTGAGTCTAGGTATTTTGGTAGATCTCCGTTTTCAAGGCGAAACATTAACTTCAAGGCATTGTAATGTATTTTTTGGTTTATACACTTCCACCCTAATACCACAGAGTATGATTTCCTAATACCACAGAGTATGATAATCAAATTTGTTTTGTATTTTTTTGAGACGATATAGTTGTGATTGATTCATTATGAATAACACTGATGAACAATAATCAATATGCGGTGCAACAAGTGATTTGAAATATATAATTTTTGTCTTCCATGGCATTTTATCCTTAAGTAGACTTAAAACGGCCCAGCTTTTTATTCATTTTTTTAGCAATATAACCCAAATGATCGTTAAAATTTAAATTTTCATCTATGATAACACCAAGGTATTTATATTGTTTTACACGTTAAATGACTTCATTATCAATTAATATATTTTGATTTCATTCTAGTTTTGTTTTTATTGACAGAACCATGTACTTTGGTTTAGAAATGTTAAAAGACAACTTTTGGAACATTAATCATTTTCTCAGATTTTTCAAATCTTCGTTTATCTTTTGAATAGCTTCAATAAGGGTTGGTGCAGCAATCGTAATCAAGGTATCATCAGCAAACATATTCACTTTACAATTTTTTATAACATCCACTATATCATTGATGTACAGGATGAAAAGCAATGGTTATAACGTAGAACCCTGTGGTACTCCGAGATTATTTGGTATTGGCTTAGAGACACAGTTATCGACTTTTGTATATTGTTGCCTTTCATGAAGATAATTATTGAACCATTCAAATTATGTGCCTTGTATTCCATATTTGTTTAATTATTTTAATAAAATTTGTCTATCGATTGTTTCAAAAGTTCGTTTAAAATCTAAAAAGAGTGCTACTACTACTTTCTTATCATCTATTTCAGATTTCCAACCATCCAACATTAAGTTTACCGCAGTTTCACACGAGTGGAATTCTCGAAACCCAGATTGTTGGTCGACTAGTATATTGTTATTGTTAATGTGATTTACTAGTTGAGTTTTAACTACTCGTTCTAACACAGCTTCATAGGTTGGTAGCATATTTATCGGGCGTAGTTCTTCTGGTTTGGTTGGTTTAGAAGTTTTCAGAATTGGAATAACTTGATATTTTCCATGATCTTGGAAATCAGTAAATTTTGATGCGAATATTTAATTGTTCATAGCATCCAACATCATAGTGCGATTTATACCATTAATCCCAGCGTTTGACTTCAGACTATTAATAATTTAGGTTATGTCTTGACATGTAATGTTTTGAAAGGAGAATGGAACTGTGTAAAGATACGTATCGAAACATTAAAATTCTTTATATTCGGAATATTGTTATGTATGTCAATCATTTGATGCAAATGTCTTATTTATAGATTCAGCCAATTCTAATTTGTCGGTTAATACTATTATCAATACGAAATTCAGAATCGTACATTTCTTCAGTTGTTCTGGTTTCACGGAGTAATACTAAGGCTGGTTTATAACTGGATACAATTTCTTGTAATTCTATTAAATTTGATGATAGATTTTGGATATTGGTGTATAGTGCATCTTGTTTGCGAAACTGATATTGATAATTGATTTGGTTTCTTAATATTTTCAGCTTGCGTTGATATACCGTGCAATTACTATCCCATGTAGGATGATCTACATCAATATTTAGATTGAGTTTCTTATTTGTTTCAACGCAGTTGCTACATTTAGTTTCTGTGTTGTTACATTCAATATATTTGTGCTCTCCAGTACATTTTGGGCATGTTAGCTTACTAGTACAGTTATCACACCATGATGTGAATAACATTTGTAACATCTTGTTAAGCCAATGAACTCTACTACATGGCATCTATCAAAATTTATATTTAGTTTTTCAGCCTCCATTATTTTCTTATAAGAAGTGGCATCAACTTCAATATCTTCATTCTAGGCTTGAGCTCTGCAGGTAATTTAATCTCATATTGAGTTCCTAATTTATCTGTAGCAATTTTTCTTCAGTTTTTCTTTTGCTTCATTCGAATTGCCACAAATTATTTACCACAACTTATCTAATAATAATAATAGTGGCATACAATTTAAAAGTATAAGTATTAAAAGTATTGTCAGATTGCCAGCGATATACATATCAATGAATTAGTTCTGGGTGCTAATTCCAATGTTGCTTTTAAAGACTTGAACTATTCAAAATTTTGACTTTCCTTACGAAGTAAAATCCCATATAAACTGAGGAGGTTTTTAAACTAGAAAGTGCAGCCAACCTCCTTAAAACAGCTACACCTATAAATTTTCACATTTTTATGCGCCCTATGAGTTTTTTCCTGTTTACCAGAACTGTTTTAAATATGCTCATGTTAAACAATGTCTAATAAATAAAATTATTGCAACAATTAAATTGTATTAAACATAAGTATAAAATTTTCGGAAATCCAATCATCTAAAAGTTATTAATCTGTCAGTCAAAATTGAGAAAGCGAAAACATCTTATCTTTAAAAAATTTTATAAATAGAAAAATGTAAATGATATATTTTTATCACTTTAATGAAATCAACCATTAAAATGAAAACATATGTTCAATCAATGCTAGACGCATTACTATATGCTTGAATTTAATCTAAGTGTATTTTTGTTTGCCGATTTTATTCAAAATTAATTTATTGACCTATGCTTATAGTTACATCGATTAAATTATTTATACATCATTTCTAATTGTTTTTTAATTTTACTTTTATTCCAGCAATTTATGTAAAACCAAAATAAAAATTTTATTTAAAAAAAAAAAAAAAAAAACAAAATGTTTTCCGCTTATGTAAATGTACATGGATTTTCACTGAGATTTCGTTCTGTGACCGGTTTCGATGGACGAACCAATGACATTTTATATTCGTTTCCAATGCAAAAGCCAAGTGAAGATGAAGAAAAAACCGCGGTTGTATATTTTGGAGGTGATATTCAGGTAATATTTTCATTTTAATTAAGATGACCGATCTATTATAGCAAATATTATATTTTGGATCATATCCAAATTATATTATAATAAATGTATCGTTGATGAGCAATGAACTTTTATTTATTATAAAGAGTGCATCTAAAAATAGGCGCTGTTTATTAAAATACTTAAAATATTAATGACATCTCAAACGAAATATTATTTCGTTTTTTTTATTTTACAAACAGAAATTTAGTTTGTAAATTTTTGATTTTCAATACTAAAATTTGACTAATTTTACAGTAAAAAATTATTTTATTTTACAGGATTTCCCCGAAAATATGGAAACAAATTTCGAAAGTAAAGCATATATAAAGTATAATTTAGAAAATACAGCACTATTATTACGAAATAGTTTTCCAAAATCACACATAATAATAATTCGACCGACAAGGGTTGAGTTTAATGCATTTAGTTGTTTTGATAATTTTGTGCGAGGAAATAATGTAGGTGTACCAGATCATACACCGATGAATTATGCATTAGAACATTTTGAAAAGTAAATTAATTGTTTGTTCATCATGGTTTTATATTATTATATAATTATGATGTGGAATCGAATTTAATTGAATTTTTTTTTTTTTTTTTACATTTTTAAGACTATTACAAAACTTATCGCAACGAATAAGGACCATGGATGATGTTGAAATGTTAGAAAAAATTTGTGAATTACTAGAAAAGTTTCGATCTGAAGATAATAATCACGATATACAACCGGATGATGTATCAACGCCCAGTCCCATATCACCATCAATGTTTGATATAAGAACATTATTAACTGAACCGTTATGGTGGTTGGAAGAAAATTTTGACAAAACTAATTTAATTTTAATTGGATTTAGTAAAGGTTGCGTTGTTTTAAATCAGGTAAAATTTTTAATCGTTTATCAATTAATTATGAAATAAATAAATTAACTAAATACATGTTTTTTTTTTTTTTTTTATTTAAACAATTTTAGTTTATTTATGAATTTCATTACTTAAAAACACTTACACCCGATGATAGTTCAATGATGAGTTTAATATCGCGAATAAAAGATATATATTGGTTGGATGGTGGACATGGTGGTACGAAAAATGTTTGGATAACGTCACGTAGTCTATTAGAAACGTTAACACGATTAAATATTAATATTCATGTACATGTAACGCCATATCAAGTCCTCGACGAGAGACGGCCGTGGATAAAAAAAGAAGAAAAAATATTTACCGAATTACTGCGACGTTTGGGTGCAAATTTGACGCGAAATTTACACTTCGAATCAAAAGTGGCCGATTTATATTCACATTTCGATATAATTAGGGTGTTTAAACAAAATAATAATAATACAAATAACGTCAGTTCTAATACTATTACAACATCAACAGGAACTACAATACAAGGGTCATCTTCAGAACAGAAAAGTGAAAATGATGATAAGAAAATAAGTGAGTAATTTTTATTTTATAGTCTTGTTACATAACATAAAAACGATAGTTTAAAATTTTAAGAATAGAAAACCTTTAAAATTATAAACAATTAATGAAAAATTCAGGCCATTTATTAGAACCGATTTGGAACATTTACGTAAAATGATACAAATTAATTCATACAGAAATTTAGTACAGGTTTTCCAATAAAATTAACAGCAAAATATACACTTTTGGATTAATGTTGTTTTGCAAATTTATGTTTATAAAGTTCTGGTAATTTTAAAATTAAATAAAACTTGTCAGTCTTGTACCGACCTTCATTACACATATACATATTACGATTGTTACTGAATAGATTTGATATAAATCTAAAATATCATTGTTGAAGCTTCTTCATACAAGTTTTAATACTTGGCGATACAGGAGTAGTTTATTTTGCATTGGTAACTTGTTTAGAAACGCGGTAAAGAACGTCTCTGCGTATTTTTAACTTAAGTACCTATAGATGTGATACTTAAGTTTTTGTAAATGTAGTAGATACTGATTAGTAGACTTACTGATATTATATAATAGCATATGAACATGCCATCTACCTCGGTAGCGGCTAAAATATTTTTTCCATTTATTTGTTTTGTCGAAATTGTATAAAGTTTAAAATTTAATTTTTTGATGTCAAAGTGCCCTTGTTCTGGAGCTATTACCGGCCTATGATATTTTGATGAACCACCTTTCTAATGTGTGGGAACTTTATCATTGCAATGTGCTTGCCGTACCGGCCCACCTGTCTTTATATGCATGCGAACACGATCAATCTTCCTATTAGTTTGGATCTCGCGAATTTCGATGACGTCTAATTTTTCGGCTTTCCTGCTTAAGAGGAACATTATAAAAGATAAGCTTAAGCATGTACCAGGTTCTGGTTAAGGATTCGATTTTTGGTGAAATGTCGAAAGTTTCAGTCAAGGACAACTTTACGTTCAACGGATTCTACATCCAAATCTAAATAAGTTTGAATTTCATTTTTTAAACCAGTACTATACCAATATCATTTCTAGTGACACCTTTGTTATGGGTGCAACAAGTTTTTATTGAAATTTCTCCAAATGAAGAGCAGCATGTGTATCATTCAATATTTTATCTGACGAAAATTTTGATGTCACGTTACCGGTAAGGTTAAGTGTAAATTAATTGATTTCAGGATTTTTTAAAACGGTAACTCGTAATTTCTACATAATTCAAAATTATCCTAGTAAAAATTTATAATAGTATTTATGATGATATCTTTTAGCTTTTTGCACAATTGATCGTTTTGTGAGTTTTATAATTTTATTCGAATTCTTATGCTAAAAGGATTTATACTAAGTACTTCCAAGATTGATGATTTACAAACTACTCTATATTTTTAAAATATGCTAGAATCATATTATGTAGTGCAAATTAATAGTTATCACTTATTTGCTCCGTATTTCTCCAAACTAAATGTCTCGAGTTTGACATCATTCCATTTAATTTCATCACAGTCCTACTTTCCATCCTCTTTAGGGTTACAAATCAGTGCTACCGTTTTTCAACATTACTTGCTGCGTGAACTTTAACCTTTTATTCGCAAGATATTCATAATAATATATCTGCACTCTCGTGACCATAATATAACGCCAACCGATCGGTATTTATTGTTGTATTTCTTTGGGAAAGAAAAATTTAGCGGATTTATATTTTCCCAAAACAACAGCAAAAAATTTAGATTTATGATACACACACCTCTTTATTGTTATAGTTTTATAATACCTCCATATTGTTACCAAACTAATACGTAGTAAAACGAAATCAAAAGGATAAGCATATTGTCACTAAAAATTGGATTTAACATCCAAAATTTTTATTGGATTTAGCTATATCCACTTTGGGTTTAACATAAATCTCCTTTGAATTTATATAATGCGATTCAGAGTTGTTGTAAAATTCCTAAAGCAACATAGCTTAAGTTTCCTCTCTTCAAGGATATATTTAAGGCCTAGTTCTTCGTTATAGCAATTCAATTAATTTTGTTTAGAAGTTTTTGTTTATTGCATAGATAGTTTTGCCTTTAAGGTCTTGTTTTCTCTGCCTTAAACGATCCGTGCTTTTCGATTTCCTCAGAGTGAATCTCTAACTTTTTTTCTTATTATTTCTCTGTAATTCATGGATTAAATTTCAAAATAAAGTTCGACTAGTTTCTAAAACAGTCTCCAATACGTTTATCGTTTGTTCTTTATTATGGTTCGTCGGATTAGCAAACGACTTGTTTTAGTTGTCTAGCACAATGAGATGGAACTGACTCAGGATTTATTTTAATGTTGTATCTTTTTATGATTAGGTGGCTTTGTCAACGTGCAAGAAAAATTATTACCATTCTACTACATTATTTAGTGCAAGATAATTTCAATCAATCAGTTGTAATTGTTCGGAATTGGGGATACCGAGTGTATTTATTTACATTACCTTCGGATGGGGGAGTATATTTGTCGATCCAGTGCAGACATACCGGCGGACAAACTAAAATAAAATGTCAACTAAAGTAAGAAAACTGCAAATAATTTGGAAAAAAACGTTTCACCCATTGTTGATTATAGTATTCATGCAGTTAACCCTTTCGTTGATACTTTTTAAATTAGCAGTATTTCTTGACGACTGATGTGATCCAGATCAGATCATATATCAAGAAACGACATGAAAACTAGTATGTTAGTTTTTAGATTACCATAACGAAATTGGTACAATTTTTTTTTTTAAATCATGTTTATTTTCAGTAATTAAATTTTACAAATTATAGTAAAACAAAATTTATAAAGAAAAACTTACAAAGTATTTGTGATTTTATATTATAAAATTTTGGCCAATAGCGATAAATGTGACTCTCAATTTTTTATAATTTCCAATTAATTTACTTTTTATTTTAGTTGCTTATTTCTCGAGAATGTTATGTTGCTTAACATTAAATTGGTTTTATTTTATTTCGAATATAAAAGTCTGATTAAAAAAATATTCGTTATGTGTATGTGTACTTTGTTTAGAAACAAAGAATATACTTTAAATGGATTTTGACTATTTTATTGATAAATTGATAATTTTAATATAGCCACCAATATTTTTTTAAGGTTTTTTATGTGATTCATTTTCGTTGTACAATTTGGGTCTTTTCCATGTAATTCGTGGTTTGGATCACATTTCGTCAAGAAATACAGCTTTTGTTAAGCTTTAGAAGTTTTTCAGTAAAAAAATCCATGGAAAATTATATATTATTTTGTTTTGCATAATTTGTAGCCTTTTTGTGACATTATTGTAATATTGATTGCCAGGCAAGGGAACTTAAGTAAACCAAACAATACTTTCAATAATTTTAATTTAAAAAAAAACTATATACACCTACTTACAATTTCAAAGGAAAAAATATAAATTCCATTTTTCCAGTTCTTTCAAAGTAAAGTTTTACTACAAGTGTTTTCGATCCTTAGGCGAGATAATAAAATTGAAGAATAAATAAATTAAATTACTTAAAATGCATAATCTTTTAAATTTTAAAGCGGGTATGATTTTTTTAAATTTTTTCACTAATTATATTATAGTATGTACAATAGTTTTTATAATTTTATTTTTCTTATTTTATTTTCAGATTTTGATAAAACATAACTAAAACAATACCACAAAAAATTGAAACGTACACAAAATTTAAAGAATTTCAAAAGACGCAAAATTTAGTTGATCAAAATTTAAAAAAAAAAACAAAATAATCAGGCGTCAATAAAAAATTATAATATTATAAATTATTGTAAATGTGTTTTTAATGACAAAATTCGCGTACTTGTAATGTTAAATATGTAATTATTTATAGACTATATTTACTTATAATATACAGAAAAAAAATCCAATTTCCCTCATTAAATTTTTCTTTAATTATACAAACATATTAATAAATTTTTTTAATTTATTTTTAATTCAATATAAATATATATATATATATATATATATATATATATATATATATATATATATATATATATATATATATATATATATATATATATATATATATATATATATATATATATATATATATATATATATATATATATATATATATATATATATATATAAGCGAAAACAATTATATATCGATTCTAAAAGCATGTCTCAGCTTACTTAATATATTTGTATTATTAGGTATTTTGAAAAGACACCTCATCAAAAAATACGGAATTTAAAGTGTGATTGAATAATATGTAACTGTAATAAATAATGTTGTAATTTAAATTCTGTCCCATGTAAATAATTTAAAAACAAAAGTAAATAAAAAGTCATCATAAAATCAATTTAACTTAATTCATAATTTTATTGAAGCTTATAATTTTGAAGAGGAGACAATCACTGGATATATTTTAAATGTTAAAAACGTGATAATTATACTTTTTGTTTCCAATTTTGACCTAGCTGAATTAAAATTAATTTAATTCCTATATTCAGTCACACACACACACACACACACACACGTGCACACGCTCTCAAAACACGGCATTTGTAATTTATATAATTTAATTTAAATTAGAAATCGACACAAAACGTGAATATTATATATTTAAAAAAATAAAATAAAAAATTTATGTTGTGATTGTAATTAATTGTAATATTTTTTTAATAAGAAAATTATATTTATCACATTTTCCAATACATATTATTATTATTATTATATTGTTCTAATAATAAGAAAATATTAATAATTAAAAAAAAAAAAAAAATCAAATAGATACTCTAAAGGAAATAAACAAAAAAAATTTTTTTTATAGAAAAATAATTTATTTAAGTGCTAAAGTTTTTTTTTTTTTTTTTTTGTTATCCCCATTATTTACAAGTATTTTTGCATTTAACTAAACTATCAGTCAATCCAGTTTTGAGCCATTCATCGGAGCCATCACAACAATCGCAAATACCATCGTTAACTCGACTTGTTGAAATTTTGTGTGATTGTTTTATGTTGCTATGAAAAATATAAGTACAAAAATGAAATATTTAAAATAAAATATGTATATAGTATTTGAACATTCAACATACGATGAGTTTTCATGAAAACAATAAAATAATCCATTGGCACAGGCATTTGTAAGCGTCTCATCACTTCCATCTTCGATACAATCACAATAATTATCATTCAACCATTCGAATGGAATTTCTTTTTTTGTTCTTATGCACCGAAACACTTTTTCGGGGTTTTCATCATATAAGTTATGTAATTTTGAATGTACACCTCTGAAAAGAATTTTTTATTTAAAAAATATAAATAATTTTGAATAATTTATAAAAATTGTTTTAACTATTTTTTTATTTAAATTTATTAAAACTAACAACAATGCAGAATCTTCTAATAAGGATAGAAGGTGGAAAATGGGCTCGAAATAACGAAAATACAGTTCAAAGTTTCGCGAAACACCTCGACAAAATATTCCAACCACATGATGATCAAACATGAATTTGAAAAAAGCTCCTGATTGTGATCACTGCAGAATTTTTGTAAAAAACTACCAAGGAAGGTTCTAGTTAAGCTCACTAAAAATCTTATAAATGCAGCATTTAGAATCAAATTTGTGCCCAGTTTGTAGAAAATTGCAGAAGTAATCATGATACCAAAACCTGGAAAACCACCGTACGAAACTTCATCTTATAGACCAATTTCGTTGTTGCCAGTTATGTCTAAACTCTTTGAAAAAATACTGATTAAAAGGTTAAATTCGATAATCGAAAGAAACAACTTAATCCCAAATCATCAGTTCGGATTTCATCGTCAACACTTAACAATACAACAAGTATACAGAGTAATCAATGTAATTGAGAAAGCACTTGAAGAGAAAAATGTCTACTTCACGATATTTTTAAACGTGGCGCAAGCTTTTAACAAGGTTTGGCATGAAGGACTTAATCATAAGTTAAGAAACCTCTTACCAATGCAAATTGCTAAAGTTCTGGAATCATATTTGAAAGATAGTTTCTTCAGAATTAAATTGGATGAAACTTATTCTGAATTGAAAGAAATAAAAGCAGGTGTACCACAGGACAGACGATTTTATATTTACTATACACGAATGATCTACCTGAATTAGAAAACAACACAGTGGCGACTTTTGCTGTTAACACTGCGATCCTAGCTGTTGGAAATAGCAACGAAGAATCAACACAAAAATTACAATCAGCTATCTCTGAAGTACATAAATGGGCGGATTAAGCTAAATGAAACTAAATCAATTCACATAAATTTTATCAACAAACAAACTGAACATATACCTGTTTCAATAAATTGAGAAATAATAGCGTATGTGAACACAGCTAAGTATCTAGACATGACTCTGAATGCTAACCTTAGATAGAAGGTACACGTCAAAAAGAAAAATGAAGAACTAAAACTAAAATATAGAAAAATTCATTGGCTGATAGGCAGACACTCTTCTCTATCATCATACAATAAGCTGCTACTTTATAAGCAAATACTGAAACCAATATGGACTTATGGTATTGAACTTTGGGTTTGTACAAAACCGAGCAACGCCAATGTCATACAAAGATGATGCACCAAGGTATGTCAGGAATAGTAATCTACATAGAGACCAATTCTGAACATCGAGGCAATTCATCTGTTAGCCATCACCAATATCGTTTGCAGACTAAAAAGAACCGCAAACAAAGGGTTTGGTTTAATTGTTAGAACAAACAGCGTCTGGCTGATTTAATTCCACAGTAACAATATGGTATAAACAAATAGAAACCGTAAAACGCCAATCGGTAGAGACATGGCTAAATGTATCTGAGTAAATTAAGTCAAAGAAATTGCTATTAGTCCAGGAGACTAGATTGTAATAAATTAAAAAAAATAAAAATATATTTATTAAAACTACCTACAGCAAAAAAAACGCAACCGTAAACTAAATGAGTGTTTGAGTAATTACCCCCGCAGCAAACACCTGGTAAGGCTGATGTCGACTAGTATATACAATTTATTAAAAATTCACAAGGCATTCAACACTGGACTTTAGTTACACCCCGATGAATCAGTAAAAAATCAACACGAAGCAAGAGACAACGCTCATAAGCGCAAATACCCAATCGAGCTAGGATTTAGCACAGTCAAAACAACTTAGAAACACATCTTCCACAAACATAACAAACCCCGGCGTCCCATCTGGGACGCCGATGGGACAGTGACTGCAAATCGTTGTATTCTCAACGATTGCGATAAGGACTTACATCAAAGCCTACTTTTTACCACAGGCTAACAAACTGCTTCTACGGATTCGATGAGGATTGCAGTCACAAAATGTCCCACCCTGGGGAACCATATTAAAGTAACGAACGAACAAAGACAAAACATACTGATTTCAACATAAACGGGTCACGCAATTCACTACAGTTTCATTTTAATATACCCAGTAACTGATGGACGAGTAGATGAAGTAACCTGTTTTTAGTTAATTCCCCATAAAAAGCGTCCAAGTCGTGCTAAGCCACAACAACGCTAATAAATAAGGAGAATAGGAGAAGGCCAATGTAACTACCCTGAGGCATTTTAAGTGTCTCGAAACCTAAATAATGATGAAATTTGGATGATTCCCATTCGAGCAATACCACACGGCCTCAAAAGACACCTCTCACAAATATAACAGAAGCCACCTCGCGCCGGTGTGAGAATGACTGCAAACCAATGAGGTTACTACGATCGTGATAAGGACTTCAAGCAAATCGTCCAATGTTATCGGAGGGTAGACACCTAAGAGCAAATAACAGAAAATGCTTCTGTACGGTTTCGGTTCTATAGAATAAATACCACAATGAGGAAGCATATTCCAGCCCCGAGCAAACAAAGGAACATATACTGCTTCCACGTAAGTATGTAACAGAAATATCTACAGTTGCGCTTTAACAAACACAGCATAACATACGGCTTCGACAAAGTATGGTCAAAGTATAGACAGTGTGCAACCTCAAAGCAATACACCACGACGTTAATTAACAAAAAAAAATATGATATGTAGGTCTAATGTGACTACCCTACGGCATCACTAAAGTTTCTCGAAATATGACTTCAACCACTTAACAAGAAAAGGGGAGGTTCGACTTTTCAAGCTTATCAACCATAATGAAGTGACCAATCTTCTCTAAGGCTTTAGAGAAATATGATTAGACCACATCAAACTGACGACGGGAGGCAACATTATTGAAGATTATCAGGTTGGTGACAGTCGTTCTGCCAGTATGGCATTCTTCTGGTGGTATGAATGATCTGTGAGGAAAATTTCGAAAAAAATTCTTTAACAAACTGTCAATTGTATCTTGTCTGCCTTATGCTATAACACTTTTATTCCTCCGTTAAATCTTCAAATATAAATAAATCTGTAAAGCTTTTTTAAATCTGGCCAATATTGAAGTTATAATATGGTTGATTCTTAGAATTTTTTTAGTTTTGTGAGTATCGGCTTATAAACATTTTACAAATTTCACACCACTTACCTTATATGATTATTTAATTTTGCTGTTTGCATTTTATCTACAATTTCTAATTTATCTATCAAACCTATATTAGATTCTATTTTTGATTCGTTTAATAGAAATTGGGTAAAAATCTTTTTTGTGTCTATCGTTAGCTGATTCATCCAAAAAAATTGATACGCTAAAAATATGAAACCCATCACAACAAATAACAAAAACGTCATTTTATATTTTTGTTTATAAAATGGTCTATAGTATAAATTGTCTTTTTTAATCCACATTTTTTTCATGTTTTAATAAAATGTTTTTTTTTTTAAATTAAAATATACAAAAAAAAATAATAAAAATGATAAATGCACGTATAATGTACACATAAAATTTACATTTTAACATAAAAATTGGTTTTTAATTTTGACGTTTTAAATTTTGTTTTTGGTTCACTGTAAATTCGAACATATTTTTTTCGAACATTGAATTACCCAAAAGACAAAATGCTTAATAAAAATCGTTTTATTTTATAATTATTTATTAGGTATCGGTAGTGTGGAAATAAGTGAAATCATGATAGTGATGAACTTCAATAATAATAATCGGTTTTTACAGACCATTGATTATAAACCATAGGGTTTTATCATTGTTGATAAACCGAGTTTGATCTTCGTATTGTTCTAGGCCAACGTCGCCGACAGCGATCATTGCGTCTGCCTACCACTGTTCTTTTTGAAAGAGACCAGAAATTTGAATCAAGTTCCTGATCTCGTGGTTCAAGAGAACTTGCTAAGTGTCGCCATCGTCGCATTTGGGGAGATATGTCTATGAAATGAAGCGCTTTTATATGCCCTCCCATACAATTAATTTGATTGATTAGAGATCCGAAGTATCGGTGATCCATAATTCTTTCAAATTTGGGGTCACCACTGCTAAAATCCATTGCATTATGGTCTCTAAAACCTGTGATCATATATTTTATTTTAAACTAATTGATTTCGATACCAATGAAAGCTGGGAATCGTACAATTGGATCGATAAGTTTCTTCAAACTGTTGCCATTCAGTTCAATAATACTGATATCATCTACATATGCCAGGACCTGGTTAGACTGACTGTTCAAGATGTTGTCTTTATGTGTTTAAAACCAATTCTGCTTGTTCCCAACTTTGACATAGCATTGTGACTGCATTATTGTCATTTTACATAAACGCATATGATATTTGTGAGGTATTCCTATTGCAAAGCAAACCATAACCTTTCCCGATGGAGCACCTTGTGCAAATTCAGAGACGCTGATGTACGTCATGAGATATTTAGTCATATTTAAAAGAGGCATCATTACCGAAAATACTTTTAATTTGATTATTTATGTAAAGTGAACTCTTGGCAACAGAGGAACATTATAATCATTGTGGAAAGCAACTAGAATACAGCTGCCTCAAAGAAATTTCAAAATCATTTAATTACAATTGTGAACTGGTTAAAGACTTGGCGACTTAAAAATGATTCATTTGATGATAAGCACAAAATTGTTTCGTAATCCTAAGCAGCAACAAAGTATCCTTTGCTAGAAAAATCGCTAAGCGAATTTGTGAACGGAACAATTATAAATGGTAAAAGTCAACAGTACACAAAATACAAAATCTCACGTATTTCCCTTAAAACGGCCACCAACTGCACTGTCTGAAGATATCTCAGACTTAACCTTTGGTCATTCGATGGTATATAAAGCACATCGCCGCAGGTATCTGTGCTATATATGAACAGCGTTCACTTATTAAGTTTACATATTTTGCAAACGTCGACAAGCTTAAGTGGTACAGGGTGTTGATCAGAGCCGTTGTAATGTGTGGAGTATGGGTGTGAGTGTTTACTATAAACTAAACTATGGTATATAGGCCGTAAACGTCCCATACCGCGGCACTAAAGAGACCTTTTTCAAACCACCTGTTACTTATAGAGAGTTTACTTTAACGGATAATAATATTTGATAAAATAGCCATGCGCTTGATATATTGGCCCAAACGCGACCATGCGACAGTACAGTGTAACGTTTGCCAAACCGGTCTTTACAGATCGTAATTTAATGCTAAGTTAAGTCTTTTGAAATTTACATAGTTTGAGCATGTACTTAAATAGCATCTATAGATCTATAGATACGCAATAAATCATTAACATGACATTATTTGGTTTTATGGGCAAAAATAAAAACTGGATGCAACCAATATTTCTTTGGCCATAATTTTCAAAACTAGTACTACATTATTTTGTTTATACAGTCAAGAAAAATGGCTTCTACAAGTGAAGATGAAAATGTTTTACAAGGTATGTTTTATCAAATTTTCTAATATAATTTGTTTAAATTTAATACAATTCTATAGTTATTTATACAAATTAGGTATTATATTATCGTAATATAAATAAATAATTACCATATGTATCATATTAAATCCATAAATGAATTATTTATGCAATAATTTAATTGGCGTGTCTTGGCACATTTCTTTTTATTTTCATTTTACCAAGTCCGACGAACGCGATCGGGTCGTAAAACTTCTGCACCAGCACCTATTGTACCAGTAACAAGGACTACACGTCGAACAAATAAAAAATTGCAAAGCACATTTGATGAAGTACATGAAACAGAACAGGTAAGAAAAAAAATTCTCCATTTATCTTTATATTTGGCTGGAGTCCATTTCTATTACATTTTTTTTGTGGTGATGATAAAACTGCTGTCGGTTGTTTTGGCGCGATGTTCAATTCGACTATGACTTCTGAATGAATTTTAGCAAGGGCCAACTGATACACAAAAATATATGGACTCGAAATTTTATAATCTTATTATGTTAAAATTTTGGATTATAATTTATTTCGTTTATATTTCTAATTTGCTTTTGTAGGGGTTGGATCACATTCTTGAAAATGATCCGGTACCCGAATTGGATACAGATGCCAATAATGAAAGTGTAGAAGAAAATGGAACTGTCCCTGAAGTGGACGAAGAACCTACATATTGTCATAATGAAGAAATTGATGAACCACCAGAAGATGTTATGGAGGAACAAGAAAACGATCAGGAGGAACAAGAAAATGTTACGGATGATCAAGAAAATGTATCGGAAGATCAAGAAAATGTTTCGGGTGAACTTGAAAATAATATCGAAGAAATCGAAAATATTAATGAACAAGATGAAAAAAGTTCCTCATTTCCATTTGGCGATATTCCTTCGGAGGTAACGTCTACACTATTTGAGCAATCGTCGGCCGATAAAGAAGACAATTCGTTTTTTGCAAATTTGGCAGCAGAAGAAAATGCTAATAGTTTACCATCGGCTACCGACGATACAAGTGATAATAATGTTGAAATGATTAATGAAACGACCGAAGATAAATTAGATGAGGTTGCAATTCTAGCCGATAGTGTTATTGTTGATGAAATAAACGATAATTCGGGAAGTGGCGATGATGCAATAATGGAAGATTTACCAAATGGAGGAAATACAGATACAACTGTTGATCCAGATACCGAAATGGTTTCAGAAGATGAATTACCAGTACCATCGAAACCAAAAGTTCAAGGTACCGAAGAAGTTTCAGATGAAGAACTTCCCGGACCAAAATTAGCAGAATTGCCGGCCGACACCGAAGTTGTTTCAGAGGATGAATTACCATCATCAACTAAAAAGGATACAACTAAACGGAAAGCTGAAGATTATGATCCAAATAGTCCGACAGAAACACCTGAATTACCTGAAAAAAAAGCTAAAACCGAAGAGGAACCAGGTAATTAATTTTTTTTTAATATTACATATATATGTAGTTTACTACTAATAAAATCATTTACAGTTGTTACAGATTCGGAAGTAGAAAAGAAAAAAAAACTTCCTGAACTCGAAAAATACTGGAAAGCTGTTAATGATGATCCTGCCGATTTTACCGGTTGGACTTATTTATTACAATATGTAGACCAAGAGGTATGTTTGTTTTTAAATTTGATTTACTTGAATCTTTTGTCAAATATTTTTTTTATGGTTTCAGAATGATGTCGAGGCGGCACGTGAAGCATATGATGCATTTTTGGCACATTATCCATACTGCTACGGATATTGGAGAAAATATGCCGACTATGAAAAACGTAAAGGAAATAAGAAAAACAGCGAAGAGGTAAGAAATCTACAATTTTGTCGGAATCAGGTATTTATTTGTTGTATTTCATATATAACATATATGAATTTTTTATGAATTTAATGTTTTATATATATGTATTTAAAAAAAATGAAGTATAATATTATGATATATATAATATAAAAAAAAATTCACATAAAAATCAAAAATTCTTCAATTCCTACAGCTAACGCTCAGGGGCACTGTTTGCTGTATCTCTGCACATGAGCTCCTAGACAAAGTAGTTCTTGAATATATTTATTATTACCTTCATATTATATATAATATATTACATTATATTAAAAAATTTATTATATATTATTATATAATGTTATATAAAATTTCAATTAAATTATTATTTTATGATATTGTAATTTACCATAATAATTTACAATTTGATACGTTCTGAATTTTTTTGATTTGATGAAATTCTTCTACAATGGATTAAATGTAGCTACAAATTGATATTTTGTTCGCGCCCTCAAACAATTACAATATCATGTGAAATGATTCTTTACGATTGAGATATAATAAAACATCTTGAAATATATTGCATTTATTGTTATTATTTTCAATTACACTTTAAAAAAAAAAGAAAATGAAAAGAGCAGAAATTTAAATCATTTTTTTTTTTTGGTAAAATTCGAATCGTACGTAAAATAAAATCCTATATTAAGTAAATCCCCATTTTTACAATTAATTTATTTCAAATATCGGGCTACAATTTTTTTGTGTTTTATTTAACTTTACGTATAAGTCCCTCTGGCTTTTTTTTGGGAATACATTTCTTTCATTGGAATAAAAATTCTTAGTGAACAAAATATAATTCATGAAAATTACACATTAAAAAATTTGCAAAAAAGTGTGTGTCAACGATGGATTCGACCAATAATTGTAAGGAAGATGAAATATAAATTAATTAATGCATCAAATATTTTTTTTTTTTACATTATAAATGAAATATTTTAGTATATATATGTATTACAATAATATATCAAAATAATTATATTATTTATTTCAGAAAATGTTATTTTTAGTTTCCGCATCAGTTATTCGTGGATTACATGACAAAACACTGTACTGGATCTTATTAGTTGAATTAAAGAATCTAATATTTATCAAAAATTTTACAAGATAAGAATATTAAGTGAATTCAAGATGCTTTAAATTAGTGACATCAATCACTTTGTATTGTTACAAATTTTCAATTTTATCCAACTATTTAATTCTTATTTGTATTTAATACACATTTTCAATTCTTTTTTTTTGTCCAACCGCTAGCGGTGCTTCTCTTATTCTCTTATTGACCACATTGGAACCGTTGATTGAATGGATTAATTGAGGATCGCCCAGTCCGTTAAATCCCAACGACTTAAATATAAGCGTTTTTCTAATTATGAAACCCACTTAAACTTAAAGAATTTAAATGTATTTCATCTATAAAATCTAATTGATGACTGAGGATGTACCAGCTGCTTCTTGCAATTAAAACCTCAAAAATGAGTGCATCAGTGGACGAACTGATATAAGTAATATACACATCCCAATGCGATCTGACTGACAAATTTATTGAGCCTCTGTTACTGCTTTATTCATTGTTTCTTAGGCTATTTCTGATTCAGACATTATTTGATAATCGGGTCACCTTAATTTTCTTCTAATCGAGCACGTCATATTCCGTGGCATACTTTTCTCATTAACTTGGTTGAAAGTTTTTAAAAAAATTAATAAACCAAGGAATAAGACGAAAATTAGAAATAAAATAATTTGGTCCGTTAAATCGAGGTTTTATATCATTTCTAATAAGCTCTATATGTTTTTTCAATAAGTTGTCTCCGGAGTAGGCTCAGCTCACGTTATTTTAGTTGTTTTGTCAGGTGTCACCTCTGAAAGCAATATGTATTAGCTTCAGAGATTAATGTAGGTTAAATGATTTCGTCTTTAATTAGCTTGCGGTTCAATTCGTTAGAACGTGTTCCGCTTTATTAAATTACTTTTAAATCGAAATCTCCGCCTTAGTTGTCTCAGGATGTTTCGAATGCGATCTTCGTTAGGATTAATTAACATTTATGAAGAAATATCTAATTAATCAGTTCCACCTGGAATATAAACAGACTCGTAGGTTAATTAGGCTACCTAAACAAAATTTTAACAAAAAAACGCAATTTATTTTATTCAATTACTGCTGCCAATTTGATTTTCACCTACCTCTAAACGTTCTCATTCAGTGGGTACCCTTATTATTTTCTAAGTACATTATTGATATAGAATTTTCTATTCACCATTGCGCAGTCCACATCTGATGGTTCCTAAATATATAGAAACAGTGGTTTAGATCAGAATTATGTTGTTACGATTAGTACATTTGTAGCGGTTTCCAATGGGTTTAGTTTACTTGTTAAGAAATCTCAAGTGTGAGTGTGTTGTCCACACGATTTATAATGTATTCATCTATTAAGTCATCTATTAAGCGATTCGGTAAGAACGTTGATGCAATATGACCTTGATGTGTATATGTCATTTCATTTGTTTTTTGGCCATACGATTTTAAATTTGTTCAAAATTTTAACATTGGCCATAGATTTGCTTTCGCCTGTCCGCACCTTTAGACTTTTTATTTTAATGTTGCTTAACATTAACCAGCCATTCTATTTGTTTAAGGAATGAAACCTTTCCTGGAACTTGGAAGTTTATTGTAGGTCATTAAATAAATCGTTTGTCGATGATATTTCTATTTGAAGCAAATTCTATATTTGTCGCGAATGAGCCCATGCTCAAGATGGGAATTTATACCATGGGTGTAAACGGTTTGAGAAAAATCAAGAGGTTTTTAAGCCTATTGGAGCAAATTTTTTAAATGTAATTTTGTTAATTGGTTCGTATACGTGCTTATAAACAAAATGATCAATATCTTAATTTTGTGGTTCGGTGGCCGACTTATCATAATTATATTTTTGGTTGGCTATGTAATCTCGTATTTCAAAATATTCTCATCGTGTCGCTGTGCTCTTATCGTCTTACCTTTGAGTTTAGAATATAATCCATAGTCTGCAAGAATTAATAGTTACTAATTGGGTCCTAGCTTTCAAAAGCCACCTTTGTTTAATTCAACCCATTTTCTGTCTCATTGTATAGTGCGGCATCGCCTACTTACAATTTATCGGATAGTCTTGTAGCATCGTTTTCAGCCAAACAAATCACGATTAATCACGTTTGGGAATAACATTGTTTTGAGTTCCAGATTTCACATATTTTTAACTAAAATATCGTAAAATAAGTTTAATAACTCAAGAGAGGAAATTTAGATATGTGGTAGGTTGCTTGAAAGTTATTTTATAATTTTCATACGCAGCGGTCCTGAGTTCGATTCCAGCCTCTGACCACAACGCCGTGACTAATGATCGCCAATTATAAAAAAATAGTTTAAAAGATCTCAGTAAAGGGTCAACTATTATAGCCTGAAAAAGACTACAAACCCTTGAAATATTTTCTTCGTTTGTCTCAAAATCAATGACTAAATCAAAATGAATCTCCCATTTTAAAAACAAGAAGGTAATGAATTTTAGTAATGAGGATTCAACTGACTCGCATGTTGTATTGCCTTCGTCCACTACTAAAATCTTAAATCAGTGGCAGACTAATCATTGCGAATGATATATGATCTTTTTAGATCTATATTACCTCAATCAGAAATTTGGTGATAATTCTTGCATTCTTCGATTGTCTGATATTGCGATAATATGATGAAAATTTCGAACAATTTGACCATCCTTCACTACTTCCGAGAATTTAAATCAAAAATTTATTTACATTGGAAGGTCAGCCCTACAATTGTTAAAATACTCAATCTTGGTTTTCATTATCTTGTCAATATTATACGTTATCTTAATCTCAGTGAGATTCCCAATCAGATTATCGTTGGAAAATTAATTGTGTATTGTACAGGGTTGGCTACTGTCTTTATTAATACGTTATATTCTTAAAAATTGCTTCTAGGCAAGATATCTTTAAAAATTTATTTCCGAACTCGAAACAAAAATCTAAAATTACCGATTTGTCAAACTGCTCTAAATACAGTTTTGAGCTTATTCCGAATTTACAAAGCTTTCACGCTTTGCCAACATTTACCATATATAAATTACCTCGGAGGTTATATTGAAATTTCAACGAATTTGAAAGTATTACGTGATGTCTGGCGATGATCAAACGATGTTAGGGTTTACCTATTACCTTTGGTACAATGACTTGACAAACAACAAAATTTAATAAATTAAAGTAAAATTATTTAGCGCTGTAATAAACGGGTCCGGTGATTAAAAATAACATTTGAAAACGTTTAATAAACTATCAGAATCAAATAAATTCAGAGATGAAGGCCAATTACTAGAATTTTATTGTGTTCACTGTTTTTTTTTTTGTTTCTTCCTATTGTGTTTCGTCCGCAAAGGTATTTGAACGAGGTTTGAAAGCAATACCATTATCGGTTGATTTATGGATCCATTATTTATCACACGTGAAGACAAACTATATTGATGATGAATCGTTTATTCGGATACAATTTGAACGAGCCATTGAAGCGTGCGGTTTGGAATTTCGTTCAGATAAATTATGGGAAGCCTATATCAAATGGGAATCAGATCGTAAACGTTGGTTGAAGGTCGTCGATATTTATGATAGATTATTATCAACACCAACTCAAGGATATAATAGTCATTTTGATAGGTAAAACTAAATTATTACTTATGTCCGAATATTATTTATCGAAATCTTTTAATTTTTTTTTAGTTTTTCTGAGATTGTAAATGTAAATCCCGTGTCATCACTCATAAGCGTCGAGGAAATAAAAAGACTTCGTAGCGAAGTACGAGACAGCTTAGGACCTAAAGAAAATGCGATAAAAGAAGAAAAAAATGTTAAATCATTTAAAGAAGAAAAAAGTGTCGTCGAAAAGCTTGTAAAAGATGAGAAAATTGTCGAAAAAACTGATACTAAAGAAGAAATCGATGAAAAAACTCCAAAAGATGATGCAATCAAAGAAGAACAAATCGTTGAAGATGTTGTAACAGTTGAAGAAAAACCACAAACCGATGATAAGACAGAAGAAATTAAAAATGACGTTGAAATGGAGAATATAAAAGAAGAAGAACAAGAAGAAGAGAAAGGTGCTGTTCCTGAAACTGTAGTAGAGCCTGAACCAGAAATCGAAGCAGACGATCATTTAAAAGAGGAAGAAATTCCCGCTGTAAAAGATAAAATTTTATCAATACGTCGAAAAGTTCATAAACAAACTGTAACCGCTGTAAGTGAACGTTGGACCTTCGAAGAAGGAATTAAACGTCCATATTTCCATGTAAAACCATTGGAACGTTGTCAATTGAAAAACTGGAAAGAATATTTAGATTTTGAGATTGAGAAAGGTGATCGAAAACGTATATTAGTTCTTTTCGAAAGATGTTTAATTGCATGCGCTCTTTATGATGAATTTTGGCTTAAACTTATACGATATTTAGAGTCTCAAAACGATTCAATATTAGAAACAATAACACGCGAAGCATATGAACGTGCTTGCTCGGTACATCATCCAGATAAACCTAGTTTACACTTGATGTGGTCCGCGTTCGAAGAACTTCATAATAATTTTGATAAAGCGGCCGAAATTCTTACAAATGTTGAAAAAATTTGCCCAAATTTATTACAAATTGCATATCGTCGCATAAATGTCGAACGACGAAGGAAGGACTATGCTAAATGTATTCACTTCTATGAACATTATATAAATCAAGCTAAAAATAAAAATGTAGCAAGTAGTCTGGCAATTAAATACGCCAGATTTATGCATAAAATTAGAGGTGATATTGAAGGGGGCCTGATAATTTTAAAAAATGCATTAGAAAAAGATGCATCAAATGCTCGAGTAGTCTTACAAATGATCGATTTGGCATTACAGCGGCCAGTTGTCGATGAAAATGAGGTGGTAAATATAATGGATACTTTTATGAAACGCGAAGGAATGGAACCCGATCAAAAAGTTTTATTTGCTCAAAGGAAAGTTGAGTTTCTAGAAGATTTTGGAAGTACAACTAAAGGTTTACAAGATGCTCAAAGATATCTTCAAGTAGCTTTAAGCAAAGCTAATGAAGCTAAAAAGAAACAAAGGTGAGTTTTTATTTTAATAAATCAAATATCTTAACCATATATAAATATTCTTTGTATTAGTGAGGCAACACCAACAGTTATATCTGCACCACCACCAACGAAGAAATCTACAAAGGAGTCAAATCCACCATTGCCTCAGCCGACCAGTGGTGGAGGTAGTGCAGCGAATTATTCAAATTCTTATCCGTATGGTAATAATCAAAATTCGAATTATTACTATGGAAATAATCAATCTGGCTATCAATCGTATTGTGATTATGGTTCCACTCCATGGGGGCAATCACAATATGCACAAGGTGGTGGTGGTTATCAATGGAATAATTATGGAAATTATTACTAAACAAACAAAAAAGAAAAAGATTCAATCATTTATACATAAATCGGATAAAGAAAGCAGATTGATAATATTTTTAAATGTAAGAAAGTTTATAAACACTAAATTGAAAATAAATAATAAATGTTTTTAGATTTTAATTTAAATAACCAAAAAAAAAAAACGACTTAAGTTTTGTTAATTTAATTATTTTTTATTATAGATAGTTAACTACATAATATCTAATTAACGTTCAACTGAATCAAAATTGATAATGATATTACATCCTAAGAGCCCTCGACCACTCCATTTTTGCGGTATCAAAACCAAATCGAAAAGCTTGTCGTTGCGCTTTACTCTGATATTTATTTGATGATTTTCGCGATGTTTTACAAGTTCGGCAATCTGTGTGAGCTCCTTAAAATTGGTAGTATTTATAGATCCAAACTCAATAATTTCATCAAAAAGTTGAAGACCCTAAAATTAAACGTAAACAGTTTAAACGATGCAAAAGGATTTACCAATTATGTATGTTAATATAATTACTGCCAATTCCGCTGGTGATGTTGGACTTATTAAATCGACTTTTAAGAACGGTTTTAAATTGGGATCATGCGTTACGGTTTCATTTGAACTATCATTTTCAAATTTCCGTGATCGTGCCTCTGTTCCATTTCCACTCGCATCCGCATGAATAATTTCCAAACCTTTTTCAATTTCTTTTATTAACGATTTTAAATCATTTTGCAAACAAATAATACGATGTCTGGCATGACGAACCTGGTAAACATCAATATCATTCCTGGGAAAGCCAGCTTCATCCACCAAAGGCTCATTCATTCCGATGTGGTTCTAAAAGAGTAAAAAATGCGATTTATTTTAAATTAAAGCGAGATGAGCATATATTTTACAGCAGCTAAAATATTTCCCATGCCAGTGATTTCCAATTCTATATTGTCTTTTTGTTTGATAAGTTTAAGAATTTCTTCTTTTTTACCCGAATCTGGAACAACCATTTTTATGCAGTTTTATGACAATCGCAACTAAAAACTTTTTGTTTATTTTCAATATTTTGACATTTTAAATATGAATTGCAAAAATAACCAAGTTGATGATTTCAAGCACTGTAAATGGTTGGCTGGGTTAAAATGTAAACTCTACAAAAAAAATTGGAGAGTCGAGTTGTAAAACACACTATGTCATGTCAACTTGAGTTGGAAAAGTAACTAATGTCGTTTACATTTTCGGCTTAAGATCTATTTCATTGCTACCTCCGTTCGATTTGACTCGCAATTAAGCAACACAATTTGTCGTTTTCATTTTTGTTTGATCTCAATTTCATTTCAACCTCAACTCTACAACCTCAACTCGACTCAGCTCATAACACATCAATTTACCGCTATCAATTTTAGTTTATAGGGTACAAATATCTCAGTTTACAAACATTCGCAAATCAAAATAATAAAAATAAAATTTTAATTAACCTTCAAAAAACGTGTTGAGAATTTATTGGATTATAATTCAATTTTTTTGCTTGTTTACCGCAAAGAAATAACTACAAATCAAAACTAAAATTTAGTTTGTAACTTGTATTTATATGGTGAATACATTAAATAAAGAAATTATTTCGATTTTATTTACAAATGTATTAATGAAATTAATCATGTAAAATTTGTGTAGTTTTGTGTAGTTTATTTTTTTTAAATGAATATACTGCTCTCATATTCTTGAGTGCTGTTATCTCGCTTCTAATCTTCTTTTTTGTAAAAATATATTTCAATTGTCAAAATTAGTGGTTCTAAATTTTTTTTTTTCGTTGGTGGTATAAAAATAAAATCCTAAAAAAAAAGTAAACATGGTTTTATATTCGTGGCTTAAAAGACGTGAAATTGGATTAAAAAATAATATTGGTGCTATTGATAATATACATAAAACGGTTTATACGTCGTTTAAATCAAATGATTGCTGGAACGATTGTAGCTGTGGGGCTAGTGAGCACGGTGGAGTATTTAATTTGGAATTTTCACTTGATGGGTAAGTGAAATGTTTTTGTTAAAATTTACAGATTTTAGTGTTAATTATGTGTATTATTCAATATTTTAATTTCGTAACACATTTATCTGTACGTTTGTTAAATTATACCGGTAAACAATTTTTTCAGAGTATGCAAATGTTCATTGGTCAAAGATAAGGGACTTTAGTACCAAATATCAATCAAATCAATTTAATTAGTCTCAGTCCCTTATAGTCATAATACATATTTATGTTTCATTTGCAACTCGGATTGTTCGAGACAGTCCGTTTACGTAATAATTCGAGATTCAACATTGTCCAGTGTCCACCCAATATATAACCTAATTTTCGAACAAGATAAATGCTTTTCTGGTACCACTCGTTCGCCCTACTAATTTACTAAACTGCTTTACATACTTGACATGTACCAGAAGTATGTAAATCAAATAGAGTTAGAATTATAATTTTCCAGATTTGCATAACCTCAAATACTTAAAATATTAAAATAAAACAAATAACTCCTCTGTCAATTATAAATTCGTAGACATATTATCTATGTTAAATACACAATCTAGGTATAATCTATATCTATAATGTATAATCTAGGTATCATCAAAACTCGTTTGCTAGTTGGCTACTCTGCGCTCAGCTCCATCATTAATTGTTGCCATTCGTCTTTGACAAAATTGCAGTTATAAAGCATGTGGAATATAGATTCGTTACCATAATCAAACTCACAGCTGCTTGTATCTTGCTTGCTTGGAAGAAAACTGTAAGGTGTCCTTCCATCCATCAAATTGTACCGTCTTTCTAGTCACATCATGACATGCTTTCCGCATCTGCCTCTTGAGCAAACCAATAAGTTTTGCTTCTAGTCATCCTGTTATTGTAACGGCTAAGACTGGAACTGCATCTGTAGATACCACGAACAGATAAGAACAGTTGGAAGATCTAGGATATTACAATAAAATATTGATATGCAACAAACCATCAATCAATCACATGTAGCGTGCTGGGTGACCAGACCAAAATTTCAAAATTGTGCTACACAAAAAAACATCAAAATAACTAAGTTAGGGTATATTACCTCAAAAACAGGTACGTTTGCAGACGCAATTTAAGGTAAATCGAAGTTAAAATAAAAGTTTAAAAAAAAATACATTAAGTGTGTTTATCACTGGATGGGATCTGTTCCAATAGATCAAACACTTTTAAAACATAAGCAAGAAAATCTTTACAAGAAAGTTGGATATTCATTTTGATAAGTAGCTCGCCCGCTACTGCCATAACCTTCAGATGATTTCGCTATTTTCTCTATGCAAAAAACATCTGTGAAAAAATGCGCTCGCTCATTGCATTTGAGTGTGGTATAGAAAATATAAATTTTATTAATTTGTCCAAGTTAGAACAATTGTTTGTATTTAAAAAATCTATCCAAATTTTTAATCAAATCAGAAATTTGAACTTGAAATGGACTTGGTTTCTAAACCACCGGAACCAAAGCGCAAGCAAGCGTACCAAAAATGTCTTATACAATGTACCTGACTAAAATGATACAACTTTAATTAAATATCATGCGAAGATTGTAGCAGCCATACAAATGATTCGTACAAGCCCATAAATACTAGTCTAACAGAACCCAATAACCTAGATGCCGGTAACGAAGCAGGTGATTCTAGAGAAGATCCCTTCAAAAGTGGATCTGGTGATTCTAAAGCTTCATGCTACACTAATCATCACGATGAATTGGACTTGTTCCTAAGTTGTTATGCCAGCATAAATGGCATGTAAGGGAAGTAGAGCAACATGCTCATGTTACTTTTCAGATCGACGAAGATCTATCAGCTTTGCAGTTTACACAATATTTTTAATACAATCTAATATCATTCTAAAATTAATACAATTTGATATTAATGGTCAAATCGCAACATATGGATTCTGTTCGTTTCGTGATGAAACAATTTCTTGTTGTAACCACTGTTGTAATCATGTTGATTACCACTCAATTTCTCTACTTGTTTAGTTTACAAAATAGGGTAAAGTAAAGGGTTAGTAGGTACATAAAACGTGATTTTGGTTAGAAAAAAAGTCTGATCTGTCGAAATGAGGTGGTCCAGTTGCGTCGCTTGCTCAACTTAACATGTTAACATTGGTGATAACCTTTCTAGAATATTGCCAAATATGGTATCACTTTCAATTCAGAGTAAGAAATATTATAACCATTATAACGATGGTGGATGTTGTGTCGTTATTTTTTAATTATTCAGATTTGGATGTTGTGCCAAGCAAAGCTCAGTTTCGATCTGATGAGGAATCGTAATAATTTGTTAAAAATTGTCATCTTATCAGGCATGGCGACCGAGTGCTATGTGTAAATGCTATTTTACCCTCTATATATATTTATGTACAGTGTACATGTAGCGTTAGCGAATTATATGAATGTGCACGAAATATCTGAATAATTTTTGTGTTTGTGTAGCGATGGTCGCTACAAACTATTGTCAGTGGCTCGGCTGGCTTAGAACAGGTTCCTCTCGCTGTCTCTTGGAAGCAGAGACTTGTATACTATTAATTGAAAATATTTATTTTGTTCGCCCGCTAGCGCCTAGGGTTTTTAAGATTTTCTAATATTTTCTAATATTAATTACTAAACAGTGTTACAACCATTTGAATGCTATGAGGTTTTGCGGGTTCATCAAAGCTTGCCTGCTTGGCTGTCATTCCGCGTACACCTCCATTTGAGGTTGGTCTCTAATTTTTTCTGCAGGAAAGCAATCGTACGACATGTGGCCTATTTGTTAAGGCAATGTTGAAAATTGCTGATATTTTTTACCTTGAAGGTAAGATGCTATTTTTGCTATGCCCAGTTAATTTAAGTATAAACGGCACACTAACGAGTAGTCTCGTCCATCTCCTTAATATTTTCTCAACATTTAGCAGGCAACTAAAATTTGTCTAAAGAGACGAACCTTATAAGTTCGATCATGCGGCAAATAGGCAAAACGACTAATATTTTTGGAGCAATATTATCAAGTTACCGAAGCTCTTTGTATAAATTTACTCTAAGCCATTTTACATATTTGACAGTTTTAAAATTCTAGTTTGTGGTCATCTAATCCTTTACCAATAGCGCCTCTGTTGACCAATTTTATGTAAATCTGAAAGGTTCTCATTTAATAAATGAGGGAACTTTTCCTCTTTTCATAGTCATAATAGCGAACATGGCGAAGATTATTTGCGTAAAAGTTTTAGCTTTTCCCCTGTTGAATTTGTATAGCCTTTTGCCCCTTATCTGCACTTTTTATCATGAGGTTTTTTGCTCTTGGTGTTGGTGGGATCATTTGTCTAAGACAATTTATCTTTGTGATAACGTTTACGAATAATATATCTGTCACAGACACTGAAGATTGAGCTTCTTATATTAAGCTTTACTAATTCCATATCTTTACTAGTAGTAAGCATTTCAAATACATAGTAGCTTTCATAGTTACCGACTTTTTCCAATAAGCACGTATATCGTGCCAATCTCACTAATCCATTCAGGCACATTATTAATTAGACGACGATGTATTTTGATACATGATGGGTGGTCAAAGTTACATAAAAAAAAAATGTGTCAACTCTCGCTAGAAATAGCCTCGGCTATACATTCGATCAAAATAGGAAAATTGTCGTAATTTTCTTCATCAATTGTTCTTCTTAGATCAATTAAGCTACAGCCATCATAAACCTGTGTGGATGATGATACGGCCGGTATTATTTCTGCATTTCAATAGAAAGTTCAATAGAAATCAAAAGATGAAATTTTACATCGCCCGCCAAATGGGTTCCAAACTCGTTACTTCCTGATATGTTCGATCCAATTGGTATTCTAACTCGATATCTCCTGATCCAAACACGGTAACCCTATAGCCACTACGTCAAAAGCTTTAACTGATTTTTGTATTAATTTTTAGATTGATCGATTGCATACAATTTAAGAATTCATTTCAAATATGAAATTAAATTAAAATTCAATTAGAATTAAAATTAGTCATGCACCAGAATTCCGGTTTGGTGAGAAATTTCTCATATGGGTTTAATTCGTATAAATATTGTAATTGGTATAAAAACTCAGTGAAGTGTGATGATAGTACGTACAAGTTAGTATCTTGTAATAAAATCCAAATTATTTTTTTTTATTAAATTAAATTAATTTATTTTATGATAATTTCTTATTACTTAAATAAATAAGCCAAATTGCGGATTCGACACTTGAGTTTGTGTACATTTCAATATGTAGTGAAACTCCATTCAAATAGCCAGTATCTTGTGGTTGTGTAGAATGGCACAACTATTTATGGTGAGGCAAGCTGTCTGCGGAGAATAGATTGCGCTGACGACTAATACATCGGAATCTTGATTTTAGGATTTAGGACATTTTAGGAATCAAGGCGCACATATTATCTTTAACGTTGAACCATAAAGTAAATTTAAATCCATAATCACTCTGCAAATGAATTTATTCATACAAAACAGACGTTGGAATTCTGTTAAGTATTACCTCTGAAATGGTCATTTATGTCAAGCAAATTTCACCTAATTTTTACGAAACGTAAACTTTGTTATATATTCGGCTTGTTTTTATAGCTGATATCATTTATCAAATCATTTGTGGTGATATTTTTAGTGGTACAATTTTAGTGACCATAATTGCTGATCTCGGCTCTTATATCTCCCGACATTTTAATCTACAGCTCCTCGGAAAACTGGCCGCGAGAGTTATCAAAGCCGATAGCCTCAACAATATTACTGTGAAGAAATTTGATAAGAGATACCAGCAACCCAATAATATTTACATACAATTTTTTTTTATTTCTCATCCCCATCTGTCAAAGAAGAACACCGGTTTATCAAAACAAATGTTGGACTATGGTTTTGATCATCTTCGATTAGTATAACCAAATAAACTTATGCCTAATGAGGAGAAAATGATCGCGTTAGGTTCTTTAAGAACAAATTTTTGCAGATTGTTAACAGGACATATTATCTAAATTAGTTGGTTATCTATCGAAAAGTTTTTGTCTTGATGAATAAAATGGTGGTTCCATATGCAGATGGTAGCAAGTATTGATCAAAATTATTGTTAGGTTTATAAGAATCGAAATGAGAAATATGCTGAAGATTCGATAACTTGGTCATGTTTAGTGCGTGTTAGTCTACTTCGAATTAGCAACGTTCTTTGACTTTATGGGACATGTAAAAATCATTTTCATTGACAATAGCTGATCGGTGTGAATAGTTATCTAGCATTTCTAATTGTTTTTGAAACTATGAAATTAACGATCTTGATGAACCGGTGTTCATCATGGTGACTGATTTTTCATTCAATGACTACTATACTGATATATTTGCAACAAAATATCAAAACAACCATCTGCGTATTTGGAAAGTCGAATATGTTATGTTTGCAAACATAATATGTATATGAATATTTATACAAGGACTAAATTTTATTATAAAATTGATATAAACTTTGATAGTAATGAAGAGCTTTATGTAAAATCAAGTTTTTATTTTATTTATTTTTTTATCGTTCATATAATTTTATTAGCATCTATAAAAAAAATTACTAACCTGCGTCGTCGTAACTCAAGGATTACAAATAATTTTGTTGATTGACTTAGCCTTGTTCATGATTTTTATGTCCAATATCAAAGTTTTAAGCTTTATTTGGCATAATCGAAACAAACAAAAAAAGTAACAAATCGATCCGGATATTTGTACCGCACTACTTATACCGTTTATGCAATCCGTCTGTTTAAATTAATTAATTAATATAAGTTATTAATAAAACTATGCGGAACATGGCTGTCGTCTTTTTTTCGTAAAAATTATTATTAATTACTTATATTGATTTTTAATAAATTTAGATTTATCGTTCGATAAAGGCTGTTCATAAGATTACTAGTTTATAATTTTGTCTGGCCTCTAATTTAAATATAAATTTTGATAGATAAATTAATTTTAGTTCTCATTACGTTGCGGATAAGATGATACAATACAAACTAAAGTAGAATTAACATTTTTTTTGATTGGTATTCAATTCAAATGACCTATGAATTAAAGCGTAACCGTCTTTTTATGTATATGTATAATATTATATACATACTTAAAGTAATGGATGAAGAAAACATGCTCGTACATCCTCATATCGTCACCTTAGTATTTAAATTATTTAAGTGAATTTACGTCATTGTTAAAATACTACATCTTGGCACGTACTTTATTGTGGAATTTGCGATGTGAGTTAATTCAACTACAATTCACTTAACTTTGTTAGAATTACTAACAAAGTACTTTGTTATGCACTGATCAAGTTTATTTTATTGTCACCGAATATTTAATATTGCAGTATAGTTTGTCATTTGTTATCAAATGCCTAGGTTTTATCTAAGAAAATGGTAGAGTATATTTTTGTATATTTATTTATATTTATATATTTTATATTTATTGATTTCATTTATCATAATTATTATCTTCATTCATTTTATTTACTGACATTATACTGGATGCGTTTACTGTGCAACATAATGTACAAAAAGCTACATTTTTTACACTTTAGGTCGAAACAGAATAAGGGCGACAAACGCGACCGTCGACGAATAAGTAAAAAAACATCGCCACGAATTCGCTGCAGTAAACAGAACTCGATCGCCAGCCAAAATAAACAAAATTAATAAAAAACGACATAACCTAAAACATTTTAAAAAGTATCAAAATGAATTCTTTAAAATAGCATATGTTAAAAATCGCGAAAATATCTAAAAAATCGCGTAAATAACTAAAATTGTATATAAGTATGTATTGTGTTTTAATCACTGGAATATTACAAAAGAATAATGCCAAGAAGACGTTGGTGGATTAAACCAGCGAACTTAATAAGAAATAAATTCGATTTTTGTACAAATAAAGGAACATTGTCATTAAGCTACTCGAATGAGTGTTGATCATTTTACGGTTTTATACTGAACTAATTAAAAGATACTTTAGAAAAACAGTCCAAACGAAGTCTAATAAACGTATAAACTCAAATGGCTGTTACACTTAGGTAAGGAAATAAAGCACATAGATTATAAAAGATATCCAGAAGGTACATGTATATGAAATTTATCTTCTTAGATATCTTGCCCATGGTTATTCCATTAAAATTCTTGCCTGGAGCTTTAATTTGGGTGTATCTACTGTACGCGTAATAGTCCTAGAAACATGTGACACATTGTGGGAAATTAGCGGTTTGCTGAATGGTTGCAGATAGCACATGAAACGGGGTTCCCAAATTGTCTGGGATCAATCGATGGAAAGCATGTTAATATTAGGTGCCCACCGAAAAGTGATTCACTATTTTTAATTATAAAGGACATCATAGCATCGTCCTCTTGGGTGTATGTGATTCCAATTATACTTTTACAGGCGTCGACGTCGGCACTTTAGCAACAACAGCGACTCTGGAATATTAAAAAATAGCGGCTTTGGGAAACAATTGGCCGAACTTCTTGTCTCGCGCAAAAATCCGAATAGAAAATACTTTAGGCATTTTATCAAACAGGTGACGAATGATGTGGAGACCACAATAAACATGAATCCTATAACAATACACAAAAAGTTGTTCTAGCGACTATTGTTTTGCATAATTTTTTAATGCTACAAAAAAATGAACTTTATTGTCCAGAGCGCTTTGTCAATAGAACACAAACTAATATTAATATTCCTGGAAGCTGGTGAAGAGAGTGAGCTACTATTTCAACACCGCATTTTTATTAAAATTATAGGAACTGTTATGGAAAGTGTTGAAGTTATCGGTACTACTCTCCCCCTGTAAAATTTCCCACTGTTCTAAAAATATAAATAAATAAAGTCAAGAAAATATTAATGATTCATTAAAGTTTATTGCTACTTAATCTCTTTGACCTTCTACGTTATCTATAAAACTCATAAGTTCATAGTACTTCCATTTGTTTCTTCACATTTCATCGTCTGGATCAAGAGCAGCGCTACCAGATAGTTTGATTCGACAGGCTTTCTTATATGTGCCTCCTACGCTTTTCCTCCGGGTTTTACAAATACTTTCTAAGAGAAAAAAATTAATTAATAAATAATTAGTTATACAAATATACAATTTATTTTAGTAAATATCAATAATGTTATATATGTATCTGTCGATTTGAGGTTAAGAGCGATATCAGGTTAAATTTTATCTTTGATAGTGAGTTCTTCGGTAATACTCACACCTCAAATCATATGTAAAGCTATTTTTTCTTACCAACTCCACTATTTTTCTTCCAAAGACATTACTTAATAAAATTAAATTTTATTTGAATACAAAACTAATATTATCTAGTTGCTTTCCAATCGACTGCCGCAAGTACTTTGGTGTGTGCCTTTGCTAAATTTGAACTACTCGCACAGAAACAGTTACGCATCATTTTATCACTAGGTGAGTCTGTATTGAAACGCTTGACAATTAAACATTTCAATAAGACCAGTTTTAAATAATTATCTTAGCAAAGACACACACCGAAGTATTTGCAAATGCTTACGGTTGGTCGATTGGATAAAGCAACTATTTTGAACAAATGAACACACAAACTGTTAAACTAAAATAAGACAGCTCAAAATTATTAATACCAACTTAAAAAAAATAGTCGGCAAATCGCCTGCGACGAAATTAGAAATAAGTTATAAACAGAACCAGAGCGTCAACGACGAGCGTCAATGAATAAATATATATTTCGCCAGCGATATCGCTGTAGTAAACAGAACAAACAAAAGCGTCAGCGTATCGCGATATAAAAATAACAATAAAAAGTTTTAAAACATGGCTGCTTAATACCCACTTTATTAAAAAGGCAACTTAAAAAAAATAAAAAACAGTTGGCAACATTGTTTCGCCGGCGATAAAATTTATTTCAACGAAAAAATCGTCGTGGCTACCGTCGATGGTTCTGTTAGCATACTATGCTTTTAGTGTATTTTAATTTGACAGGCGTTGACGCTCGTCGTTGTCGCTCTGGTTCTGTTTATACCTATAGACTCAAAATTTATTTCAACGAAAAAATCGTCGTCGCCATCGTCGATGTTTCTGTTAGCATACTATGCTTTTAGTGTATTTTAATTTGACAGGCGTCGACGCTCGTCGTTGCCGCTCTGGTTCTGTTTATAGCATATTGCTATAGATTTATTTCAAGGAAAAAATCGTTGTCTTTACCGTCTATCGTTCTGTCATAATAGGCTTTTGTATAATATTTTGATTTGCAGCCGTCGACGCTCGTCGTTGACGTTCTTATTCTTGAGCTTTTGTCACTGCGCTCATAAATGTCTGTCTAAAACAGTCTACTATAGAGAACTCTGCTCGTAGCTCTGGCGGGAGATTCCCATAAACGATTGGTAATACCCGACCACTTAAAATTTTTTGCTATGTATATTTTTTCGCAATACAAAAAAAATATACCAACATGTGCATTACAATAACAATTTTTTCGTGTACTAGGACTTTTACGGGAATATCTAAATTCTTCTTGTATACAAAGCTGACAAGTTTATACTATTTAATTCCTTATTATTATTATGTTATTTAATATAATTATTATTAAATTAATAATTAATTTAATTATAAATTTAATATTTTTATCCTTAATATTTTATTTTTAAATATTTAATTATACTATTGTAGTTTTTTTTACAATGATAAATGAAATGTCAAAAATTATAACTGGTTACAATTGGCGCAGCAAAGCGGTTTAGGGTCTGTGTCATGTAATGTTAAAATGTTAAAAATGTGTTAAAACTTAAAATTTTAACCGTCATATATAAATTTAATCACCACCAAAACAAAATAAAAAATTTAACGCGGTATGGACCGCATCTAAATTTTGACAAATAATGTTAAAAATGTTAACCTCACATTTTAGTTAAGATTGATGTGATAGTAAAATAATAAAATAGTGAAAATAAAATAGTTAACAAAACTAATTTGGAAATAAAAATATTTCACCCCGACAAATTTTATTTCCCCAAATTTTTAACAAATTTTTTTAATTGAATTGACACAGACACTAACAAGTTATTTTTTTTTATTATTCACCACAGTTAATTTTTTTTAACTGTAACCAATTAGCACACAACCTTATTTGGATTCTAGAAATGCTTCCACAAACTTTATCAGTTCACAATTGACATTTTGTTGTTCACTGTATATATTGTTATTAAAAAAAAGTTAAATATTTTTACCGCAGTAACGAGTGTTGTTGATTTAGATATTAAACGTCAATACTATAAAATGGATTTTTTTTTAAGTTTTTGATTGATGATAACAATTTCGTACAAGAACAAAATTTAGTTTGTACAATAAATAATAATAGAATGTAAATTGTTTTATTTTATTTATGTATTATTTAAGTGAATTATTATTAGTTTAGATAATTTTATCAAAATGGTAGAAATAAACAGTACAATTTTACAACATGTGAGGCTTGCGTGTTTCAAACTGTTTGCATGATCCACTGCAATGAAAACAATTTCAATTTAAATTCTAATTCTCAGACATTTCTATAATTTAAAAAATTATAAATTTTTTTGATAAATAGTTTTCAAAATCCCAAAAAAAAACTTTATATCCTACTATGTTTGACGCACAGTAACATTTGACATAAATTAACAAAATGTCGTTCACTATTTCAAATTTTTGACATTACATCACACCGACATCACTTTTATAGAGTAAACAAACACCCATTGTCTAGCACCATTTTGTTATTTACATTCGCAAAATTTTCAAAAATGAAAATAATATAATGGCCCCAAATTTTGTTAGTAGCGATATTCGTTGTCTATTCGGTTTATCTAATAGAATTTAATCATGTTCGCCGCTTTTCTTTTTTAATTTAAAAACTAAGAATCTATAGGTATGTAAAATTAAACCCAAAAATGATTAGTTTGGTGAAGAGTGTCGTCTTGCTGTTGCTAATACGTTTAACAATCACATGGAATAAAAAGCAGCCCTTTCTGGTAGAACCGCTATGCGAATTTGTAGACTAAAAAACGTGAATGATGGAAGGCAAATGTCTTAAGTGTACAACAACTTAGAAATGAGCGCAGTTCTTTAAAGGAGCCATCGGACTGTACCATACCATTAGACTAGGTCTTTGGCAATTCGGGGTCAGGATGAAAGTGGAAACCTTCGTGTTGCCATCGATGCAGAACTCGACACGTGGAAGGAGTATGTCTATGATTCACTCAATTTTTAACAAGTTTTAAATGCTGTATTTGAAAGTTATCAAAAAAAGACTGCGGAAATGTACATATGACATGCACTGGACATGCCCTTAGAGGCTTAAAAGAAATCGTTCCCTTGTGGTTGATTGCACTAATTCCGGGGTCTTGATATTCGGAGGGGATACTTTGTGGAACTATCTTCTCGTCTTAATTCGATTAGTATGGTAAATTAAAGTTATACCTGATGAATAGAAAGTGGCCGCGTTAACTTTAAGACATTGTTACATTGAGAAACGGAAACGAACGACTCGTCCATATTTTTAGTTTCCACGCCACATGATAAAAAAAATACAAACGGTTTAACAACAACAACGTCAGTTTTGTATTTTCGTGCATATCGGCATCTACCATTTCATAATACAAATTATGAATGATGCTATGCTATGTGGTACGTTGCTATGTGGCAATGCCTTTATACCCTTTTTTAAAGGATAAAAAGGAGATCGCTCAAAATGCAAAAACTATCACAACATAACTCTTCTTTCACAGCATCCAAATTACTGTGTTACATAATATTGAAGAGAATCAATCCTCTGTCAGACGAAACTATAGGTGAGTATCACGGACAATTTCGTCTAAATCGGCCAGACACCGATCAAGTTTTGTCGCTGAGGATGATTTTTCTAAATAATGCAACATATCGTGACATCCATTAGGTGTTTTGGGTTTTCAGCAAGCTTATATGGTTCCCATCGGGATAGCTTATGGTTTGCTTTGTGATGTCTGAGAGTACTTGGAAAATAAGTACGTTTATGTAAAATGACCGTAATGCAGTCACAATGCTGTGCCAAAGTTGAGAACAAGTTATCAGAACCTTTTGCATGTAGCACTGTCCCCGATGCTATTTAATCTCATGTTAGAATTTCTTTTTCGTAAAAGTGAAACACCTCAGCATAACATCTTGTACTGTCAGTCCAAACTGTTGTGGCATATGATCTTTTATTTAACATTTTATTATTTATAATACTTTATGTTGAGGTGACGATATGTGTAGTTTATTCTTGAAAATATTCATAAATTTGTATTATTTTTTTTCTTTCTTTAAATAACTAAAATTCAAGTTCAGGTTCAATAAATTTTTAATGGAAAAAGTTGGTAAGAAATATGTATAATAAAAAACATAATAAATAACTAAAATGAAAAAAAATTTAAATTGATCCTTCAAAAAAATCAGTGTAGAAATTACACGCAATCCATTAAATTATTTTAGATCACTATTATTAGATAATATCTGTTTAATATCCTATTATTGATTAAATTGTAATTAATTAAATGCATTTTGTAATTTATCTAAGATTTTTTATACGGTAAATACTAATAGGCGCTTAATTAAGCAAAAATTTAATTATGTAGAATTTTTTTAATAAGTCTAAATAACCATAAACGATTGGTTTGGTTAATTAACGTGGCTAGGTTTATATTCAATTATGGCTACCTATTTTAATAACATAAAAATGTGATAAAATGTTCATCGGTAAACTATGCTTCGAAGCATGAATAGAAAGTGTGTAATATATGCAAAATAAATTTCGTGATGAAATATATTTGATACATATATGTGTAGTACATTTTCAAAACACTATCAGTTTATTTAAAATTTCTGATTAATTGGCAATTAATTTTATTTATCTTTGATTTCTGTAGTATGGTTTATATCTGCGTAGTGCATACTAATAGGCGCTTAATTAAATCAAAATTAAATATACATTTTATAATAAGACTAAATAACCATATAAGATTGTTATGGCTAATTAACAAGACTGCAAATTAACAAAAATATGTGATTGAATTTCATCGGAAAATTTCATCGAATTCTGAGCATTAAGCATTTTAAACCAGTGTTAAGCACGTATTTCCAACACAGTTCCAAATAGTGATATTTAGACTAATAAGCAAACATTTTTATTCAAAACACGTACAATGTGTATTGTAATTATTTAGTAACATCGAAAAGAAAACGTATAGTAATATAATTGGATAGTTTAAGTCGTTCGGTAAGAGGTTTGTCTTATGTGGAAAATTCACCGTAGACGAATTTACCATAAGGTAATTTCATAGAAACAGTCTTAGTTTGTCAAGATGTAAAAGCTATTGATTCACTATTTAACTCTGATATTAAATTGGTTTATATTTTCAATTATGTTCATTGTTAACACTGCTAAAGGAGGTAGCGTTATTATAATTAGAAATAATATCTACCATTACGAAGAGCTGAAATATGAAACAGTTGAAATACAAGCAACTGTTGTTAACATCAAAACGAAAAATAATTATGTTAGTGTTGTTAGTGTTTACGGCCCTCCGAAACACGCGCTAAAAGAAAAAGATTATCTCGAATTCTTCAGTAAACTAAGAAAAAGATACATAATTGGAGGAGATTTTAATTCAAAAAATGTCCATTGGGGTTCTAGGCTAACAACAACTAAAACTAAAGGACTGTTTAAAGCTGTCAGAAAATATGGTAGTGAAACCTTGTCAACTGGAAAACCAACCTACTGGCATACAGATCAAAACAAAATACCAGACTTAATTGATTTTTTTAAAATCAATGAACTATATACAAGTAGACGAAAGTCAAAACTCGGACCATTCTCCTATACTTTTGACATTAACGAAAAAATTATTGAATAAGAAAAAAATCCAAGCCTAATAAATAAACACACTTGTTGGGAATACTTTAGGCAGTCCTTAGAAGAAAAAATTAACCTAAAGGTTCCCATAAAAAGTGAGGAGCAATTAGAAAACGAAGTTCAACAATTTGTAAATGATATACAACAATCAGCCTGGGAAAGTACCCCAAAAATTAAATATTAAATAAAAGGAAACAACTACCCTAAAGAAATTAGAGAACTCTTGGCAAAAAAAAGAAGAGCTAGAAGAATATGACAGCAAACAAGAGCTCCTCAATATAAAACTGTGTTAAACATTTTAACTCAACAGTTAACAAGAGAAATCCAAAAATTAAAAGATGAATCAGTAACTCTCTAAAAAAACTAACTAATGATAACACGACTGATTATTCACTTTGGAAGGCAACCAAAAAAAAAAGACCAACAATGCAGAACCCTCCAGTAAGAATATAATGGGGGAAATGGGCTAGAAATAACGAAGATAAAGTTCAATGTTTTGCGGAGCACCTCGGAAAAATATTCCAACGATGATCCTATCCAATGATCATCAAACTTAAGAATCTCAAATAATAACGGTGGAATCTGAAAAAGAAAGTGAAGAAATTCTATTGACTTCACCAAAAGAAGTCATGCATGAGATGAAATTCAATATGAATTCGAAAAAAGCTCCTGGTAATGATCTTATTACTACAGAAATTTTAAAAGAACTACCAAGGAAGGCTCTAGTTAAGCTTACTTATCTTATTAATGCAGCATTTAGAACCAAATTTGTGCCCAGTTTGTGGAAAATTGCAGAAGCAATCATGATACCAAAACCTGGAAACCCACCATACGAAACTTCATCTTAGAGACCAATTTCGTTGTTGCCAGTTATGACTAAACTCTTTGAGAAACTACTGATTAAAAGGTTAAATCCGATAATCGAAAGGAATAACTTAATCTCAAATCATCAGTTCGGATTTTGTCATCAACACTCAACAATACAACAAGTACACAGAATAATTAATGTAATTGAGAAAGCACTTGAAGAGAAAAATGTCTGTTCCACGATATTTTTAGGGCGCAAGCTTTTGACATCGTTTGGCATGAAAGACTTAATCATAAGTTAAGAAACCTCTTACCAATGCAATTCGCTAAAATACTGGAATCATACTTGAAAGATAGATAATTGAATGAAACTTATTCTGAATTGAAACTGAAATTCTGAATAAAAGCAGGTGTACCACAGGGCAGTGTATTAGGACCGATTTTATATTTGCTATACACGTATGATCTACCTGAATTAGAAAACAACTCTGGCGAATTTTGCTGATGGATGACACTGCGATCCTAGCTGTTGGTAAAAGCAACGAAGGATCAACACAAAAATTACAATCAGCTATCTGCGAAGTATATAAATTGACTAAAAGATGGCGAATTAAGCTAAATGAATCTAAATCAGTTCACATAAATTTTACCAACAAACGAGTTGAACATATACCAGTTTCAATAAATGGAGATATAATACCGTATGCGAACACAGCTAAGTATCTAGGCATGACTCTGGATACTAAACTTAAATAGAAAGTCCACGTCAAAAGAAAAATGAAGAACTAAAACTAAAATATAGAAAAATGCATTGGCTGATAGGCAGACATTTCTTTATAAGAAAACACAATATGAAACCAATATGGACTTATGGTATTGAACTTTGGGGTTGTACAAACCCCAGCAACGTCAATATCATACAAAGGTTTCAGAACAGGGTACTAAGGAAAATCGTCGATGCACCATGGTACGTCAGGAATAGTGATCTACATAGAGACATTAAAGTGGACCCCGTTTCAATTGAAATTAAAAAAATGCAAGGAAACACGAAGAAAGACTCCAGCAACATGTGAATATAGAGGCAATTCAGCTGTTACCAACACCAATATTATACGCAGATTGAAAAGGACTAAACCCTTTGAACTGGTTTAATTATTAGCTTGCTGATTTAGATCCACAATAACGATGTGGCATAAATAACAACTTACCAGAAACTGTGAAACGCCAATGGGTGGAGTCATAGATATATTTATCTAATTAAGTCAGAAACAAATTGCTCATTAGTCCAGGAGACTAGATTGTAATAAAATAAAATAAATATACTCAATTTATTTAAAATAAAAAATAAAAATAAAAAAAATGTTCATTGTTATTTTGTTATATCTAAATTAAATTCGGTCCCGAGCTTGCTCTTCGCATTGTTATCGACAACCTAAAGAATAAGTCGTTCTCTATACCGAGGAGCCATCTTCGCTGACAGTGGCTTCTGCGCCTGACGAATGGCGGCTCTGCTTTTAGAGATCGCTGTATCATTCGTTTAGGAATATCTCGCAGGACGCGACCGAGCGAGCGTACTCGCCTTTTAATTAATGAACGATATCAGGAATTTTCATCAAATTCGTGATCTCGTGGTGTCATCGTCGCATTTGCAGCCATATATCATGTGGTAGCCAGCGGCAAAACGTGTTCTTATATCCCCTCCCACACATTTATCGTAAGTGACAAAGGATTTGAGGTTACGGAAGCCCGTCATCCCCTTAAATGTCTGGTATCCCCTACTAAAATCAATTGCATTATTTTCAATTGCATAATTTCCCTATTCTCGAATTCCACATCCATTTTCCCCGTGTCGGATATCTGTCAAAATTAACGACAGTGTACTGAGATCTAAGATTAATTCTAATCCAAATTACCATCAACAATTCAAATTAAATTTTTGTACGTCGTTTTATGTATATACTGTAAAATTTTGGATATGCCTGTTTTAAAGTTCAGCTTAAGTAAATTGTGGCCTTTTCGGAGAAAATGTGATCTGATTAGAATGCAATCTAAGTTGCAAGTAAATTTAAATTTTGCTCGATTTTTAGTATTTGGCTTCAGTTTAACGAAATGATCGCGTTCATATTCACTAGACTGTTTTATTGAACACTTTCCAGAATGCATAAACAACGACTTCCATGAATTCTTATCATTACTTTAATACAAAATTTCATTTCTAATCTTGTTTTCAATACTAATTGTATCGTCTAATTGTATCTTTATTTCCAATTTATAAGATGATATTAGTCGTATTTTATTTGATTTTGGTATTGGAATTGGATTTGGAATTCAAATAAAATAGGTTTTAATTTTTTTTTGGAATTGGATATTATTTTTAAAGGTTGGTACGTTGTGTATTTTTAAATTTGATTTTTCAAATAGTTTCTTTTGGTAATCATCAAAAATTTTAAATTTTTACCAATATATTATTTTTTATTAATATTTTAATTAATTATAATTTCAAGCAACGGAGAAAAGATAAATAATGTTATAAGAAAACCATAGTGAGAATTTTTTAAATCGTCAATTTTGGCTTAGGTTTAATAACGTACAATCAAAATTTGTTAAATACAAATTTGATAATTACAGTTCTTCAAGATAATTATTATTATTAATAATAATAATATTATTAGTTATGCTCTAAAAATAAATACGTCATGAAAATAATATAACATGCTTATATACAAAAGAAAACTTTTACCTATACATTAAAAGTTCATCTTGATCCATTTCAATTATCTAAATGATTTCACTTTCCAATACTAAATGATTTAAGCACTAAAATACTGATTAAATAATAACATTCAAGGTTCAACAAAATATCGCTAACTCAAAATGAATATCAAAATTTTAAAATAACAACAATGACCAACTTATAAAAATCAAAATATGAGATGTGGCGCACCTGGTATTCGAGATACTAACTAAAAAAAAGTATTGGAATTACAATACCATCAATAGAGAAAGATTTCAACCAATTCCAAAAAAGAATTCGTTATATGGGATTGTTGTTGTAAAAAATCAAATATAATACGACTATTGTTTGAAACCGAAATTCTCCGAACTCTTTCGCGATTAGCTTTTAATATCCTACTTTGTACTTATGGATTCTGAACTCTAACTGTAGGCTTGATAATTTTATTTAAACTCCGTCTTTTTAATATTCATTTTTTAAGTCGATTTAAGGTACATATTTTCAACCTAAGTGAAGAACAAAATTATTCAGTTATTCTACAAAATAAAATAATATCCCTCCCTTTACACTGATGACAAAGGTACGTTTGTATAGCTATGTATATTTTGAGTGAAAGCTCCTTTAGCGTTGCCAACCACTCAATAAATGAAACACATAAAATAAAAATCACCTATTTTTTTGAAAACTAGTCATTTGCCGATCGACCAACAATTTCATCATGTTAATTTCCAGTTTTAGTCGCAGATAGAGATGTTTGAGTAAAAAATAATGAATTGCATATCTGTGAGATTTTGGTCTAGTACAGAGGAGCCATATAGTATCCAAAAAATGTATCCAATAAATGAAGGCGATGTAAAATAAAGATGATAACACATATACAATTAGCATCTGTTAGTTTTTTTTGAAGAATTTAAAATTTTACAAAAATAAAAATCACAAAAAATGTCAATAACAATTACTCAAAACTGTCATAATGCATCTGACCGTATCAAATACAATAATACGGAGCAAATCGTTTATCTAAAAATGTTGAATTGCTAATTTTCGAATTAATGATTGCTTAATAGATTAATCATATAGCTGTACATTCCAATAAAAATGTCATGCACATATACAGAGTGGTTCATTTAAATTGAGATAAATAAATATCTCATAAATGTCTTAATAAGTACTAGCAAAAAACGGTTAAATTATAATCGCTGAAACACATAGCGATTGCAAAATGTATTGTGTATATATATATATATATATATATATATATATATATATATATATATATATATATATATATATATATATATATATATATATATATATATATATATATATATATATATATATATATATATATATATATATATATATATATATATATATATATATATAAACCTGGTTTTACACGGTGTATTTTTTACACGATTTTAATTACACGATCAAATAGATCATCGTGCTAAAAAAATTACTGTTTTTACACGAAATTAAAAAAAAAATGTTTTTTTTGTGGATACGGCAGCAGCTAAAGAATATCATTCGAAACTTGCAAAAATCATTGAAGATGCCGAACATACGACTGGTCAAGTATTTAATGCGATGAGACTGGCCTTTTTTTCTGGTGTCAAGGTTGCCAAAAACCACATCACGTTCCTATTCTGCAATACTGTATCAGAAGATTACATGCTTAAACCGTTGCTTGTCAATCGGTCACTCCGCCCAAGAGTATTGAAAGGTGTAAATCTAACAAATCTATCCATTGGGTTATTTTTTGGCAAACAAAAAAGCCTGAATTACGATATCAGTGTTCAATGAGTGGTTCAATCCGTGCTTTGATCTTGAGGTTAAACGTTATTTAGAGAAAAAAAGTTTGCCTTTTAGAGAATCGAGGACATAACATTGATGCCTGGAAACAGTTTTCTATCATAAATTGCATAAAATATTCAACTTTGGCACTATCTTTATATGAAATAAAGCCATCGACTTTAAATGGTTGTTGGAAAACTATTTGGCTAAAATGTGTAAAGCACATCATCAAATAGGACCGAGGCATATGAAAAAACCATCTCATTGGCCCAAGTAGTTGGCGGTGATGGTTTTAATAATCGATTCATGGACGATATAGATGAAATAATTGTCGACAGACCCATAAATAAACACCGAGGAGTTATTAGAAATCGCACAAGAGCAAGATGACATAAAATCAAGCAGTGATGAGGACGAACTATTACCACTATAGGAGTTAGTTCAATTCTTGTACTTAAAATCTAGTGATCAATATAAGTATTATTGCATTAATCTATTTTCATTTATAATAAAAATAAAAATGTAGGTCTTGGATTATTTAAGATTTTCCAATGATATGCTTTGCTCTCCTTGAATTTTAATCTTCACCTTGTCAGTATTTACCCAGTTAAAGATCGATAATTTATTTTTTGAATATTTAAATCAGTTTTAGTCCGATTTTGAAACCACTCCGACTCAGTGATTAAATTTTTTTATATTTTTAGAAAATTCGAAAACTATTTGAGAGAACTTAAGTTTCTCTTGAAAATCTTACAATTTTCGCACTTTTCCGACCACCTTGACAGTATTTACCCCGGTAAATGACAGTCTGACATGCATGCATAAAATAAAAATTTTATTTATAATAAACCATTACATAATTCATAATATACCGTAATTGTAATTCTTAGAAGTAAAATAATTTCAATTATTGGATATAAAACTTATTCAACAAATATTCAATTTTCGTTTCTTCCATATTTTTATATTCGATACGTGCATCAACCGCGATATAAAAAATTATTATTATACAACTGCACTCATTAAAAATCGATCTCGACTAAAAATATTATAAGTTAAATTACAAATGATGTATAAAGGAAAACCAAAAAATTATTGTGAAAACCGTTAAGGCCACATGAAAAAAAAAAACGACGTTTTTCTAAAAACAGATTTTTAATTTGCAGCTGGATAAATCTATATTTTTTATTTTAATTGATGAAAAATTATAAAAAATAATCATTTTTATTAAAACAATAAATTTCCAATAATTATTTTCATTTAATAATTTGGATTTTTCTGTTTTGCCGTTCATTGAAACAGATTTTTCACTAAATGGTATAATTTTTTCTGTTTATAATCTTAAACCGTTTTCCGAACTCGCCCAAAATTACCGACGTTATTTTTTTCCATCGGTAATCTGTTTTTTTATTGTATTTTTTTGTTTTGTTTTCATATTATTGGTTTTCACACCGGCTGTCTCAATATTTTGTATTTGTTTTGCTTTATAGTCATGACAGTCATGTCAAAAACAAATAACAGAAAAAAATAAAAAATTATTGTAAAAAACGGCGGTATTTTGTTTACATCAAAAACCTAATTACAGGAAAACGTCTGTGATTAGATGTGGCATCGCCTTTATACTAATATGTCCTATCCAAAATTATACGAAATATATGAAATACATTTTTCTTTTCCCGGGTAGTTACAGTCAAGATTGAGAATTTTTTTGCCGACTATGCGAAGGTTAAGCAAATACATTTGATTGCTTTTTCCGTAACTGTAGCTTCCGCATCATTTTTGATTTAAAATATCGTGAATGATGTCACTAGACTAAAACCAATACATTTTACAAACAATACATGTTATGGTCAATAGTTTGTCACTGACAACAATTTTGTTGAGTCCTTCTCAATTTAAGTAGACTACCTACCCTACCAGGTAACATTTCTCAATTTAAGTAGACTACCTACCCTACCAGGTAACATTTTATTCCGTAAGCAACAATGCAACAATTAAAATGTCATGTGGAATTTAGAATTACATTTTAATTTAGTTTCCTTGTTACGTGACTTTACCGTACTTATTTATTATAATCGTGCCGAACTATATAAAAATTGAATATAAATAGTTGCTACCAAATATGCATTTCTCGCGTTCGATTAATACAATTTTAATTTTCGGTCTAACCGTAGTACTAGGTTTAACCAAAAACTAAGTCGCCCTTTTGAATTTTATGAACTGTTTAGACTGGTAGATGGTGTATTTTGGTGTGTTCGACTAAATTTTGGACAAAAAGGAGCGGCGTATATGTAATCTACAATCAATTTTGGTTTAAAGATGAAGTAAAGTGTAAGTCGTAGTTGGTACGTAACTAACGTTACTAGTATGTAAGTTATCTTTGCGTGGTTGATCTGTCAAATAATTCACTATAGGTACAAGTTAAATTATATTTAAACAATTTCCAATAACTAAAAATTATACGCAACATTGCCCGAAATTAGCGGTTCTCTATAAAGATGACCTTGTCTTGTTTTTTCCGATTTTTGTTGCGTTGATTTTAAAAATATTTAATTCAACAATCGACTGTTCTGAATCTTCCTTTGGTTGACAGTCAAAGCCTGGCCATAATATATTGAACTCAATATCTTTAAGAATTTTAAATGTGTTGGTCGCATTATTTATACGAATTGCACGTAAACATCCTTTTCAAATCAATACTGAGGTGCATCCGTTTTAGTAAGGCTCAAAAATGCAATTTAGAAAAGTAAATTTAGGTGATGATCAAATTGCACCTTGTGCGTAATGTTGCGGCCTTGCAGCCAAACAATTTTTATACCACATCATTACTGTGTCTCCTACCTCTGAATCTGAGCTAGTTTCATATATATGCATTTGAGACTAACAATATATCTTTACATATATCAAGGAGGATGAATATAGACTTTGTGATGAATAAATTATCAAAAACTGCATCATTTTTTCATGGTGAAGGCAATCTGGTATATTATAATGAAACCTTCAATTTTGTTAATTAGAAACAGATAAATAGTCGTTTTTTGATTCTCCCATGAAAACGATGAGCCGGATTTTGCATTATAAATGCATAATTTTCTTCAAAATAATTTTTACTATTTGCCGGGGACAGTTTAAAATACTTTAGCTGAACATTAATTCAGCGTGCTATGACCGCGATTATTTTGGATCGGTTTATAATGTAGATGAAATGCACATTAAATTTTGGTGGCGTTTCCAGAGTATTTTTTTATGTAATATTTTTCATGAATGGTATAGCTTTAAGTTAGAACAGGCCAGAACGACAATATCTAGTGCTAAAATATAATTCCTTTACTTTATAATTGATTACTTACTAAAAATGATCAAATTTCATTTTAAATCAGGAAACATTTACAGAACTTTTTGTATTTTGATTTTCTAATGCTTTTGGTGGATGTGTCATGCACATTTTGACTTTCACCAAGAAAATTTAACTTGAAATATATATTATATATAGTATGTATTTCTAATTAAAAAAAACTAACCACTTTATTGAAAACAAAATCAAAGTACATATATTAAAACATTTTTAAATTATGTACTTTCAACCCTTATCTAAAAACTATAAGACTTCTAGTAAAGTTTCCGAGTACACACGGGAAGGCTAGAAATTTATATATGTGTACGCATTAAATCATAAACTCTTATTGGGCCACTGCCAGCGGGATATGGACAATAGTAGTGATCAGTCAAACCAAAATTTGAAATATCGTATTAATTATTTATTTAATTCAAGTCAGATATTATGGTTCAAAACCGTCGCAATCTTCTATAAAATTTCCCTGCTCTTTTTCAATTAGTATTTGTAGTTTTATATTTGATTTGGATGCCTCTCTGGAAAAGCAACATATAGTTGTCCATGAGAGAAAACTGGTTGTGACAAATAAAGACTAACTTTGTCAATGGTTTGCCCTTGAGATTTATTTATAGTTATCACAAAGTCGACTCCTATTGGAAACTGTAACCTTCGCAATATTAAGAGAACATTGTCATAAGGAGCTAATTTAATTCTCAAAATTACAATTTCATCTTTTTGATCTTCCTGTCAAAACTTAAGCAAATATAACGTTTGTTTTCATTTGAATTAAATTGCTGTAGGTTCAGTAAACGTTTTTGCAAAAATTTCATCCAATGATCCTTTGCAAATGACCTCTTCGGGTATTTCAAAAATATATTCTCCAAGGTTATTTCAGTTGGTTAATTTATCATCACTCAACTCAATTAACCAATTAGCAAATTATTTGTCTTTCCCAGTTGTTAGTTATGTTAAAACGTTTTCCTACTTCCTCCTTGTCCATCAATAAAGGATAACTGGTTTGGCTCTGTTTTATCATCGATGACTTTCATCACCATGTCGTAATTATTTTTTTGCTCACAATTGAACTGAGATACAAATAGTTCTCCTTTTTTCTCAGCAAAGTTCAAATCGTATTCAGACAGGATATCAATAATTGGCGTGTTTGAGGCAATAATTTTATTATAGTCTACAGAGTTTTGTCGAACAATACTTTCATTGTCAAGCAATGCTCGATTTCCAGAATCACTTTTCCTGTGATGTTCAAAATACTCAGTCATAGCTGATTTGTGCTTATTCCAAAGAGTCAAAATGTCTACTGAATTTACATATGCGCAAATAAGAGCAAATGTAAGTTTGATTTCTTTAGGCGAATGCAAATCAGCAGTTTCTGTGAGGGCGTTATTCCACTCAATATTACCAGGAAGTAATTTTCTTGCTCTGCAAGCCTCTTTAAATGTTCCACATAGCAAACCATCTATTTTTATAAAATAAAAATAACTCGCTTTCTCGTTTACTTGAATACAATTTATTTTCTATCACCTTTAAAATGGACATTTTTATAAAACAGTAAGACGAAGGCAAAACTATTACTAAAGCGTCCAAAATTGCCAATATAAAAGAAAATTCGGTAGAAACAACTTTGTACAAATACAGAGCCAATGACGAGGAGCTTGTTGTGAAGAGCAGAGATGACGATAAAATTACCACGAATATGTTAAATTTAATTGTAGAGACTGTAGAAAAGAATCCATGCTTCACTCTGAAACAAATAGCGACAAAGATTAATGATCAATTTTAAATAACGGTTTGCGTACAAACAATTAACAATGCCTTGTCAAGATGGAAAATTACGCTAAAAAAGGCTACTTAGTCTTAAATACGATCGTTGAAACGATTATCGGACAGTAAATTTTTGGAGAGAGTATGCGCTATTTTTCACCCGAAATGCACAACAGGACCGACAAAAAATTGTTTAACGAAAGCGGGTTCAACATGCATTTATTACAGTCAGGAGCCAGATCGAAGGTGGTACACCTGCAACGGTAAAAATATTTACTGTTCGTTATGGCTCAGTCAGTGCAAAGTGTAGTGCAAAATTACTGTAATAATTTTGTTAGACATATTTTGATGAAGTTGCCTCAAGCTGTTGATCGCCAACATCTTGTTAATTATTTAAAAAAAAAAGTTTTAATTAATTTATAAAAATTTAATAATGTTTGGAATATGTATGTACGAGTATAATTGGATTCGGTTTTTAAAAAGTTGTATTTCTGTGTTAAAATATATTTGGAATATGTGTCAATTTACGTGGATAAAGTTTTATTTGAATGAGAAATACTTCTAATGATTCTGTTTATCAATTTTTATCACTGCTGAGTATTCATGTTGTTTCTGTTTATTTACCACATCAGTCTTTACTAATAGTTGCAATTGCAAATAGATTAAAGACAAATCATCTCAATCCAAATGTTTTCTGAAATGTTTTTACAGTGGGCGAAGTCCAATTAACTCTTTCGCGGATAATTTACCGTCAACTATAAGTAATCATTGTTCAACAAATCACGAGTAAAATTATACATATTTCGGCACTTTCGTTAATTCTCATATCATAATTTTCTCCATAGATAATGATCTATAATAAAATAATTACATAATTGTTAGGTATTAGATAAAAAGTTGAAGTTGCTCTTGTTGCCGCGGCAACAAGAAAAATGGTGTGCCAAATAAAAATCTATACAATGAAAGGACACTTCGTTGTATTACATCTGAATGCAGAGAGATGGTATTTATAAATAACTCTTTCGCGGGTAATTTAACGTCCTTACGCCGGTTATTAATGAAACACATATGGTTCATGTATAAATAAGAATCTTTCTTGATGCATTAAATAACCTAAATTTGGTATGTTATAAACAAATATAAGAATAAATCAAGCATTTATTTGAACATATAACATTAATTGTAATTCATATAACAATATAATTTTATTCCTAGGAGATGATCTAGTGCTATTCCAATACATGTTTATCCTTTTTTTAGTGATGAAAAATCGTTTTTACATCGTTACCCTTTTGGAATTCAAGCTTGTTACCTTCTGACTCAAACACCGCAGCTTTAACTACTGCGCCAATTGTTCGGTTTTTCTAAAGTTTGTTCAGGCTTTGGATATATTATTTATAGCATCCAACAAACTTGATAGGTTTAAGCCTTTTAAGGACGATTAGTTTTTATTTATAGAATTTTAAATATTTTTATTATCCTCAAAAATGTTGCTTGTATTTTTAAAAAGATGTATTCAACAGGGACGTATTAAGAGTTTTCGAGTCCTAGGCACACCATCAATTTCGGGCCCCTTCCAACATACGTAATATTACCAATAAATTTAAATAACTATATTGTTGAAAATTTATTTGTAGAATCATATGCATAAGTATAATAAATTACATAATATTTCACAAGCGTTTTCTAATTTCGATAGTGAACAGGAATCGTCTGCCGCAATGAACGGCTAACAGCATTAATTTAAATTCGCATTTTTTATGAAAAGGTCCTGCAGCTTCTACTCTTCCTATTGATTTTTGTTAGTGACCTGTAAAATAAACATATTATGTAATGCTTCTTTATATTGGAGAACATTGTTACTTAGTACCTTAATGGTATCGGCTCTTGCAGACCATTAAGTATTTGAAAGTGGTTTGATTGACAAATATTTCTTTTGAAAATTATTTTCTAAACATTCTATCGAATCATATCTAAATTAACTGCCAGCAGCAGCAACACCGATTAAGTTTAAAGAATGACTCGAACACGGAATAAATTCGGCTGAAGAACTATGTTGATATATAAGCCAAAAGTTTCTAAATTCTTTAATAAATTATCTAAGTTTTTTCCAGTATGTGAATTAATAGGAATAAATAATAGATAACACTTTGATTGTTAAAAAAAAATTGAAAAATTGATTAATTTATTTCTTGAACTATAATCCCGTCTGATTTTATCACCCATCAGTTAAATAAATTCATCACAAATAGGATCAAATTCTGATTAAAAGTTTAAAGTCCCCATGTAGTTTCCACTGTCCTCTTTATTACATTTTTGATTTTTACCGCGAAAAGCAAGTGCGTTATAAGCCATGAATTTAATGGCTGCTACGATCATTTTTAGGACTTCTCTTCAGTATACGGTTCGTCACTGTCAAGATTAGAGAATTAATTGCTGCAACCCACTTGTTTCGACCTGGAAATTAAAGAACGAATAGATGACATATGTTTTGATGAGTTGCGAATTATGTTCTGATAGTTTCTCCATAATATTTTACCAATCCCAAGTTCCAATCGTTAAAGTTGTAACCATTGTTTAAGCTCAACTGGCGATGGTGTGATTTGAATAATGTATTCCTGCATTGCCGAAGTAATTGTTCCTGGCCATCGAGCGATATCGTTTAAAAATACACAACAATTTTCCATGATATGGTCGTTAGAATGTGTTTCGAATTCTAATTCAGTTCCAAGCATCAAATCACAATTTGCGTCGCGTGGTTTACGTCGCGTCGGTATTATTACATTTTCATTTAAACAAGCTTGATCTTTGTCTAATATTTGCAATGAGGTAACATCCTCATTTTCATTTTTTTTTCTCCTGTCGATCCCGGTCTTCCTTTATTTGTCATTAAACTACTAGATTTTATTTTTCGAACAATCAAAAATTATAACCAATGAACAAGAAAACTTTTTGGTTCTACTTATTACCCCAACTAGTCAAATACTGTGATGAACAAAATTTATTATAATTTGTCGATATGAAATGTACTAAATTTTAAAAATATAACGACATTCGGGCCCCTTAAATTTACAAGCCATGGGCACGTGCCTAGTGCGCCCGTTCTGTAAACGCGGCTCTATTATTCGTTATCTTTTTGATTTTTGTTGGGCCGTTTTCTATGCAAATATTTTGTTTCCTATTTTTCGATGAAAATTTTTCATTCAACTGTCTTACCCGCACCTTTGAAAGATTTTATAAGTTGTGTAAGATATTTTATTACATTATTTGAGAAAATAAACAATCAATCGCAGAAGGCCATACCGAAACTTACATCCCATGAGTACTTTATAGATTGATAAAAGCTTTGCAAAAAAAAATTTTTTTAACAAAATGATACTGCTGATTAAGAAGAAAAACTGCAATACCGCGAATTGCTTGATCATACCTCGTGTATGTAATATGATATTGTGAGGAAATTGTATACTGAACACCTGTAAATTAATTAGGTACGGACAAAGTTTAAATACAAATTCATAATATCAAATAGCAATATTGCGAAAGATAAAATCTTAATACTTTAAGATTTCTATGAACTTGATATTTTATATTATTTTTTTACCTATAAACGTAACGTGATATATAGCTAAATATTTTTATGGAAATGAAAATAAAAATTTAACTACTCGTTAGCTATAGGTTGTTAGTTTAATATTTTCGCTAATTATAATCAATATCTAATTGAACTTCTAAACATGTATATCCATCAAATGCTGTTAATTAATTAGATCGTAATTATGTACAACTTGTTTTAAATATATAAAAATTTACTAAACATAAGTAAATAATATATTAGCGTATGATTGATTTGATTTTTACTTTTGATGTTTATTTTAATATAAGTTAATTGGAGCGAGGAAAAGTCGATTTTCATATTAGTATACTTATTGAAATGTGATAAGATCGCTACGATTTTAAATTAAGTTAGGACAAGAAATTTAATTTTAAATTTGTAATGGTAGTTAACACGCGATGTTGATTTATTACAACATATTTGATACTCAGAAAAATTGTATTTTGCTTCAATATTTTCTTAGTCATTGAGACGAATAATTTTTATTGAAATGTTGTAAGGTCTCTAAGTGTCGTAGTTGACAATAAATAATAATATTAACATTAAATTACAAATTGTTCACATGACCTAATTGTGTGTAAGCGTACTTTTGGTGGTATGAAGACCTACATCGTTATACACTATTGGCTTACAGTTGCTATTAACACAACAGTAGCTTAGGGCAGTATATGCTTTTATTCAAGTTTTAAGTTTAATTGCGGACAAACTTTGTAGCCGTGGAACACCATATAGGTTCCACAAAATCAGCGGTTCTCCTTCTCACCGAGATCAACATTTTGAACTCCGGTGATTCTTCAGCCATCGGTATTAAGGATCACTTCTTAATCCATCGCCTAATTCATCATTAAGGGCTGCCCTAGTATATCCGCAACGATACACCTTTTTCCATTCCTAGTTTTTTAGGCCACAGGTGAGGCGGCTTGCAGCTTTAAACCAACTAAAATAGTTTGTAGATCAGCCTATAAGAACACCAGATCGGATCAACGATACAGGTCATCTACTGGATCTGTTTTTAACAACTCATGCGGAGAAACACAGTATCTCTGTCAGTTCTCCTTTAGGACAATCAGCTTATTACAGCAGGACTTCCAATGTCATGGCCATACCAAGTGAATGTTCCTCCTAAACGTTGATTATGGCACTATAACAATGCGGATTGTGCTGTAATGAACAAGTTCTTTCGAAAGTTCGAATGGCACTTTTGTTTTGCTTTTCGTAATACTGATAGTGCAGTCATTCTAGTTTCGACTAACATTCTTACGGGAAATGAACAGTTCATTCCTTTCAGTCTCTCTAATCCAAAAAAATCAGGCAATCCTTGGCATAATCACGATTGTAGAACAGCAACTGCCAATAAAGAAGCCTCTCACTGCAAATTGGTTAAAAACTACTCAAATAAAAATTTAGCTGAATTTAAGACGGTAACTCGATCGGTGTCGCAAGCTAAATAGGATTACGAAAAGAAAGTTCTAAAAGAGTTGCGACAGGTCCTTAAAGCAAGGTTACAGCGTTCGGACCTTTTGATCCTTTGCTCGCAAAGTTGTGGAAAACTTCTTGAATAGTAGGAAATCCACAATACCAACTCTAAAAAATGAGGGCAATATTTTTTCTACTGCCCAAGAAAAAGCTAATCTCTTCGCTCAAAAATTTGCTAAAAATTTTCATTTACCTGATTCTACTGTAACACCCCCGATTATCTCGCTACTCAGCTCGTCAACGCTCCGCATTAGATTTAGGTCTAGACTTTTCGTCAAAGTCCTTGCAAACTTTAACGCAAACAAGTCAGCCTATCCGGATGGTATTACCTCAATTGTTCTCAAATATTGTTGTAAATCCCTGTCAAAGCCACTATCATGTTTGTTTCACCGATCTATGTCTCTTGGAATTTTCCCCTATATCTGGAAAACTGCTAGAATACGTCCTAAGCCAAAAAGGGTAGTAAATCAGACCTTTCAAATTATCGCCCAATCGCTATTGGCTCGTTGCTTTTTAAAGTACTTAAGACCATAATCACTTCCCAGCTGATGAAATATTTGAAACATAACTTTCTAATTTCCAATCGTCAGTATTGTTTTCGCGGGGGAAGGGGCGATGAGCAGGTGACTTAATTAATGTTGCCACTGAACAATGGAACAGAAGCATTTATCAATCTGGTAAATTACAAGTCGTTGCACTCGATATCTCAAAAGCATTTGATGGCGTGTGGCACAATGATTTGCTGTGCAAATTGAGGGCATTTAGCCTTTACGGTTCGTTAATTTATTGGATTGAGAATTTTTTTCTCTGTCACAAAATCTAAGTGATGGTAAATGGCGTGACTTCCATTTTTTAAACGCTGGTGTTCCTCAAGGATCTGTCCTTTCTCCGACCCTTTTTCTAATTTTCATTAATGATCTTCTATCAGCAACTCTCAATCCAATATACTCCTACGCCGATGACACTCACTTTCGACGTTTTACTGTTTATCATCTTCTTCATCGCGAAACGATGTTCTCGCCGAAAAAATGGTTATCAAGGATCGCCTTACGCGAGATCTCAATTCTATTCTTGAATGGGGTGAAGCCAACAGAGTTGAATTTAATCCCAACAAATTACAATCCTGTGGTTTTTCTGGCCAAACTGATGGCTATTCGCCGTCTTTCAATCCAGCTTGGCTACTCTGACACATTTGAGATTCTCGGCTTAATTATATCAAAGAGAATATCTTGGGCTGAACAAATAAACAAAGCAGCAATTGGTGCAGCCAGAAGTTTATGTAGATATACTATATTTTGATTCTTTTTCGCTTCTCTAAATAAACGCTCTGCCAAAATGGAAGGAAATAGATTGTTACGATACATTTACCACTTTATTGTCGTGGTGTAAGCCATTTATAATGTTATTTTTTGATAATATATCTAAGCTATTGAGATTAATGATAGTAATTTGCAATAAACGAACTTGGGATGTAGATAATTCTAAGTTATTTTGTCAGTGAAGAAATATAATCTCAAATGGTCTTAAGGCGACATCACAGTTTAATTTCTTCTTTCATTCATTCATTCAATTTTCTTCAATTCTTCGAATGAATTCAGTAATTTTAGTTTGACGATTCCCACTTCTTGTGAAATTTCAGAACGAATATTGGAACGATTTGGTTTTCATCTTGTTCGATTCATAAGATTTTTGGTATTGGTTCATAATTTTGCTTTTGATTTCATTTAATAGATGACAATACTATTATAACAATTTTGTACTTGGTTCTTTCCTGCTTTAATAATTTGGTGACTTCCTTAAAATATTAGTCACTGATCAATTTGCATAGTATAGTTAAATGGTATACTATTGGATCGCGAGGTATCGAGATTTTATATAAATACCTACCACTCGTCTATTTTATATAATAAGCATGACTGAAAACTACTAGAAAATGTAATTAAAATTTCATTTCTTGAAAAATCACTTACATGCAATGCAATCTATTTTTAAAATATAGATTAAAATAAAATAAACTATAATTTTATAAAATGATCAAGTTGTATAATTATTTCTTATTTTTTATAGCAAACGTGACTATTTTTCAAACATCTGATCATCCGCGCATTTATGTGAAAAAAAATATTGCACGTGGCAACTATAATCAAATCGAAAAATATGAACAGTTAAAATTAATTTAAAACTTGATTGAATTGGTGACTTGAGGCAATTTAATTTTAATTAAATAATATACTTATTTAAACATAAAGTTACCGCTATAAGTAATCGTTCATATTATTACGTATGTGATTAAAGATCGGAATTGATGATAAACATACCAGTTTATCCATGGTCCGAAACGCTTTCCCCGCCGCTAGGAACTTGTATTATTAGGGACTACTAAACGAACACATATATTGATGTCGAATTTTTACTGGTCAAAATTTTTACCTTCCACACACCCATTTTTGATCTACAATAATTTGATCGAAGGCTCGTTTTTTTATGGCTTTAAATGCTACTAAAAATATAAATTAAATTTGAAAAATATTTGTTTCCAAACATGTTTACGTTATACTTAACCTCACACTTCATGATCATTGTTCATCTTCATCACTTTATTTATTATCATGGCTGATCGAAAATACGATAAACCTATAAATAAGCACGTTTCAGCAATTAACATAATTTATCAGCGAAACCGTAAAATATTTGTATTTAGAAATTTCAACCACTTAAATGTTTGGAAATACCGCCTGAAATATTTATTAAAAATTTAAAAGTAAGAAAGACCTTAACATAGAATAATGCATCAAATCAATAAGTTATGATCGTTTATTAAACTTGTATGGTAACAAAATCGATCACAAATCGTATAGCGATGGTTAAGATACTTGCTTACCACGCAACGGTCCCATATTCGTTGATATTCGTTGCTGATTAAAACTTAATAAATAGAAATAAAATAATTACAAGTAGCACTTGCACTGGTGACCGAATTGTGTGTAACAAACGTTCGTTGGGCTGATCACCTATTACAACGTCCACCAATTCGTAACAAGTGAACCAATCAACTGTCAAATTTTTATCGAGTGGACGTAAAAATTTCGCTCCCAAATAAAATTAAATAACTGTATTTTTAAATTATTGATTAAAAATCGAACAAAAAACTTCCAGTGTATAAGAGAAATTACGAAAGCACAAGGCTATTTTCGTTGTGATGAGTTCCTTTCCTTGCGAAATGCAAAAATATTCTTGGTCAAAACATCACAAGGATGCCAAAAAAACGAGACTTCGCTGTCTAATGCCAAAGACTCGAAGCTATGAATGATCAACCAACAATCACCAATTTTCATAATGAAAATTCATTATGATGACATAGTGTTATTAATGAGTTTCCAAAAAATACGAGCGTATTAGTCGTCAAATTTACTACAACTGGCATTAAGAATGGCATCTTAATTCACATGAGGAAAAGGAAGTCACTTTGCACTAAAGATTTGGACGTCTTTCTACCGCAAAATCATCCTAAGCAGCGTGTTTTTATTTTGTATTGATTAACAGCATTCCAGTCTCAATTATACCGTAAAGCTAAAAAAATAAAAACAACATATAACTTTAAATATTTGTGGTGTAAAAATGGTCAAATCTACTTACTAAAATATTTATTTTGCGCACTGTGTTGACTTCTTCAATGGATGTCACGTTTTTTTACATAGAATTGACATTCTCGTTTTTCGTTTTGTATTCCATTCGTAAACCGGTAGTATTGAATTAAATTGATCATGTTTTCCGAAAAAGGCGCCACGATCACGTATATTTAGTATACAATGGGCGCTTTCAGGTCCGCCAACTGTTGGCAACATGTTGAGTAAAATCAACATGTTAAGTACTGAATGCAACCGATATATTCGATATAACTGTTGAGCTAAATGTCATTTTTTCCATCGGTGTTCATATGTCGATACATTATGTAGCGAACATCTATATAAATAAATATAGCTTTAAAAAAATGTAATGTTTTAAATCAACTGGTTTGAAATATTTTAAACCGATTGTTTGAATGGAAATGATAGTCAGACATGATTTTTTTCTTAATTTTTAATTTGTTGTTGTTCGAAATAATTCCAATAGGAATGATTTTCGTTGTTTAGTGGATTTATGTACTATTAAAATTATTCGCACAATCGCACTCGATATACACAAAATATTGTGTTTATTTTTTGACACTTTGACAGACAATTAGCATAATCAATGCATTAGCGCATACGTGTAAAACATACCACTTTCCATAAGATGGCAGCATATTCGTTTGTACTATAATAGTTGTCTATGGTTATATACTGTGTTAAATAGATTTACTACCTATAAATCGGGGTCGCAAAAAAAACGAAAAATTTAACAAGAGGATGTCGATTTTATGATTCAGTGGTGTTAAGTTACTTAACATGCTTGCGACTAAATGGAGGTTATACCCCTATGTAGGCCTTTTTGTTGTTGTTATAGCAGTATCAATTTTTTGTTCATTTCCCAATTATCAGTGTTTGTTCATTTATGTTTTGCCAATATTTTATATGAGTGATAAAATTAATAGTAATTTTAGTATATTGCATTAAAATATTCGAAGTTTAAGAGCAAATTTTTATATGCTTAGCCTATTTGTAGCGACTCTCAAAACTATTCCTGACCTAATTTTATGAGAAATTTGGATTTACTCATATGAATGTGCGAAGTTTATCTTATTGGGTTGTAATTTTATTGAATGTTGCAACGATAATTACCGTTCTGGTGGTGTTGCTATTTTTATAAGTAAAACTTTCTTAAATTATGCAACTGGACGTCAGCTGATATTCTAATTTTAGATATGATATATACTATAGCAAAACAAAATTGGACTGTTATTTGTATATATCGTTTCTGCAAAGGTGCAATTGATAATTTTTGCGATGACTTGAAAATACTCTTAGGCACGCTTAAAAAACCGCACATCACTATTTTAGGAGCTCTTAACATTAACATAGGAGCTCTTAACAGATATTAATGAATTATTCAACTATCAAACAATGCTTGCTTCATACAGTTTTAGTCTTTTGAATGAGCCTACAAGGACGCAAACCTGTCTCGATCACGTTTTTGTGAAAAGTAATTATATTCACGATATAACTATCAGAAATCTTCCTATTCTCTTTACCGATCACAATTTAATTGAAGTTAATATTTCTACATCTACGATTGAGGCCAATTATATCGCATATAAATAATGGCAAGTTAAGTAATCTTCTAAAACTTGAGAGTTGGGAATCTGTCAACAGCAAAACTAATTGTAATATTGCTTACTCATAAATTAAATAGGGTTATCCACATCTAAGTCTAGTAGTGCAAAGTTAAATAAATTGAAACCGTGGATGAACTTGAAAGTTCTACGAAAAATGGACAAACTAAATAAGTATTTAAAAAAAAAAGATTTCATCCTAACAATATCAAATGAGAAAAATATGCAAATGAAAAAAAAATCTCCTTTCGAAACGAAGAGTGGTTTATTCTACCAAACCTCTCTTCTATAGCAGTAAATTTGATTCTGTAAAAAAAATGCGAAAGCTACATGGAAACTCATCGACGACGTGTTAGGGCAAAATTCAAATAATAAACACGTAAACCAAAATCGATTTCCGATGAATTTAACGATTTTTTTATACATGTAAATATCTGAAGATTTAACTTCCAACTTCCATATCATAATGTGTATGTTTTTTTAATCTACTTCTCTACGGAAATTCTGTATGAGATTAAATGGCAGGTATGTTCGTGATTTTCAAACAGGGAGATAAATTGCATTTAAATAACTATAGACCAATTTCGTTACTAAGCACCATATACAAAGTTTTCGAGAAACTAATAAAGCGTACAATACAGAGTTATCTCGAAAAAATTGAATTTTTGTATGTTCAGCAATATGGTTTCACTACTGGCAAATCAACTGAAGAAGCTGTTTTACACTTTCTGACAACTACAAATAATCCCCAAAAACCATCAGTCCAATTTTTTTTAGAAGTCGTGACATTTTGTCTAATTGAACAGTTTTACAATATCTCATGTTTCTCATGTAACTCATGTTTTTTTGCAGATGTCGATATCGTTGAAAATAAATCGCGCATTATATTCGAAATCGTTTTCATGTTGTCATAATAAATGAAACCATCAGTAACCGAGGAATTATAAATTATTGTATAAATTATAAAAAAGATCAGTTTTGGGTCCCTTATTTTTTCTGATCTATTTTAACTCAATTTTTGAAATTGATCTCTTAGGACGGGCGAGAGCAATAGTAGATTATTTGGCGTTAACGTACGCGGCAATTGATAGCTCTCACGATGTAGCATCTTTGATAGAAGCAGATATACTTGCCTTAAGTAAATGGTTTCATCATAACCGACTGACTTAGTTACTTTTTGCGATAAATCACAATCATGCATTTTGAGCGGTCTGATGACAAAACCAATACGACGTTACTAATGCATGATACTATAATATTATATAGTATCATGTGTACGAATGCAAGAGAAATCCATGCTCGCCTCAATGTTGTGCTATTGATTTTGTTAATTAATTTAAATATTTAGGCTTAATTGGAAGTCCCACCTTATTATCCAGTTGAGGTGGCATTTACTTTAGTAATATTAGGAATTTGTTCATTGCGCAAAAACAAATTATTAAGTTAATTTAAAAACGCCCTCGTATGACACCAATAATTCCATTGTTTCGAGAACTGAATTTGTTACAATTGAGAAATCTCTACTATAATTTCTTATATTTTCCTGGCAATATCGGTTCTAATTTTTTCGTAATTGATTTCGAATTCGGCAAATTCTTCAGTTTTAATCTGTAAATTTCAAAGGAAACTAACCCAATTTATTACAGCATATGGATTGCAGAATTATAATTTTATAATATTATAATTAATTAATTTATAATTTCAGATTGAAATTAATTGTATTTCTTACAGCCTATGGGTAAGAGCAATTCATTAATAGATTTTATTTTCAGGGAACCTCTGCAGATTACAGATGAATGGTGGCACACTGGAGTTGCTGATAAAAGATGACAGAATGCAGAGCAGTTCATTAAAGCTGTGCTTGTCTTATACTAACTGTAGTTTGAATATTGGCTACTGAGAAATCGGACCAATTCCGGCATTACTGACATACCTTTCCTTTCCCTACCCCACAAAAATGTACTAATTATTGGCTGTCACGGTGTTTGTAACCGGGTCGATCGCAATTCGGGAAAATTACTCGAGAAAATAATTACTGGCAGGTTATTGTACGTTTGAGAGTAGTGGTAGGTACAGCGACAAACAGTTCGGATTTAAAGGGAATCGGACCACAGAGGACGATATAGCGAGAATGATCAACATAGTCAAACAGTCCGAGCAAAAATATGTTCTTGGAATATTCCTTGACGTATATGGAGCCTTTGACAATCTGTGGTTGCCTAGTACTATGATTGAGTTAAAAAAGATTGGCTGTCCAGGAAATCTTTACGCTATCATTAATAACTATTTCTCTAAAAGATTCGCAACTGTTGTCACAAAATTTGTCACACTACAGACGAAATGCTGTCCACAGGGGTTCGTTCTGAGCCCACACCGAACATCGTCTTCAACTATTGAACATCGTCTTCAATAGTAGTATCACCGCCAATGTCCAAGAACTAGCATGTGCGGACGACAAGGTAATGCTCTTTGCTGGAACCTCGAGACAAAGCATTCAGGAGTAGCACAGAGTGCTATTAAAAAATACCGTTTGGTGTTGCAGCTATAAGAACGAACTTTCGTGTGCCAAAACAGTAATGATCCAGCTTAAAGGATCACTCGATATCAGAATACCAACTTTGGTTTCTGTGAATGGAGCGAGGATAAAGATGGTTAAAACTTTAAAATGGCTTGGTGTAGATTTCGACGAAACGCTTGGAGTTTCATCGCATGTCAAAAGGGTTGTAAAAAGCAGTAAAAAAGTGTTCTATGCACTAAGAAGAGTAGCTAAAGAAACTTGGGGTCTTAAACAAAAGATACTGAAGATTATATATGAAAGCCTAGTGGTTGCACTACTTACATATGGCTGTGCTGGGAAGGCTGACAGAATGAATTTTCACCACCGAAGAACATTAATTAGTGCACAAAGGAGAATTCTTATTGGTATTACTAAGGCTTACAGAACTGTATCAACCGATGAAATTCCTATTCTAGCTGGTATAATACCAATTGATATACTACTACAAGAAGGAGTTGCAAGGTATAAATTTAGAAAGAAGATAAGTGTGACATACGGGCACGTGGTACTAAAAGAAGGACAAATTGATACAAAACTTATGGGTTTGCTCAAGAGGCAGATGCGGAAAGCATCTATTGCAATATGGCAAGAACGATGGAACCACGCATTGGATAGTAGGACAACGTTTAGTTTCCTTTCAAACATCGAAGAAAGGTTAGACGAAAGGCTTGAGCTTAGTGCACCATTTAAACAGATGTAAACTGGGCATGGCAAAATAGCATCCTACCTTAAAAGGTTCCACATAAGCGAAACTAGTAGCTGTGAGTGTGGACGAACGAAACCATGGACCACCTGCTTTACAGCTGCAATATTTTCGAAGAGAAAAGATCCCAACTAATGATGGAGCTGAGAACCGAGTGGCCAGCTAGTAGACTGATATTGCTGAAGCACAGAAACATCACGGCTTTTAAAAGGTTCTGTGATACTGTTTTAAGCAATAGATAGTGTCCAGTTCCCGCGAAAAGGACACTTCACTGTGCATTAAACATACCCATGTCTACGAACAAATATAGATAACAGGGCTAGATAGTATGGTGTATGCGCCTCCACGTGGCAGGGATAAAAACAGGTTATAGAACCTGGCTAAGCATACAAAGAACAGTTAGAAAGACCAAGCACGCCGGCGCTAGAATCTATAAAGACTAAGTCTAGGTGACATCCTCATGCACAAAAACGTCAGCTTAACATGATGATGATGATGATTCTAACGGTCTGGCAGATGTTTCGTTTGCTTAAGCACCACTCTACTTTTCGAGTACAGTTATTAGATTTGTCATCACAAACAAAACTCTTTGATACATTCTGATAATACTTTTACAACCAAAAGGATAGAAAAACAATCACATTATAATGTCAAAATCTATAGTTGATCCAACAATTTAAAAAAATTATAATGAAAAGTGAATTAATTATTTCAATTCTACTAGCGGCTGATATTTTACTTAAGGGCCATGAAACAAACCTTTCAAATGTGTCATTTCGGAAGCATTATTTCATAAACTAAACCTATACCCAAACGGAATGGGTATTGATTAAAAGTTTTGGCCAACAAAAAAAGAAAAGGCCTAGGAGAATCATTCAAATAACAAGAATTTCGTAATGACCAAACATTTTATCGATAATTCAAGATTGGGGAGCTTTAATATTTTGACTAACATTCATACAAACATCACTTGCGTAAATTCTGGAACGTAGTATAAGTTCTTAAAATACAAAAGCAAAACAAATCAAATAATTTCAGTAGATTATGTTCGATGGAACGTGAGTTTAAGCGCTATACCGAGTTTCAAGCAAAATACATTCAATTCATGGAAGAATAAAAAAGAGTAGGACATATGTCCCAAGGTCATCCGATCAAACTATATCTACACTATGGTGTTGAGATAGAGTCTAGCTTCACTACAAAGTTAAAAGTGGTTTTTGATGGTTCTGATAAATCTCCAACTGGGCTATCATTAATGGGTTTAATCAAGGCAGGACCTAAGGTGCAATCACCTTTAGTGGAAATTCTAGTTCGGTTTAGACAATATGCATTCGTTTGGAATAAAGGTGAAGACATTCGGAGTTTCAGTTGTAAAAAACATTTTATCCAAAAAGGTTGCTCCTATTTTGAAAGCATGATGAAAATTTCCTAAGGCTACATGAAGAAATGTCGATTGAAAATAATAATTTTATTCTCTCCGGAACTATCCAATAATCTCAATAACAAACAAAATTATAAAGCTATACAGTCCCCGTTGCAATAATACTATGTCATTCTATTAATTCACGAATAAATTAGTTATTCATACAATATATCATTACATATTTCTGTTCACACATCGTGAGTTTGAAATAAAGGGTTTTCCATTTTGAATGGTACAGTTTAATTTTTTTTTTATGTTTTATTTATTTAAATTCACATTTAAATTTACAACTAGGGTTACCAGTGTTTGATGGACTAACTTAAATTACTAAAAAATACAACTGCACGTTTACATCGTACAGTGGCAAAAATACTCGTATGAAAACGACCCAAAAACTGGTTGTAGTCTGGAAAAATATCGTGGAAAGTTATAGATGCTATATATAATACGGCGATAATCAAGTCGTTAAATTTTTATTAATTTACATCGCAGTGGTTATAGAACAAACTGTTTCTATAAACTGTCGATTTCGGCTTTCTGGCATGTAATAGATACCGTGGTATCCTACAACAAATACGGCTGTATGATCGTTTAACCGATACGATACAATGAAATAGCTTTAAATTGTTCTAATTCAACAGCAGTTTATTGCTAGTCTATCATTCACAAAATCTATCTTTATCTGTATTATGTGCAATAGGGAAAAATATCTTCATGTCCTTGGCATAGAGAAAACACTTTGCAAACTTAAAACAGTCAAAACATTGAAAAAATCGAGAATTTACACTGCTTGTCATCGATCAGTAAAGTAGGAAAGCCACATGGCGTAAACGAAATTGCAATTTACATACTCCAACTTAGCAATAAGAATAGTTTGGTTAGTTTTGTTGTCCCGCCAGGATAAGCCCTTGCTTTGACGAAATGAATGTTCTTACATGGAAAGACAAGAATTTGTGTACTATCGATTCGAAGAGTTTTCGTTTGTCGAACAAAAACAATAATCCCGCAATAGTTACCAATCTTGTTCCTTTTACTATATCTAAAAATTGGATGAATAATAGAGATCTTTCAAGGATCTGGAAAAATATCCCGCCCGAAGACTCATAAAAGTAAGCGAAGGTGCCAAACTTTCGGTATACCATTTAAATAAAATGGGTGGAACGCTATCGTACCCTAATTAACATCGTAGCGGTCCAGACACACACAAACATCATCCACTGTGAACTTTAAGAGATTAAACTCAGAGCAACTGGATCTATTTAAGAATCCAATTTTGTATGACTTGGGCTGCTTTATAACTGTAGAAAGAAAATTATTAAATATTAATTATTAAAATCATCACAGGTTGTAGATTAGTAATCCAAATATTAATCCAAGTCACTCGTTCGGATATATGTACATATATCGAATTGGAAAACTCTATATTCATACTTTTATATTAAGTAGCTATATATTGTATAGTTTTACATCACAAAAAAATGACATTAATGACATATTCTTGTTTTTTTTTTGTATACATACGTCAATATTGTTTACAAATGTAGAAGTTTTCTTGAATTATTAAATTAAATCTAGGACAAAGATAATTAACTTACTAAACTTTTTGATATTTACTGGATATTTAATATATTCTGACATTATGCACAAAATAACTTGTTTTATTGCTATTATAGTTGATTTATTAGATTTTTAACCCTGTATCGTTATAAAGTTATGATATATGTAAAGAAATTTTCAAATTTATTCTTAAATGGTCCATTTAAAATTTTAGACGAAATTCTTCTATTTGTTTACATAATAAAATTAATTTATAATTACACAAACGTTATATACACTTCTACATTTATTTTTTAATACTCGTATGCACATATTTCCTACATGTAAAATTAACACAAGATTACGGACGATAAATTTGTCTTAATAATATAATTTGATGCATTCATAAATATGTTGCTTCGTTCAAAAAGTCTGAATAATTTAATTCCTTTTCCTGTGCTATTTAAATACTTAGTTGCCTTAAAAACCGCATTTTACTATGCGTGGGATTAGACAGTTATAAACTATCACAGCATGTTAATTAATTATAATATGTAAATTATATTGATTAAGGTGTTGTATATTTATTGTCAATGATAGCTTCCACTACATATTATATAGAGGGTGAGCTACTTAAAATGAAATGAGCAAATTTATATGAAATATTTTTATTATTAAGCTTGTTTGATTTTAAGGGGAATAGTATTTTTGATCAACGGTTTTAAAGGTTATTTAAATGTCATTTTGAAATTGAAAGCTATATTATTATTACGGAGCCTTGTTCTACTTTATAAACTTTTGCACATTTTACACCAGACATTTTTTTGAGTTATTAACTTTTTGTATGATTTACTTCTCTTACAATCCAAGTCTCTAATGATGTTAACTTTAAATTTCACTTAACCAATGCGGATTTTGTTACCCAATATTATATATTACATTTATTAGCTTGGTACTGCTTTGTAACTTGTTGCACTAGTTTTATAGATATTTTATTTTTTAATTAGATCAGATCATCATTAGGTCAGTGGCCTCCTTCTGTTAAAGTGCATCACTGCATCTGTGGTATTGAACATCCTACTTACCTCCAAATATTTATACGTATTTAGATGCAGGTCGTCATTTCTTATGTACTACGGATCGTTAAATAGCTTTTATAACAGGGTTTTGGTAATTTTGATGTAGATTCCTTGATGTTATCAGGCTTTTAGGCCTCTTTTTGTAATTTTCTTGAGATCAGAGTATTCCTCTTCAAATTTTACTCGAAAGTGTCGTTCCTCAATATAGGACTTTATGATCATATAAAATTGTTTTGGTAGATCTCTCTGAAATTTAAAGATATTGTTGTGTGAGAATACCATTCTGTCACTGTATTTTGTATACTTTTATCACAATATTATTATTCTTTTTTTAATTTTATAAAAATGAAATAAGGAACCTTGTTTTAATAAAAACAACAAAGAATTCAATATTTCTTGTTTTATATATTAAAATAAAAATTATTTCAGAAAAGAAGTAAAACTTTCTTTAATGTGATAATAAAAATTGTTTATCCAAATTTTTACTAAAATATATATATATATATATATATATATATATATATATATATATATATATATATATATATATATATATATATATATATATATATTTATCTTTTTTTGTCTTAAATCAGGAAATAATTGAAATTCTATGTATTAGAATCATAAATTTAAATATTTGAATTTTAACGTTGATTTTTTTCATAAAAATTTATTGTAAATGGTTGCAAATCTAAAATGTTTAAAGTTTAATAAAAAATAAATGGCTATTAGTGTTTTAAAGAAATAAATAACTTTTATTTAAATTTGAATCGCAACAAAAATACATGATAATGACATTTTTCAAATAAATGAAGGGTTGTCCATAAAATTTCCTAGAGGAAATTTTATATTTTAGTACCAATGTAAAAAAACAACAGCAAAAGTTCTCTTCATTAGTACAAATCGGTTGTTTTTTCTACAAATCGGTTGTTTTTTGTTTGCATGTGTAGGTAATAAATTTTGTGTTGAGACGCAATTTTTTGAGAATTTATATTATCCGTGTGAGGTGCGATGTAAAAAAAAACAACTAACTTTTTGGTGGAAACAAAAAACAACCGATTTGTAGAAAAAACAACCGATTTGTACTAATGAAGAGAACTTTAACTAATGAAGAGGGAAAAATTAAAATATTTCCTTTTGTAAAAAGAAACAACCGATTGTTTGGTCGAAACCAAGAGTTATACTATTACACATTTGTACATTGGTTCTTAAGCTAGTTTTAAACTTTACATAGTTGTATAAACTTATTTAAAATGAATTATAGCTATTTTTTATAATATGGCAAAACTTAACCTAAATACCATGATTTTATTATTAAAATTTAATTACAAGTTTTAATATTATTTAAATGGCATCTTAAAAACTATTCTTAAAATCTAAAATTTTTTTTAATTTATTTATTTTTTCGTTGTTGTTTTCATTCATTTTATTTTTTTTTTATTTCCAATTTTAAATCAATTCTAAAATTTCCGAATCAATTTGTGCTTGATTCGGAATGGAATGACAGATGATTGCGTGTTGCCTAGTGAGGATACTAAAGGGTTGTCAAATTGGGAACTGTATGTGTAGAATTTTGATGTGAGTTTAGTGATAAATTGGGATATGGTAGGAATATTTGCTAATTCATGGAGTTCATGGATAGGAGTGGATTTTGCTAATGATAGAGCTAATCTGATACATTTATTTTGTACTACTTTGTTAATGTGGGTTTGAGCTGCATTATCCCACAGTGCGCATGCATATGTTACTATAGGTCTAATAGCTACTTTGTAAAGCAATAACTTGTTAGTTTGGTTAAGTTTTGATTGCGATGAAAAAGTGCGTAAATGGCATATAAATAGGGCATCCAAAAAACCGGTAAATTTTCAAAACCGGGTTTTCGATTTCTTTAAGCAATAAAAACCGGATAAATCGGTTAACCGGTCTTTATAGATCAAAATAAAACGAACGTTCTATATTTCATTGTACTTCTGATCTTGGTGCAAAAATTACCTGCCACAGAAAAGATACGTTCGTTCCGGTCGTCTCAAACAATCTAAACTCCTTTAAGCAATTAACTTCCAATTCAGGAATGGATGTATCCCCTTGAACCACGGGGGTCACAAGAAATAATGTTTGAAAAAAAATATAATCAGATTGTAAAGGGTGGGCTATCTATCGGTTTAAATTTGAACCACCGGTTATTTCGAATCTGGCAATACTTATGTCATTTTATTCTATCACAAAATTCAGTATATTATCTCCACTGAACGAAATGAATCGATTTACGCTTGAGCAACGTTGGGATTTTTTGGAAATTTATTTCCAAACCAAAGACAATCGAAAATTGCACGAAAATGTCGTGCAAAATTTGGTCGCAGAGAAGGACCAACAGTACCCGGTATACGCAAGTTTATTGTTAAAGTTCGTGAAAATGAATGAAATAATATTCCATCTCTAACCGGAACAATTGTTCTTCACAACAAAAAAATAAATTTTGCAAAATTTCAAACCGTTTTTGTTTTATTGCATTTTTAAATTTAAACTTTTAATTGGCCCACCCGTTATCACCAATCATAATACTGCTAGATGGAATTCGATAGAACATACATAGTAACATTAAGATGTCAAATCAGGTTTTATGTTGGCAACATGTATAATCAAATATGATACCGATAGGGAGCGATATCTGAAATGGCGGGCTTAAATGCCCCTAATGATTTAGTTAGTCTTTTTATTAAAGAATTTTTAAAATTGAACGTTTAAAAACTTCGGTCAGTATCACTGAAAATAGATTATGTTATACTAATGTCAAAAGGTATTTGCCATCAAAAGATCATTTAGCGTTTTTAGAAATTTTGAACATTGATTAAAATTTTTAAAGTAAACGAGAAAGCGAGTTAATTTTTATTTTTATTATGTAAAATAAAAATAAAAATTACCTCGCTAACTCGATCACTAATATAATTTATTTTCTGTCACCTTGTCAGTAAATCAGTGCATGGAATAGAGCCCTAGATCATCAAAGTTCGGCGAAGCATTAACATTAACACTAAGTGTTATAAGGAAATAATAAGCAAGTATATATCGAAACCAGACTAAACAGTCTACGTTTATGTACTCATATTTTCAAACACATTTAATATCCACTAAAGAAAAGCAGTCGAACGTCGAGTTTTAGAAATTAATTTAGGCCATTGGTTTATTTTACTGAAATGTCTAACAGCCAAACGTTTTTATCTTTGGATTTGTCCTAAATAATTCATTCTTTTATTTCATTCTTTCAATTATTTTTGTATTTGTATAGTTCAATATACTTGTACTTGTTTTGTGCCTAGTTACTGATTTATGTACTTACCTGTAAACTTTTAATTACTTATTATATTTTTCTTATAAATCCGCCTATTAGTCGTATGCGACTTTTTCAACAATATCGGTTTGTACTTGTACAGTATTTACAAGCAGTACAGTAAATAAAGCGATCCAATTACAACTACAACCTATAACAAGTTAATATATACGTAGGATATTTAAAATGGACAACCTTTATTTTCCTGACACAGTTAATTGTAACACACATGAGTAATGTGATTTATTGTCTTGTCTTTATATACAGAGTTTTCCAAAAGTGGGTGATCAAACAAAAGTAGGTAGACGAAGTTATTTAAAAAAATGGTCTGGCTTCATTTGATTTATAGCATTCCACATTTATAGTTATAAAATTCCAGAAACAAACTCAAAAAAATATGTTTCAAAATTTTTTTTATAGAGAATCAGAAAAAAGTCCAAGCTTTATCACAAAAGTTTTTCATTAAATAAAGATTCCGACATGGTGCTTTACTTACTTATATTTTGTTATTTTTCCGGAAAATTACCAATATTCTATATTTTCATCTTACGTTTAAGTGTAAAATTTTAGGACGCCCTGTGTTAATAAACTTACCTTCAAACGTTATTATATAATCGAATTCTTTGTATGTAAATTTAACTAAATGATACTTATCTTGATAAAGTGATTAATAAAAAAATGGAAATAGTTTTACCATAGTAAATAAATAATTTTCTGCTTTTGATATCAAGATTTTTCTGCAGATTACCATTAAATTGCTAATAAAGTAAATTCTTTGCATATATACAGTATTGGGGAATTAAAGCCGAATAACTAAATGTGTCATTTTTGTCAAGTGGTATAATCAAGGCGACATGATGTAAAGCATGTACATATATCACTTACGGTTGGTAACTTTTTTTATTTAAGTTTTTTATTTGTAACAAACTAAATTTAATCGAGATTTTGATTAACGTAAATTTAGTTCTCAGTTGCAGAAATGAGCGTACTACTCAGTTGTCGTAAACACTATTATCATTAATAATATTGCAATCTCCAAACCATTAAAGCCGCGACTTTTAAGGAACTTGTGAAATGAAAACATTGCTAAGGCAGTGTTATAGTATATCGGTTAAAACTTTTATTCGCCACCCAACTATATAAAGCGTGCGGCAAAACTAATTATTACTTGTTTTCCTAATAACTTTTGACTTTTATGAGATAAATGGATAACTGAAAAGACAAAAAACATAATTCTTCGTTTAGTTTTTATCTAAAAGAGTCACAATTTGTCAGGCTCTGAGGTTGCTTTTGACAATGTAGGATTCTCCGCGTACAGAAGAGATCCAGCATTGTTTGGTCGCCTTGGTTCTTGTACAAATACCAATTGTCCGGATTTCACTGCACAGTACTGTACAGTTTTGTAGATTTTATAAATTGGATAACCTTAAACTACATTTTTTTTTTGCATCATTCATACTGTACTGGTACGTTTTATGCTTGTGGACATTTAAGAAAGTATTTTAATTTACGTATTTTAGTCATCTGTGGTGTTACAATTTTTTTTTTGTGTTATTGTATAATTTAATGACTTATTTGATACAAATTTATAACTTAAAGACTAACAATTATGGTGTTAATTATCTAATGATGGTTGGATTAGATTATGTCCATTTTTAGGTCACATCCACATTTTTTACCATTGATTGTATCTACATATAAAAAACATTACTTTTAAAATGTAGTAGATACTTGTACAATGTTATCTAATGATAATTAAATTTTCATGGTTTGTTATTGCTATATGTTGACGAACAATTTGAAAAATTCAAGTTCATGTCGTTATTAGTGAAGGCTAAAATACTAAAATAGTTAATTGCGCAACAAACTAGTTCAACCTGAATCGGGCTCCTTTTAAAAATTGAAGCACCGTTCGTTCAGAATTAGCATATTACAGGGTCATCGTACTCGCTGGTCGTTTATTTTATAATCACTATCAGGAATTTTTCATATTATTCCCAATAAGTATTGTAATCGGGTACTTTTAATCAATTAGATATAAGCCCGCTTTCCATGACAGAAACGAATGACTTTTGACCCTAGTCATTAAAAAACGGCAACAGTATCAATAATTAAAGCTGAGCCTTAAACTATATCTTTTAATTGTGGATTTTCCAAAGCTTGTTTTAACAAAATCAACTGTCGTGGAGAATTTACTTGAGTCTCCTCGTGGCCAATAACATAAAGTTATCATAAACAGTTAAAAAATTCGCTATTGGCCTTGAGTACTTCATTTTTTAGTACAAAATTAATAACCATGCGATGTATTTGATCCGTGCTTGCTTTAAAATAAACGACCAGTTTTAAATCAGACCAAAGCAATATTTTTGAGTTTGCATAAAGTGTTTTATAAATTTGTTAAATTTTCGTAAGTATTCAAATTTGTAACTTTTTTTGACTTATTTCCTGCCACAGTAAAACTTTTTCCAGAAAGTTCCTTGTACAGTTATGAATACATATAGGCATTTAGTAGTCATTTGTTTACATTGATGACAAAAAGGTCTCCCATCTTAAATAAGTGTTCAAAATAATTACTCTGTGATTTTTATTAACTAAAAAATATTATCTTCATTGTGTAACTAGTGTTTATTCGGAACCAGATAATACTCGATGTTCGGGGAGCATTTTGTTGCTTAAAATGTAAGTGAAGTCACAAACGCGTCAGTTTTTGCTTCTTAAGCTAAAATATGTACCGTCGATCATTTACTTGTGTTTTATTGTTTACTGTTCTCATCTACGACAATTTTAAAATAAATAATTATTCTAATATATTTGTTTAATTTTTATTCCAGATCAATATTGGTAGCGGCATGTGAAAGGAAATCAATTGTACTGCTAGATCCAACATCAGCTAAAACTATTAAAACTGTTTACAACGCTCATAGTGACTGTGTGAATTGTGTTAAGTAAGTAATTTTTATTATTAAAATAATATTATAAAGTCTCTAGAAAAGTTAAAAGAGAAGTAATCATAAAAAAATCTGCAAATTGTCTATTTTTATAGTCAATAAATTACCAACGTAGTTAAATTACCAACGTTGGTTGAATTTTCTGAAGGAAATTGTCTACAGTTCGCCGACCAAGGAAACTATTGCGAGTAATGTTTTCCGGTCATCTTATATTGATAAATATCGTTCTGGTGATATTTGTTGCGAAATGCAATATTCAAAATTGAAAGTTTGGTGGTTGGCATCTCTCCCCGTATTTGTTTTAAAAACTACCCAACATTTTACAAAACCTGTTGACATGTTTTATGTTAATGTTAATTAAAAAAAATTAAAAAATTTCATAATTTTCCTCCTAAACTGTACACGTCAATGTGACTAATATTTTTTTTTAAATGACACCAATTTACCGAACACACGATATTTTCCCATAAAGTTATAAAATAAAGCAGTCAATTCAATTTTATTTTAATTTATTTAAAAGACTTTTCCATTTAGAGTAGCCTTAGCAGTAAGCTGCCACTGGGTTTCATTATATCTACGCCTCCAATACTGATATCTCCATCTGGTTTTGAAGTTCTTCACTCATTCAAGCAATAAAGTAGGTGTGATACGTACACGATTTCTATCGTCCTTCTCTAATTGATCCAAGTACATTTTAAAGTCGATAAACGACACATCCAGAGGAGCGTAACGATTGAATATATGGATAAGGTATACTCTGATGAAACCAGGCTCTTTTTAGCTACTATTTTGGAATGCTCGTTTGTCGCAAGTTCAAATAGCAGCACTACATCATGTGGTTTTGTCTCAAATCTTGACATATAGATTTGAGGGGTACCGGTCGAAACTGGATATTTTACAACTGGATTTGACGAAACAAGATAATTCAAACTGGATATTTTAAAACGAGATAAGGTACAAAACGAGATATGGTACAAAACTGGATAATTCAAAACTGGATATTGCGACATGTGATTTAAACTTAAAATGATTTTTTGGGAAAGTTCTGGAATATGGCCAATTACGGAGGAACTCGGTGAGTTCTTAACCGATTATGATGAAATTCTATATGTAGGGTGGGAATGGGATTTTAAAATGATTTTTTTGAAAAGTTCCGGAATATGGCCAATTAGGGAGGAACTCGGTGAGTTCTTAACCGATTATGATGAAGTTCTATACGTACGATGGGAATGGGATTTTAAAATGATTTTTTGGATAAGTTCTGGAATATGGCCAGTTAGGAAGGAACTCGGTGAGATCTTAACTGATTATGATGAAATTCGATGTGTAGGGTGTGAATGGGATTTTCAAACTTAAAATGATTTTATAAGAAAGTACTGGAATATGGCCAATAAGGAAGGAACTCGGCGAGTTCTTAACCGATTATGATGAAATTCGATATGTAGGATGAAAATGTTGATGAAAATTAATTAATTTTTCTCACATAGATTCTCTAAAGTGAAGAAAAGTTATATTAAGTAGAAGAATAAAAAATAGATGAAGATAAATTTTATTGACAGTAAACTCGATTAAGTCAATGATTATTTTATTAAGATGAGAAAAGCAACAATTAAAAAAAACATTAAGTGAAGGAAAAGTCTATCTCTCTGGTTAAAATTATTCAAATATGAAACCTTACTGGCCATATTCCAGAGGTTTTCGCAAAAAAGGTTTTAAAATCAAATTTAACTATTATTATTTAATTATTTTATACAATTAAAGAAAAAAAAACATTAACTGAAGGAAAATTATATGTCTTTCCTTAGAAATATTCAAGTAGTCAACTTTTCCAAAAAATCATTTTAAAATTCTGTTTTCATCCTACGTATCGAATTTCATCAAAATCGGTTAGGAACTTGCCGAGTTCCTTCCTAATTGGCCATATTCCAGAACTTTCCTAAAAAATCATTTTAAGTTTAAATCACATGTCGAAATATCCTGTTTTGCAATATCCAGTGTTGTACCATATCTCGTTTTGTACCTTATCTCGTATTGAAATATCCAATTTTAAAATATCCAGTTTTGTACCTTATCTCGTTTTGTCAAATCCTATTTTGATTTGAGTACTTGCGGTTTCTATACTTTTCTGACTCTTTGGCGATGTCTGTTTTTAGTTGTTGTTTTTTTGTAAAGTCTGGTCAAGCAGACCTTGTACCGCTTTATAGTGGTTAAGATTAAGAGGAGTAAAATCATAATTTACATGCTTTTGTTTACGTAATTTATGTTAGTATTTCGGGTACCCGTAACATGGTTTAGTTTTCAACGTTGCCACATTTTATCGCCACATACCTGTATTTAAGGCACTTAAAGCATTTGGGGTTATCTTCTGTACTGTACAGGAACTCAGCTAATCCGAATTAACTTTTCGCACCAGACTACTGGGAAGGTTAACTACAGCTTCGTTAGTTCAACGGTACTTGTTTTTTAATACGAGGTTTTTGAAAAGTTTAAAGTTTTTGAATATGCCACTTGGGTCAAGTGTTCACCATTTTTCAATTTGTATGCTTTTCTCGATTTTCCACTCTCTGTTAAGATTTGTATCCGATGACGTTTGTGTACCTTGCAACTCATTTTATGGGATAAGTTACAGAGTTTTAAGACATACTGCTTCTCCTTTCGTCACTCTTCGGTGGTGTGGATGATTTAGTATGATTCCGATAGTTGTGTTTGTTCTATCAAATCAATGTACTCTTTCTATTTGTTGCGGAGATTGCAAAACCTACCTGGTTTGGTTCATCTTATATTAATCGGTGAGGTTTGGTATTCCTTCTTTGTTACTTGTATCCTGCTCATTGCTCAATAATTGAGTGTACAAATCTCAATGATTTCAACATATACATTGCTTCTAAACTAAACAAAATCGGATTCTAAATTTTCTTTCAAGTCGAGTGATATTTTTTTAATTTCCACAAAAACACTTCTTTAATGTATAACGACGTTATTTAGATATTTGCTTTGCACAACATCTAAATCTGAATAATTAAAATACCGTGTCGGTATTTTAATTATTCAGATTTAGATGTTGTGCAAAGCAAAGCTCAGTTTCGATCTGATGAATTCTTTAAATCGAATCATTAAACTTCTTACTACATAAATTTATTGAATCTTAATCACACATGGCACATACATCTTGTTGAACAGTATATTATTTCTTGTTCAACAAGATGTATGTGCCAAGTTGACGAAATGAGTCGTTTAACGCTTCAACAAAAGTGAAAAATGTTGGGAATTTACTTCCACAACAAAGACAATTGGTTCGAAATCGCAAGAAAATGTCATACAAAATTTGGTCAAAACGCGCGGCTCACACTTAACGGTATCAAGAAGTTTGTGCATAAAGTGCATGATACGGGCTACCTAGTCCATAATCCAATGCGTACCCGTGTTCGTTCAGCCGAAAATATCGCCGCGGTTGCCGAAAATGTGCGCAAACGGCCGAGAACATCATCGTGCATCGGAAATGAACTTCAGCCGGTCTTCTATGCAACGAATTCTGCGTAAAGATCTTGGTTTGTGGCCCTATAAAGTTCAATTGGTGCAGCAATTGAAGCACCGTGATCATTCGATATCGATTCGTTGTGTGGACCTGCGACAAACTCGAAATGGATGAGGATTTTGCTCAAAAAATCATCTTTTCGGACGAGGCGCATCTTTTCATCTCGGTGGGTTCGTAAACAAACAAAATTGTTGCATTTGGGGATCGGAAAATCCACAGAATATGTGGAGAAGCCAATGCATCCAGTGCATGTTACTGTTTGGTGCGGCTTGTAGCGTGGCGGCATTATTGGCTCGTATTTCTTCGAAGATAAGGCCGGCGCGACCGTTACGGTCAACGGAATCAACTACCGTCACATGTTAACATATTTTTTGTGGCCATATCTTGAAAATATTGGTTTGGATGACCTTTGGTTCAAGCAAAATGGTGCGCCATGCTACACATCGGGCGTTACAATAGTGAAACTGTGTCAAAAATTAGATGACCGCAGTATCAGACGAAATGGTAACGTGAATTAGCCGGCAAAGAGCTGTGATTTGGCGCCTTTGGATTTTTATTTATGGGGTGCCGTGAAGGACAAGTATTATACGGACAATCCACAAACAATTGAGCATTTTAAAGCCAATATTGAAGCAACCATTGCTGAAATAGATTCGCACTCAATTCAAAATGTGCTCAGAAATTGGATCGACCTTATGGAGTACGCCAAGGCCAGCCGCGGTTCCCATTTGAATAAAATTGTTTTCCATTAATAATCAGGAGGATTGTACTTTCAAACAAAAAAATTTGGAAATATGTTAAGCCATTTTTGTTTTATTAAATTTTTAAATCTGAACTTCTTACTGGGACACCCTTTATATTGATCAATGATTCACTGGCACTAGCACTTAATTCCCTAGTGTATTAATCCACGATAAAATAATTTAATGATCTGGCAATCAATGTCACAAAGTGAACGCCCCTATTAAAAAACCCAGTATTTATAACATAATTAATGTTAATTGAAAAATAATGAATATGAATAAAATAATTAAATTGTTAGACTTGAAATCAGGTTGTAATAAATGTATATCTTAATCTTATTGAATGTAACGAGCTAAGTAAGAGTATATATTTTTTTTCTATATCAAATTAATTTATGGTGGGTGGTCATTAAAAATATTTTTTTTATATTTATAATGACATTGACTCCATTACACAATTTGATCTTGACATATAGCGTTTATTATGGTAGCGTTCATAAGCAAAACGAGACGATTTTTACAGTTGGGTTACACTTAATTTAAAAACCTCGCAAAAAATTTTACATAATACCCGATTTGTTTATTCATAATTTCGATAATTTCATTATCGGCCATTCCGAATGACCACGTAAAATCTGCAGAGTTTACGCGTTTTCTGAGTTTATCACAAATTGTCAAGTAGGCATAGCCTTCATATATTTTCACATATCTTCTGTATTTCGAGCAGAAAAAGGTCTTTACGCAAATTTTGTTCAATTATTAGGAATAAGTAAAATTGGTTGAAAAACAGTTATACAAATTGCACCTCAGAATATCAAGTGTTCTAAACTAAAGTTTATCTTTAATTGTTGAATGTAAAGAATTTGCGTTTATATATTGCAATTCATTCCTCAGCTGTTGCTTTTTCATCTCCAAATGTATCAATTCTTCCAGCAAATTTAGCTTTGTTATTCAATTATTCTTGTCAAGGATGTGACACTTTTCCAATTGAGTCCCACAATTGATTACGCCATAGAACGCTGCAACGCCGGGAACAGTTGTGAGAATATTGAAAAGTGGTTCTGAAGCGCAAGTCGAACAATCACTGTAGAGTACCAATAACGATTCTCGATTAAAACTAAACGGACGAAAAAAGTTACAATGCTTAAAAAGTGTGAAGGATGTATTCACAACAATAAAATGTGAGCAGAAATATTTGATTAATAAAAGCTAACACCGAAATTAAGAACAACATGATGTTTCAAGTGGTTGTCTTGGGAGATTTTAATATTCCTAATGACCCTTGGTTGGGGTTTTCTCAACCAAGAGATCAAACAGGTGAATATGTTAAATTGTTTGCGGGTATGAATAGTCTTGTCCAACTTGTAGACAAACCAACTCGGTACCCAGGCATATTATGTCATTCGTCTCATTTGTTGAACTTATTTTTGACTACCATGCCTACCATGTTAATGCTCCATTAGGTCTTTCTGATCATGCGTTGGTTTCAGCGAAATTTCCGATTGGCCCTCCTGGGGCTCTTTACATGTACACCTAGACTAATCTGGAATTTCAATGATGCTGATTGGCAAACTCTCAATCTATTTTTCTCTTCTTTTGATTGGGCTCTGTGTTTTATTAGTAATAATGCTGTTACAGTATCCAAGCATATACTTCGGTGATTTTAAAAGGAATGAAATTATTCATTCCTAGCTCTTATAAAAAGAATAGGCCACATAAAACTCAATGGTTTAATGCAAATTGTAAGTCCGTTATCTCCGAGAAAAAATGTGCCCATTTAATTTATCTCAGTAATCCTTCTAATGAAAATATCATCAAATTTAGAAACAAATTTTCTCGGAATAAATCTAATGCTATCATAATCAGGTCTAAATTAAACCTTGTCCTCAAGATTCGTAATCAAATACGAAATGTATTAGATTCTAAATGAAACGACCGAGCTTTTTGATCGTTTGCTAGCTTGGTAAAAAGAAATTTTAGCAGTAAGACATCATCTATCCCTTTATTGTGTTATAATAATAACTATTATAAAACCACCATTCAAAAGGCAAATTTATTAGCGTCTTAGTTTGCTTCTGCATCGACTCTCTCTTTTCTCCGTAACCAATCCCCACCAGCATGCGCTACTTCATCTGTGCCCAAAATTTATTTTCGAGCTCGAGTTGTTTCTAAAGTTCTTAGAACTGTGAGTCCGTGTAAAGCAACTGGGCCTGATCGATTACCTTCAATTGTCCTAACATGCTGTCATTTATCTCTAGCTAAACCTCTATTTGGAAAACAGCAATTATTCAACCGGTTCCTAAAAAAAGTGACAAAACTTCTTCCTCCAATTACCGCCCAATTGCTTTGATGTTGACCTTATCTAAAGTAATATAATCTATTGTGAATTTTCACATTATGAACTATCTCGAAAGGCATGCGCTTTTATCAGATTTTCAATATGGGTTTTGTGAACCGGAAGAATCACTCTTTAGGTGACCTTATTGCTGATTTAACTCATTTTTGGAGAAATAGTATTTAAAAATATGGTGAGTTAAGTGTCGTATCTCTAGATATTTCAAAGCATTTGATAGAGTATGGTATCAATGTCTGATCACTAAAATTCGATGACTAGATCTTGGTAATAGAGAGTTATTTAATGGGACGATCGATCTAGGTAGTATTAGACGGCATTTCATCCGACTGGTATGAAATCAATGCTGGTGTACCGCAAGGTTCATCTTTGTCGTCTAACTTATTTTTAATCTATATATGGTATCTTAACATTGGCATCATGTGATATCCATTCTTTTGCTAATGAAACTACAGTGTCTTCTTCTTTAAAGTTTAACAGCCAAAGGGACTGCAATTCTCATTTAACTTACCCTTGTCAAATTATGTATGTTTTGCAAATGTCACAAATAATTTACACGGCAAAAACATTTAAATCAAATTAAGACCAACATAAGCATTTGTGATTATGTTGGTCTTAATTTGATAGCACTAATCTAAAGTACTTTTTAGATACCAATGCAAGTATTTGAGGTGTAAAGGCGGGGTGCTATAATAAGAGGTAAATGTCTATTATTGCAGTCAAACACTTCCATAAATATCTGTATGGGCTAAAATTATTTTTACGAACCGATTATAAAGCATTGCGTTGGATGTGACAAGTCCAGAGCGACGAGTAGCACTTGAATAGAATGTCATAATGCTTATGCTTATGGTAAAATGCCGCTGCTATATCAAGACACCCGTGTCCAATCAAATGTAAACATTGGGCGTATCCAGCGCACGTATAATCTACAATTGAGATAGCCTATAATGTAGACTAGTCTCACCAAGTAGGCTCTACACGTCCTGGATGCAATTTATAGATTTTTTTGGAGGTTGTAGTCTTCGATGAGTTTTGCGTCAAGGATTTGACGTCAGCGAATACGTGCATATAGGTATCTAATGGATAATCTAATTAAAAGTATTGTGCTAGACGAATTAGCGGATACCGATAAATTTCAGATTAACGAGTTAATACCAATATTATCAATTTGGGTATAGACGGTATGAAGAAGATAAATCGGAAATTAAGGAAACCTTTGTTCGTAATATAAATTATTATGAAATAGTTATACCAAAGTATATCGTGGTTGAGTTTAAATCACATTTCCGTGTGACTCGAATGTGTTTTGAGGTTTGTTTACTTCTATTAACTTTTGCCAAAACGAACGAATAAAAATAATATAATATGATAACATTATTAATTTTAGAAAATACTTGGTGTGCTTGCTAAACATATAAATCCCGTCAAATTTACCGAATATATTTAAACGATTTTATTTTCAATTAATACAACAATCATAATATTTACCTCCACTGTCGCTAATGCCCGGTACATGTACGTGATCAAAAAATTGATTCGCGAATCAAGGGAAAATTTGTTGGCACATTTTTGACCGCAAGCATCCAACGAAAGTTAAAATAATTTCAACTCAGGAGGGGAAATTGGTATATTTTTCAATATGAGAAATATACAAATTTTCCCTTGAATCGCCAATCAATTTTTTGATCACGTACATGTACCGGGCATAAAGGATTTGTAATTTTCTACATGTACCGGATTTAACATTTTGCTGATACTACGAAAATTAAATTTGTTGGTTGAGAGAATTTCAATTGTTGTTCTAAGGGTCTGTCCCAATCACCGACTTATTTAAATAGTCAGACTTATTTGAATAAGCCTGCTAGCGAGGAAACTTATTTTCGGTCTCTTTGTTTAAAAAAAAACTTATTTGTTAGAATGTAAACATCATATAAAATACTTATTTCGTATCAATATAATATAATCGATACTATAAATGTTCGTTGGTTGTCCATTTTAATTAATTTATGAGTTAATTTTCTTAGTATTTAATTAGCAGATTGTAAAAATATTTGTATTTAAATAGAGCTGTCAAAATAAGTCAGCACAATCAATTGGGACGGCTTGATCGACTTATTCAAGATGGCGTCAAATAAGTCAATAAGTCTGAAATAAGTCGGTGTTTGCGACAGACCCTAAAAATGTGATTTTCCCCTCTCAAACAATTGATTAATTTTTATACAAATACCGTGCCAATTCAGTTTTTTAGTTGAGTTTTTTTGGTGAATATTTGTGTGTACGACCGCGGCATAGCCTGACCTAATACTTGGTAGGTCATACACACTTAGAAAAGCCAGTTTTTAGAGATCAGACAGTTCTAGTTTTTTTTGGTGAATCTTTACATCTAGAAAAGCCAGTTTTTTGAAATTTAGTTTTTTTTTTGAAAGTCAGTTTAGAAATAAAAAAATAAAAATTAGATAAAATTCTTTGAGTTATTTTATTTTTTTTTGATTCAACACGAGGTGCTGAGATAAAAAGGGGTGAGTATATCGTTGGTGACTAACAAAAAGAGCAAACTAATATTGGCTAAGTGAGGTCGGTTGCTTTAATTTTTGTTGAAGAGAGAGTCATAATAGGGTTCTGCCCTGGGCTCTGTTTCTGCCGGCACATTTAGCCGATATAACATCATTACTAACAAATGTTAGGGCTTAGGGGACTTAGAATGTCTTGCTAAGTAACCAATGTAAGGCAACTACGGGAAATTCATCCTAGAGATGAAAGATGTATCACAAGCGTTAGGTCCGAAATCCCCATAACGTTTTCCACTCAACTATTGATGAGCAATGCCATCACCTTCTCCATTCCAATCTCTGTGCGGTAAACTAGGTTTATACTCACATACCAATAATCACACGACCAACTCCTCTACCGACTCAAGCTGCAGGAATCGAGGCCGCACTCTGGTATACCTGTGAGTATAGATAATTCTATCAAACCAGGATGCCTTTCGGATGGTTAGGCAGCCGGTTTGGTTTCAGAATCACGAATAGTTAGTTAAGCTTCACAATCCAAAATAAGAAAAAAGTTTATTATCAAAATTACAACCAGCATGGATAAAATCATCATTGTGGTTTAAACAATGTAGTTTATCGGATCCAAAGACTAGTATGGTAGATCTAAGTACTTAAACCGGTACATATAGATTGAGGACGGGCAGTATCCCGATTTCTTTAGCATTCGCCCGCAAATGTTGATGGTATTTAGTTTTCCGAAATACTTTAAGTGTGAGATTGCAAAGTGTATAATCATTTCGCATTAGTCGGTGACAAAAATCTTTGTCGCTTAATTTTTTAGATATATAAACTGTCTTCACGCATTTAGCAGATGTTAAATAATAACTTCGGCCCTTGTCAAATAGTTGGTGGTCATTTAGTCCAAACACAGATATGATAGATTAAAATCAACTAAATCTTAAAATACAATAATTATCAATTAATAATTTATTTGTTTTTTAATTGACTTAATTATTTGAAATATTTCTCCTTTTCTACTTTTGTTATAATAAATTACCACTTAACAATATTAATTATCCATATATAGGTTTATGGTAAATATGGTAATAAATAAATAAATTATGGGATACACAATTAACATTAAGTTTCGTGCGAGACATTTTGATCTCTAACGTAATGTGTTGTGTGATCGTTATAGGTGGTCACCTCATTAAATTAATTAAAATTAATTGCATTGCATAATGCCAAATAAAACATAAAAATTTGTAAAAACCTTTAGTTAATTTAGAATGTTACGTTATTTCGTCATATTGACTCAGTTCTAAATTGGTCAATATTGGTGATTTATTCCATTTATTGCTATCTATGTAAATTGGTCTTTAAAAAAAAACTACTTTCTAGTCGTTCAATTGTGTCCTTAAAATCTAAGCCAAATCAATAAAATTGGAATAGTTTTGGAATCTATAAATTAATAATTCCAATTATGAGTAGATATTATCTTGATAGTTTTAAATAGTGAAATTATGTAACCAGTTATTTGGTTGATTGCCTTTTAAGAAACAACAACACCTGCCCATATTTTTTTTACTAATCCATTTTCCATTTGTTATATTTGTATATACGAGTGTCGTATGATAGGTACCTGATTTCGATCAAAATTATATTATGTGCCACTTAGACTAATCCACTGCTTTGGTTTCTTGATCACTGATATAAGCAATCGTGGCATCTATCTGGTGAAAAACTTGCTCAAATCTATACAAGCAATTAAACAATTTACGTGCGATATTTCGCGATTTGAATTAACTAGGAATTGAATTGATTGCAATTTTGGTAATAAAAGCGTTACAAGACAAAATGACATGCATCAATAAACCTAATCGTGCTTAGTAATTGTCGAACAAAATAACAGGAAATCAATAAAAAGCATCATCATCTTTAATTTATTCAAGGTCGTCCACCATGGATTCTCAAAAATATTTAAATATTTATTTTCGATAAGTATAATATTATGTCTTTTGGCGAACCTTCGAAATGATTTTAGGTTATTGTTGGTGACATTTTTTTTATGGACTTTCACAATACGAATCTATCGGATATGTAAAATTGAACTTGAAAATGTCTGTAAAGCTGAATGATGATGTGTAGTTAGCAGAAATAAAACAAGATCGACTAATATGACAATACAGACCTGTCATACCGGAACCAACCTGCGATCAGTGATCGCATTAAAAACGATGTCCTTAGGTTCAACAAATAAGTGATGTATCTAGAAATGAGGTTTTACCCTCGCAAGACATATCAAAGTAAAATTACTCATATTATGGTGTTTTCAACTAAAAGATGTCAACTTTTCCAGGATTAACGGTATCTTTTACCACCAAATACAATATCTTATCATAAGCCATAGGTGTTGTGCAACATGCATATTTAAAACAAAACATAAAATTGACAAAATTAACAGTAAACACAGGGATAAATTATGTACACTAATAATTAATCATAATATTTTTAAAAATATAAAGAGCACCAGTATTCTTCAAATCTTGAGACAAACTATTCCAGACGATACTGGCATTTAGTAATCCAGAGATATTATGATATTCCTAGTTCGCAATGATATAGACAAATTTTAGTTTTTTAGCGTAGCAATGTTTAATTGAGAAATTAAAAATTTTGTATGTAAGGGAAAAATCCGTGGCAAAAATACTATTATGGTAAGACGAAAATCCTATGCAGCCAAAAATATATAGAGGGATATTCCAATATAATTGAACACAAAAAGGGATGCTGAATGACATGTCAATCGTCGACAACATAAGACTCTGGATCAAATGCTATCTCGAGGCGCCCTCAATCTTAGTTTTCAGGTCAGTGAAATCGTCAAGGCCCATTTCATTTTAACGAAGCTCACCTGAATGAACATAGTTGCGGTGCGTTTACACGAGACATTCAGCGTTGGCCAGTTCTGGGGTTCGATTATGTTTCGATAATATGATAATATTATTTTTTTTTTTATTAATTTTTTTTTTATTTTAAAAAGATTTTTTACAAAGTAACTAATCATTTTTGACTAACAGCGTTTGATTCTAACAATATAATAACAAAGCCACTCATACGTATTCTTTCCATAAAGTGTTGTTTTGGTTGATTTTGCATTATGTGCACTATTAAGATAACTCAAAAGGTTTTAGTCTTTTGAGTCTTCTTATAATACTCTCTTGATGAAGTAGTCTTACAGCTTCAATATTAGGGTGATGTTGAAGCCTCTTCTGGTGTTTTAGAGCACATTTCTTTACTTCATTTGCGACTGTGTCTATTCCAAGATCTGAAGGTCACTATTACGAGTGTACCAAGGGGCGTTTACAATCCCTCTAAGAACTTTATTTTGGAATCGTTGAACTATCTATTGATTGCTGTTTTTGGTGCATCCCCACGGTTGGATACCATAAGTCCAGACCTGCACTTGTTTATAAGGCATAAGTTTGTTATGAATGGATAACTGAGAGTTTCTTCCAATTAATCAGTACATTTTTCTATATTTTAACTGAAGCTCTTCTGCTTTCTTTTTCACATGTACTTTCCACTTTAACTTTGCATCTAGGTTCATACCAAGGTATTTTGCTTGATTTGCATGTGGTACAGAGATATTATTGAGAGTCACAGGTATAATACAGGTATATTATTTATGGCTATTTGTAGTTTGAATGTGACTTCACCGATTGTGTCACCAACAGCAAGAATTGCAGTGTCATCGGCAAACGTGGCGGTAGTTGTATTGCTCGTCTGTGGTAAGTCGCTTGTAACAGTACGAAAAGGGTGGCCCTATGACACTCCCCTGCGGCACTCCTGCTTTAGCTTCTTTTATGCTGGAGTAAGTTCCTTCCTGTTTAACTCTAAAGTATCTTCTTTTCAGATATGACTTTAGCAGTTCGCAATACTCAAATGGCAGAGTTTTCTCCAATTTAAATATTAAACCATCTATTAAACCATCTTAAATTATTTGCCATATTTAATTAGCAAAGAGAGGCTATCTCTGATGCTGTTTGGCTTTTTTCGAGTAGAGTGAACCTTTGCATGATTGATATGAGGGCTCTTTCTTGCTTTTCTTCTTGTGAACTAAGTCTATTAAGAATATCCTGTAGTATTTTATTAGTTTGGTTATTATTTGAATCATTAACTGAAGAAAAACTATGTTGCCTTCTTGAACGTACAGTAGTGAGTGCATCAGCATAAGTAACTTTTATGGCTGAGTTGATTTCTGGCCTGGAACTTATTGAAGTTTCCCGTGTTTTGTTGCGAATTTTTTGCAGCTCTTTTATAACAATGCATCCTCTGTAGTTGGCTGGATGTGCCGGCCCACAGCTGCTCAATTTATTGTTTCATTACGAGTGAAACCTGTGGTGATTTACTTATTTTGCTTTCGTTATTTTTTTTGTTTCGGTTCAGAATCCATCCCGTTTCTCTGTCCAGCTCTTCCTCGTCTGTTGCATATATAACCTTTATATAATCATTAGTATTGTGTTTTTCCTGCAGCTTAGCGGTTTCTTTCTCAGATATAACTGCATTTAGAGCAACTTTTAACTCCTTGTTTTCTCACTGTAAGTTTTCGAGATCTTTGTTTAAATTTAACGTTAACTTTTCTATTTCGTAAATCTTATTGCGCAGTTCTGCGTTATCTCTTTTCAAGGTGTTCGCTAATGGTGGTGGTGATCTACCCACCCTGGGTTTTTGTCCAAATGAGTTTAGTTGCCTAAGAGGGCTTTTAAACAATGATTGGCTCACCCCAGAAACCGTTGAGCCAGCCTCGTTAGAGGGTGGATTTGCCAGCTGCTTAGCTGATTTACCACCTGGGGTACAATTATCTGAATTAGTTGTACTCATTGTTTATTTTACTGGTCATGGAGCATCTACCACTCTGACCAGTACGAGTTGGTAGTGGGTCTGGTTTGAGAACTTCATTTACTAAGTTCTCGATAGTCGGTTATACCGCCGTGTCTCGTTCGCCAGAGCCTCGTTAGTTATCTAGCAGGGTGCACCACGTGCAGGTGAAGATGACATTTGAGCTGATTGTAGGCCATTTAACTTAAGCCCTCTTTCTCACCCCTGAAATGATAATGAAAAAATAATAATTATCATCTTGTTTTCATTTGCTTTTATCATTAACGCATTACATTAGTATTTAGATTTACGCGTGAAGTCAGGGCAAATATATATAACATATATCATAATATAAATACACATAGAACTACCATCATAAGAAAAAAACATTTTACCTGTTGCTGTTCCAAATATCGGGTCGATAGAATATCCTCAACATTTAGTATAAATATATGACATTTAGGCAATTTCACATATAAAAATATTTTGATTATTTTAAAACCAAGGTCCAAAAAACTGGAAAAAAGGAGAAATTAGATATATTGGGTTAATCCACTCTTGTCCGAGCGTACTTCGAAGTATTAGAAAGCTTAATGTGAAGTCAAAACAGTTCGTTTAAAAATTTCACGCGGCTAACTTTTGTACAATATAACAAAACCTAGCTATTGATAAGAATTCATGTTTTACACTTTAAAATGCATAATACTAAAAAAATATGTTTCAGGTAAAAGATGAAATACGCACTGTACTTTCGGTACTAAATGACATTTTTTAATATTGCTAATAATACTAATTTGAATTATTCAAAAAACTAATTCTGTTTAGGTTAAACTTGTTTGTTTTCTAAAAATATGTACGATGCTTTAACTTAAGAGATCAAATACAAATGGCAAATCATAACCTCAAACGTTAATTTTTTATGACATTTCATTATAATTTACTAATAAAATTACGTGAAACAGCCTCCTGATAATTTGCTAATAGTGTCAAAATGTGTATAATATACACACACATACTTTGTTAAAATTCATGGTAGAAAATATCAGTGAATTTGCATAGTGTAGACAGTAGGTAAATAGTTCCTATAAAATATCGTAAACCGAGAAGTACGGGATAGATAAAGAGGATTTATCAATCCGGTATTTGTTTTAAGACTCGAAAAAGCGAAGCAGGTTCGGGGTTGGGCCGCTTAGAGTTCCCTTAGTACATAAAAAATCGCGGTTCTATAATAATAAAATTGACCAAGTTCAATGAATTTCTAAACTTCGAAATATGGTCGAACTTTCTGAGGTCGTGAGCATATCGAATATAATTATTAAAGTAGTATAAAACAATTATTAAACTTTACCGCGAACACACGAGGTCGATCAAAGATAGTTTCAAATTCATTACGGGTCCTAAATTATCAACTGTCGGAACGGAGATCCAAGAAAAGATCTGGCCCATAAAAAAATGCTTTTTAGATAACAGTTAAGGTTCACTACGATACTATTGATATTATAAAAATTCCCACCAATATATAGCTACAAATAAGCCAAGATAAATCCTTAATATAAACAAAGAAGAACAAAACAAGACCTTAGGACACTTCAGTTACTATTTAAAAATGAATGAACAATCGTCACCACACTTGACGAACTGCTTACGATTGCTCAAATAAAAATGTATTAAATTTATAGCAGAATTAGAAATTATTTAATACAAATAAAGCTTCTAAAGCAACTGTGTATGACTATAATATTATCAAAAGCATTTGAAAAATCCAATAAAACCAAAACAGCATTCGAATTCTCCTTGGCTAACATAGCCGATAGTTCATCAACAATATGAACTAGTGCCGTTGTAGTGTTTCGGAATCTGTAACTGCATAATTGTTTTTCCATAACATTGGAAAGAGGTAACAAAATGCTTATTGGGACGAATATCACTAGCGTCCAAGACGACATATTTTTTTTAAGGTAAATCAATGATAGAAGCCACTTTTCATAAATTCAGGAAAACAGATTTCTTCAAACTCTGTTTTACGATAAATATAACGTGGGATAGGAAAAGACCCATAAATTATTTTAGATTGTGTCCGAAACCCATGATAACTATTTGTGAATCCAAAGGTTTGACATTTATTTGAAAAATATTCCTCTACATTCCCAATTTTTTATGTCGCTGTCCGAAAAGTATAATAATTGTTTGAAATATTTCCCCTCCTCATACGTTTTTAAATTCACTTTTTGTGAAGTATTAAAACTGTGAAGAAAAATTACATTTATAATCAAATCAACAGCATTACAGGCCAAATTTGACCTTTAATGAGATCTTTTTCGGTATTCTCAAGTTGTTGAAGGCGTGAATCATGTTTAGCATTAAACTGCAACTACTTTATTAATGTCTTTCATTTTTAATGTATTACGGGCATTTACAATGTTCCGAAGTACTTTTTTGGAACGAGTGAATTATCTTAACGTTCGTCTTCTTAGTACAGTCACAGATAAATATATTAGATGAACATCTTGTATGGCTCAAATTTACACAAGTAAATTCATACTACGCAAATTAATGCAACCGAAATCTAACCAAACAAAAAATAGAAGTACATATAAAAACGCTTAGTTCCTTCCTTTTCTTTTTTTTACACACGATTATTTTATTTTATAAAAAATAAAACCAAAATTTTCATGTTTTGTCGTATATTTTGGTTTGGTTTTTGTGTTATTTTTTTATTCAATTAAGTAGTCGTGCCAAAACCAACAGCTAGTATTGTAAAATTATACAAGCCATGAAGGCTAAACCATGAATATTAAATAATACAACTACTATTTGTTTTATATTTCGTATTCATTTATTTTTATTTTTTTACGAATCAATGTGTGTAACAAAATTACAATGTATATTTACAATTTAGTAGTGGTTTCAAAACCCTCTTTACTACAAGCCGTCTTGTAACTTTCGTTGACAAACATCATCATGTATTTTTAAAATGTGTTAGTGAAAATATATACTTTAGATGTATTAGTAACTATCAAAACTCCATATAAAATTAATAAAAAAATTGTAAACGCATGCGCATTATTTGATTTTATTGTTTATTTCTTTTACCCAATATTCGCTATCATATCCCGACACGATTTTCTACTTACAATACAACCAAAGTATATATTTTTGTGTAGCATGAGTATGCAAACAATACGGCTTGTAGTAAAGAGGGTTTTGATGCAAACAATACGGCTTGTAGTAAAGAGGGTTTTGAGTTGTTTTGTTGTTGCGTAAGTATTGATGCTTCACGGCTTGTGAATAGTGTTGGTTTTGATCGTGCGCAAAAAAAAGAAAAGGATGAAAATATACGTTTATATGGATATACAGCTTTTTTTCATTTTGTTAGATTTCGGTTGCATTAGTAGTATGAATTTATTTGTGTAAAATTATTTCTTTATTTATTTATTTAAAAATAAATAAATACACATATGAATGCAATAATAAATAATAACAGATACAATATAGTATTTAATTAAAATAAAAAATAACAAAATAAAATGTAACATAAATAAAAAATAAAAACAAAAATAAAATAGAAAAGTGCCTTTTATGTGTATAAAAACAATAAATTGAAAAAACCATAAAAATAACAATAACACATAGAAAAGTTAACTATTACAATTTAAAAATGCAGCGATACGTCGTTTAAATTCATTCTTTTTAATATTAAAATCAAATTCGGAGTGAAACTTATTAAAATTCAAAATTGCAATTTCAAGAGGATTGTGACAACCGTAATTAGTTTTATGATTTGAATAAAAGTGCGATTACGAACATTTAAATTATCAGCAGTAATATTTAATTTAGACAAAAGATTAGAAGAATCAATCTGGCCAAACATTATGTCAAAAACGAAACAAGCAGAGAATACTGAACGTCTAACATGTAGTTGTTGATTCTGGAGAAGCTTACAACGTTCGTTGTAAGATAAACATTCGGACGTATTCAAAAATCGACGACAAAGGTATCTCGTAAATTTTCTTTAGACCTGTTCAATCCTTTCAGAGTGAACATTATACTGTGGACTCCAGGTTAACGACAATGATTCCAACTGAGATCTTACTAATGAAAAATATATAGCCTTAATAGTTTCAACATTTTTAAATGTCTTGCAAGTTCTAAACATAAAACCAGGCAAAGAATTCGCTTTACAAATAATCCTCTCTAAATGTTGATTAAAATTCAACTTATCATCTAAGATTACACCTAAATCTTTAAATTCGTTGACTTTCTGTAACGAACAATTATTAACCTTATAATCAAAATTAAACATTAATCGCTTACGATTCAAATGCAAAACCCGACACTTGCTAATGTTCAGTTCCAAAAGATTATCCTCGCACCACTTATAAAAGCGAAATAAGTCACTCTGTAACAATTCACAATCATCGATGCATTTAATATTGCGAAATATCTTCATGTCATAAGCATACAACAAACAACGAGAATGCATCAAACAATGCTTAACGTCATTGATGAAAACTACAAACAATAATGGTCCAAGATGACTATCTTGAGGGACACCGGATGGAACACTATATGAGATAAAAACAGTATCACCTAATTTTACAACCTGCTGCCGAAATTTGACCCATACAAGATGTTCATCTGGTATAATTATCTGTGGTACAGTCCAAAGCTGTATTCCTTAGGTCCACGAAGATTTTAGAGTTTGCCGATATAGGAGTAATTTATTATGTATAGATAGTTCAGAGTCTCTACCTTTGAGCCAATTCATTTCTCTGTATATTTGATGTTCAATTCGTTCTTTTTGTTTTTGACGTACATGTTTAGAGTTGATTACGATTGGCCTTCTGACATAGCTTGTTTTACTATAGTAAAATTCACGTTAACCGTGAATTAATTCATATTCAGTAATTAATTCATATTCATGAGCTTTTTTCAATTGGTCCCTGTGAAAAACAGGGGTTTCAATTGGTCAAATACGTTACCTCGTAGATTGTATAATCCCTTATTATTCGGGTGGTTTTTTGTACCAGGGTTTCTTTGATTTTGCTCAAAATTTCTTGCACGGTTTCTAATTTTCTGCAATTCTTTAACTACTTCACAACCACGGTAATATGCGAAGTGTTGTTCTTTACAATTTTTGTATGATGCTGAAGTATTTTTTCCAAAGTAGACACGCTTGTAAGATGCTTACTAGCACATTTGACCCATATTTCGTCGCGCCCGCAATATTTCGGCGTATGATTATAACTTTGGCATTTTCTGCATTCTATCTTTGAAGTATTCTTCCTTATTGATGCTATTCTGGCTCATGGGTTTGGATTGCACGAAAATTATCTATCTTTTGGATGTTTTCTTTATTTCCAAACGTAAGCATAAAAACCGGTAGTCCCTTTCTTATCAGATCGCGGCTCTCTTTATCGCTTTCAGTTCTGTCTTTTTTGATAATATTGACAGCATCTTGAATATCTAAGCCTTTATGCTGCAAGTCAGCGTGCGTATCTTCATAAGTATACAACAGAAACTTGTTGTTTAGTGCAACTAGCTTTTAATCCTTATTCGTGGTAGTTTTAACTAAGGTATTGATAGTAGGGTCGTCTTTAACACCAACTATGTTAGTTTTGGCTGATTTATCTTCTCTGGCTTAGGATCTTTATTGCACTGAGTTGTTGCATTACCCGATAGAGATGTCCGGATTACTTGCTCAATGTATTCTGGTTGCTTTTGTTTTTCATTATTTGTGTCTGGTGCTGCTTGTCAAATATATTCGGCGATTATTCTGCTTTTCTTTTCTTTGTGGGCTTGCTTTTTTTTATTGCCCAAGCAGTTTCTCTTTGTGGTTCGTCTTCGTCAGTAACTTCCATGTTTATTGTTACTGTCTTTTCTATTTTTTTTTGTCACGAGTGTCCACTGAGGATCCCTTTCGAATTTCTTTTCCAGATGGATTTCTCGTTCGAATTCTTCTTCATCTGTGTGATATTCGATGCTATTCTTATTGTTTACATGTCGACCAGCTTGAATGATGCGTTTTAAGTCTTCATTTTCTTTCTTTAATTAGATAACTTCATATCTAATTTCTGTTTTCACTTTCTATGCTTTTCATATTCACTAACTTTTTTTGATGGATACGGAATAATCTTCCTAATACCTCATATCGAATTTGCTTTTTTAATTGTTGGAGATCTCAATATTTTGTTACCCTTTAAAAATGGGTTCTCGTTTTCCCTTATAAAATTTACTATTACTGCAGCCAAGTTTGAAACAGCAGTAGCAGTAGCTTGTTGTATAATCGGTTTCAGCTGCCAAGTGCACCACTCCTGGAACTTTGAAGTTATTGGATAAAGACGATTGAGAGTCTGATTGCGTACTCTTTCCAGCGGCTGAAGATGTAGTTATCTTAATATTTTGTTTAATATAACACAAAACAATTATTATTATCATGTATTATGCCTTTCAGTACTAATTACCCAATAAAATTTTTTTCCAAACGTCAGAATACACTATGTGGAAAAAGAAGTAAAATTGATAGGAAATATAAAATTTCCATTTCCCGGAATCACCGGGAGTAGGCCGGCCCATCATGGAAAAACTCCCAAAGATTCAACAAAATATATAAATTCTTTTCAATATATCATCAGCAGAGAATCGAATAGCAGAAACACCAGTAGTTCTTAAAATGCCAAGACTCTTCAAATGGTTTCATGTTTTCTTTAGGTCGTTAGTATTTCAAAAATAGAAATGCTGTTTTGCTTAAATGATGCATTTCATATTTTTATTTCGGAAATACTTAAAAGAATTCTAATCAAGATCCAGCTCGAACTTTTAATATTTTTTATTAGCTAAATCTCCACGGAACTCACGTTCCGGTACATTAAGAATACCTACATTTAACCAAGGACCAGTGGGGCATTTATTAATACTTACCCTACGAGGTATACAAACAGGTATCAAAATGCAATAGATTTGAACTAAATCCTTCAAGTGTGTTAATCGAAGAAAACACTCTAAAATACTCATAATTAATTACTTTGTAATCTGGAACAACATAATAAGATATTTAATCTCTAGTATGACAAAACCTAAAACGTGCAAAAACCAAGTCATGGTCCGAGATGGCAGGAACCAACCACTGTCCATAAGATGTGATGTTATGTCTATCAAGCTGATACAAAATTATCAAATCTAAGTGATTATTATTTCTAGTCGGCCTAAATGGTAAATAGAATAAATTATATATATTTAGACAAGCAGTCTGGTTCAAATCATAATCAGACAAGTACTGAGAAAAGATTATTTCTAAATTATGAATCAACATTAACCGCTGGAGGTGGGTTGTATATAACCAAAATTAGGATTTTACCAAAAATCCAGTTGGTTCACAAGTTTTTCCACTTTACCGGAAGTAGCTTCAGATAATTGTTTAACCTTTAGATTCGATCGGAAATATAAATCAACTTAATACCCGTGGTCCTGATGTTAGAAAACTGTGTCGTATAAAAACCCAAGTAGGCCAGGTATTAGGGTTTAACCATACTCTCAGATAGTGCTGCATAGTTCTTCCTCATTATAGTAATTGAAAATAAGAGAAACAAACTTGACTCTTAAGAAAATGATTCTTAAGAAAAATTTTGTTGATTCTCTTTTACATTGGCGTTTTGTTTTCTTTTGTTTCTTTGTTTTTACCCCAACTCTTAGTAGTCATTCTAGGTTTCCCTTTGACATGTTTCCGAGTACAGTTGTATAGTTCCAGTCATCTTCTTTTCGAAAATTGTATTTTAGTGGATAGCATATAATCTGTCTTCAAGTTGCTAACCATTTTTTTTTGTAAAGTGTTAAATTTATTTTATTTTATTTGTTTACAGATTTCTCGATGAACGAATGTTTGCAACATGTTCAGATGACACAACAGTAGCAATATGGGATACTAGAAATTTACGTACCAAAGTTAAAAGTTTAAACGGACACTCAAATTGGGTGAAAAATATTGAATATTCAAAAAAAGATGAACTTCTGGTCACATCGGGATTCGATGGTAGTGTATTTGCATGGGATATTAATTCATCGACCGAAAATGGTTTTGTTTATCAAAAAGTGTTTCATACAGCAGGTAATTTTTTTTTTTTTTGTTAAATTGACAAATTTTGTATTTTGTAATAAATTTTTATATAAATTTTAGGATTAATGCGGTGTCGAGTGTCACCCGATGCAAATAGACTTGTTATATGTACCACATGTGGCTATTTAATTATTATACATAATTTAGATTTAACAACGTTAGCCGAAGATTTAGATGGATTCAGACCAAATATGTTTCGTTTAATGCAAATAAGTAATCAATATTATCCATGTGTTGGCAATTATAAACACATATTTTCGTCCAACAATCAACGAAATAAAGTTGAATTTATCATTGATTTTCCAAAGGGCAATGATGCCGAAGTTGTTAGTTCGTTACAAATACATCCACAAGGGTGGTGTGCGCTTAGTAGGAATATGAGTTATGACGAAGAATCAGAGGTTGGTACAATTTTTAGGCATTTTCTATTTTCGATTAAATGATAGTCGTTTTATTTTGTTATTAATACTTTTATTTTATTAATTTACAGTGGACATGTATCCATGATATACAAGAAGCGGAACCAGAAAAACCAGAAAATGAATCAGATTATCTAATGGATTTGGATGCAGATTTAGATGAATCATCATCACTAGAAGAAACTACAAATGTAACGGCTAGTCAACCAGTGGTGACCAGAAATTTTAGACCAATTCGAAATAATACTACTCGTAGCAATAATAATATTTCGACTAATAACAATCCTAGTGTTAATATTAGTAATGTAAATCGTGAAAATTGTCCACCAGATATATGGGCAGCCGAAATTAGTATAACGAATAGAGCAAATAGACTGCGTACACCGTCAAGTCCATCACACGTGTATGGTATAAGTAGTGGAATAATTCGACCTCAATCAATTCAGCAACCAACAACATTGCCAGATCAAAAACGTTATAATATCATTACAAAAAATAATAATCGATTATTATTTTATGCAAAAGAACCAAATAAAGGAAAAGGATTTATAAAAGAATTATGTTTTTCGTCCGATGGCCGTGTAATTTGTTCACCGTACAATTTTGGTATACGATTATTAGCATTCAACAAGGAATGTTCAGAACTACCGAATGCATTACGAAATGATAATAAAGCGAATGAAATGAGTCCAATCAAAATAATACAATCACATTCGGATATTGTTGTGAGCGCAAAATTTAGTCCAAAACAGCCATTACTTGTCTCAGGTTGTCTACAGGGTAAAGTTGTATGGCATTATCCAGTTTTGTAAATGATAAATTTATAATTAGAAATTAAAATTAAATTTACAAAATTAATTGTTAAGTCATGTGCGTGAACCAAGAACAGAACTATACAAATTTAATTGATTATTTATTTTATTATGTTGTACTTAAACCATAATGTTTTCTCAATTATAATACACGAAATGCATAATTTGAATTTGATTTATTTTTTTTATTAAAATTATTCCCAATCATCGTCATTATCACCGTGACCTTCATCTTCACTATTGTCTGAATCAACCATATGTTGACGTCGCTCTGTTATTGCACGAATCAAGGCCGATGCAAGTATATCGGTTTTTGTCGATGGACCTGAATCGATTGGAACATTTGGTGCAACTCGATTATCAGCATCGGCGGCGTTTCTTTGCTGGAATTACAATTAAAATATAGTTATATTAAATTATCGTTTTAAAAATTTAAATGCCTACCTTTAAATTGACACCACTACGAATACTGTCAAGTAAAGCGGATCTTGGATCATTTTGTGCTTCAAGAAGTTGTTTTTGTTGAGATTGTGCTGGTGGTGCTAATGGTGGTCCACTCGAAGCATCAATCATAGGCGGAGGTGGTGGTGGTGGAGGAGGTGGTGGCGGTCCGCCACCACCAATTGTAGGTTTCGATGGCTTCACATCACTACGTTCGATGCCTGTTAAAATTGGTGCTGGTATATTAGGCATTGGAGGGCCTTGACGTGGAGGTGGTCTAGGTGTTCTTGATTTTGACATGGGTGATTTATTATGTTTGTTCGATTTTAAAGTATTAGTATTGTTGCGACGCACGATCGGTTCAGTACTATCAGGGTCATATTCTGATTTAAGTTCATCGATCACATTATTTTGTTGCATAAAATCATCAATGAACGCTTTTGTTTCACGATCAGTTGTATATGCATCATAAACGCCGGCCTTCTTCAAAAATTGATTTAAAATTTTAGTTTCACCGCGAGTATCGAAACCGCGATCTTGATCAAACCCAATATGGGCAACATGCACAAAATTCGACGGGCTACCAATATTATTTTTATTTAGACCAATTTTTCGGTTTACTCGTGGCCGATCGGGTCCAAACAAAGAATTGAAATCGGTTTGTTCCGGTGGTTTTTCGACTTTTCTCAATGTAACTTGTGGTATTTCCTCGTACACATTTTCTTGGATTTCTGGTGATTTACTAGCAACATTTACTGGTGGTTTCACTATTTCGTCGCTAGGTGGTCGCCGTTTTTTTCGATTTGCCATGCGATATGCATAATTAATGGCGTTATCGTAAAAATCTTGTGATTCATCTTCAGATGCAAAATTGATAGCTACAGTATTGTCCTGAAATTATAATTAAATATGCTAATTATCAACTATTATGGATTCTTTGAGCTTGAACAGCTATTTACTATTAATTATTAACTTACATGGCCCTCAAATGTAATAAAGTATGGTCGAACTCGATTAAAGGTAATACCATTGTAAAGCTCCAGTTCCCATATCAAACAATCCTTTATGGTGCAATATAATCGTAAAAAATATGAACGTTTCTGATTATCTCGTATCAAACATAAAACACCGGTTCCACGTTTAATCCAATACGAATGAGTTGGTTGTTCCGTTGTATATAGCTGAACAACTGCCGTCGATAAAGACTGTTGAACGTAATATAAATAAATAAAGCTTTAGATAAACAGACGTAATAATGAATATTAAAATAGCACTTTACCATACACTTAGGCTCAATTAATGAAAATACTTTAAAATTTTCTTCGGGCGTCAATAAAATCGACCCTTTATTCATTTGTAACCCCTTTTCCTTGGACATTTTAGTTCGTAATTGTATCACACAAATTTAAATGTTCTCCCACTATATACACACACCTTAAACAAATTAAAAATTATAACCTGTTAATAATGTTTGAGTTATGCCAGTCTTAACGTTGACTATGAAATATGTGTAAGATTAATTCAATAAAACTGTGTGTTCATATTTCTTATCTATATTGTGTTTCGTACAAAAATTAGATTAGATAGAGATAACGGGTATTGGTATGGTTCAATACGTAAACACTACCTAGCTAACTATAAAATAAAATATGAATGTACGATGTATTCTATGCGGTTTGCGTACTTTACTTAAATCATAAGTTATGATATATGTTTAAAATTAAAAATAAGACCTATCAAATTTTTATACAGTACTCACCTATGTATATAGATATATAGAAATGTCTAAAATTATATTCTACTGTTAGATACGGTAATATATCAGAGTTACCACAACTATTCTAGATATGCTGGAAATTTTCACAATATGAACGAGCTGCGACCTTTTTGCTTAAAAAATCAATCTGGATTAACTTAAACAGTATACATTTTTATTGAATAATGACACTATCATTGAAGAAAATTGCACATCGACTTCATAACTGCGATGTTTAAATAAATAACTCAATGCGTCGTGTTAGTTTGATACAATAATGATTTATCACATATTGGTATAAAAATTGTTTGATCGAAATAGAATAGTCAATACATTATGTGATCTTCGTCAGTCATACTAGTTATAAACTTATCAATGACCAAACGGATTGTAACGCCAGTACTGGATTGGTGAAGCAATGCATTGTGCAAATGGATATGTTAAAGCGAGCACGGAATCGTATGTCCCCGATATGGATTACAACGGGCTAAAGTAGAACATTATAAATTAACTGCGAAAAAGTTTAGAGAGCATCGGCCCCAGAAAAAAAAATAAATTAATTAAAACAAAACAATAAAAAAGCAGCTGTTGATCGAGGTATTGCTCATCAAATTTTTTCAATCGATTGAAATTTTATGCTTGTAAATTCGAACAGGGAAATTATCAACGGTTTATAATGGATCTATGGGTCAACACAATTTAAAATAGTGAGTCGATTTAGATGGTTGCTATCTTAATCAAAAGCTCATGACATGAGTATAAATACAACTTTTAAAAAATTCATACATTTTGACAAACCATTTTCATGTACATATAAAAATACGAACAGTGGTAAGTCTTTATAAATTTTCGAATTTGAATGAATTGTCAATAGCTCTCGTAATAGTGGTCCAACTGTAACGACTGGTACGTTAATAGAAAGCTCTGCAATTTCTTACGTAATAAAGGGTGATTTTTGAATAGCTATAGGAAATTTTTCCCAAAAAAGACACATAAAATTAAGAAAAATGCATGAAATCTTTATTTGAATCGATAGTACGGTCCATATAATTTAATGTTTGAAGATCATTTCATGCAAATGTTGACCGCGGCTGAGCCTCAAATGGTATCTCACGAATAAATGCTTCAATACTGTCTTCCAGTACGTCAATCGAAGCGGGCTTGTCAGTATAGACATGAGCCTTAACATAGCCCCACAAAAAATAATCTAAAGGCATTAAATCGCACGATCTAGGCGGCAAATTGAACGGTCCCAAACGTTAAATAAGTGTTCACCGAACTAGCCTCTCAATTGGTTCATTGTTTCGCGTGCTGTGGCATGTGGTACCGTCTTGTTGAAACCAAATGTCATGCTAGTCAAGTTCTTCCATTTTGGGCAAAAAAAAAGTTGGATATCATCTGACGGTAGCGCTCACCATTCACAGTTACGTTGCGATTCGCATCATCTTGAAAGAAGTACGGTCCAATGATGCCACCAGCCCATAATCAGCACCAAACAGTAACTCTTTCTGGATGCATTGGTAGCTCTTGCAATGCTCCTGGCTGATATTCACTACAAAATCGACACTTCTGCTTATAGCTTCGTCGCTAAACACAATTTTTCGATAAAAAAATGGATCTTCCGCCAACTTTTCAAGTGCCCATTCCCCAAAAATTCTGCGTTGTGGTAGGTTGTTCGACTTCAATTCTTGCACCAGCTGTATTTTGTAAGGCTTCACACCTAAATCCTTCCACAAAATTTTCCACGTTGTTGAGTAACAGCCCAATTGCTGCGAACGGCGCCGAATCGATAATTAATGGTCATCACTAACACTGGCCGATACAGCTGCGATATTTTCTTCAGTTCGCACTGTACGTAAGCTGTTGGTGATTTAATGTCCAACAATGTAAATTTGGTGCGCAATTTAGTCACAATAGCCTGAATAGCCGCTTCAGTGAGTCGATTAAACTGACCATAAAATGGAAGAAGCACGCGATGAACTTTCTTAACAGAGCACGCATTTTGATAATAAAATTCAATGATTTGCAAGCGTTGTTCGTTTGTAAGACGATTCATGGTTAAATTATAGACCAAACTGAAGATGTTTGACAGTGACACAAAACACGAAACATACGTGACCTGTCAAAATCAGTGTTGCCAAAAAGAAAATAGTTAAAAAATCACCCTTTAGAGGTCCGATTGCGATACTGATACCTTAATTAATAGTGCTTGACATCAGTATAAATATGGCTATATGATTTCAATTTCAAATTAAACCATTTAAAGTTCATTGACAACTTTTTCCAAAACAAATTAAATTTTTTTAAAACCAAATAAAACATTTCCAAATTTAAATTAAACTTTCTAGAAATTAAATTAAACAATTTAAAAAAAATCTCGGTTTGTCGTATTTGATCCAATGTAGTGGCTGCCCGTCAACAGTTTGCGGTAGCTAAGCATGTTGTTGATGTAATTATTTCAGTCGTTTTTAACTAATTGTTCCCAACGCCTTAGTTATACCATATGGTATAATTGTGCTATAGTGCCATTTGATAATCCATTTGCAACATCCATCAGTATCATCAATTCTCAATTTTTGCAACTTTCGCCGAACTATATGAAGAGAGTAAAACAACAGCTAAAGCTGCTGCTATTGCAAATTTAAAAATTAATACGGCTAAAACACTTCTGTATAAATACAAAAAAGATGGAGAAGAAATCATCATTGAACAGCGTAGTGGAAAAAAATTAGAAAAAGGGACTGAAGAAGTTTTACAATTTGTGGAAGATGTCGTAGAAACAAATCCGTGCATCACTCTAAAATCGATAAAGGTAACCAATTTCTTAAAAAAAGCTAAAACTTTGAAAAAGCGGCAATTAAGTTCGTTTGAATTAACAAATCATCGAGGCTTGATTTAAAAAGAACCTATGCCCTTAATTTTACTCAAAATGCTCCAGAAAAACGTGCCAAAATATTTTTTCTCGACGTGAATCCACTTTCGTCGATCATTTACATATCAGACGAATACGTGCTAGTAGATGTTCGTGGTAGAAATATTTCATTGATTGCCGCTATTAGTGTTGGAGGTGTGATGCACCATAATATATTTGCAAATTCAAATTGCAATAGCTTTAAATTTTTCTCAGTCTTACGAGAATTACTCGAGAAAACACATTCTTCAAATATGCAGGATGTATGGCTCGTTATGGACAACGCAGCTATCCATAAATCGTCGGAAGCCCGAGACCTTCTACATTCAAATTATGCTAATATTATTTTTATTTCGCCTTATTCCCTAATGCTAAATACAATTGAACAAGTTTTCCCGAAGGTTAGTATTTATATAATAATATCTATATGTGTTACATTTATAAATTTTATGTACATATTAACCACACACAAAAACTGTAATAATCCTTTAGGTAAAAATGGCTACCAGAAAAATTCTGAGCGAAAACCACGGTCATTCAGATATGATAAATATTATAACTAAGGCGTTGGGAACAGTAAGTCAAAACCACTGCATTAAGTATATACATCACCAACATGCTGATGAAGCTCTTCATAGAAAAAAATACGGCAAACCGAGATTTATTTTTTTAAAAATTGTTTAGTTTAATTTTTAAAAAGTTTAATTTGAATTTGGAAATATTTGATTTGGTTTTTAAAAAGTTGCCAATGAACTTTAAATGGTTTAATTTGAAATTGAAATCCTATATTAAATATTCATACACTTTGACAAACAATTTTCATGCATTAAAAACTGAAGCCTCCCTGTGGTAAGCCTTTCGAAATTTTCGAATTTAAATAACTTGTCAATAGCTTGTTTTATCTTAATGTAAGATGTTTTTAAGTAAAAGCTTTGTTTATTATTTTAATACTTATTTTATTTCACAAGGTACCGTGTTTCTCGACGGTTCTCTTCCTTCTGTCTATCTTTCGTTATACTACACCCAATAGACACTAACTGCATAGCACATAGGTGTATAACACATTCTATTGCACAACATCTCCCTTTTTTAAACACTAATTTGATTTGTACATTTGACTCTTATTACTATTTTATGTAGAGATACACACTTACAAAATTTACAATAGTGCATCCCCACTTTTATTATTTTTCAATCTATCAATATCTTTGATAGTCTAATAATTTAATAGGACTCCTTCTTTCCCGCACCGATCTTCTAAGATTACTGAAACCAATATCAGGCTGTCTGTAAACTTTAACATTCGTTTCTTTACAATTCCGTTCAAACTCAGGTATATTTATTTCCTGTTGAGTATTACTCTCTCTAGCGCTAACCTCTTTATTGTCATCCTTATTAATAACGCGGTTTCCTGTATATGTTTTAACGAAGTTTGTATTATAAGATTTTGATAAATGTCGTGACGTTCGTCTGTAAGTGTTTCCTTCATGTGTCCTTATAATATAAGATCATGGTGTGTAATATTTTCTAATTATCTTAGCTTTACTCCATTTATTGTTTCTATAATCTCTATACATAACTATGTCTCCTACCTCAAAATCTACTCTGGGCCTCGCACCTTTATTATAATGTGCTGCTACATTCTTGTTTTTAAATTCCAGCTTAGTCTTAATTAACCTTTGATTTGCAATAGCTAATAGTCTATCCCTAATCGGCAACTTTGTATGTGTTCTTCTGCCCATGAGAATTTGAACTGAAGAAAGCCCTATTTCCGGTATAATGGTATTTCTGTATTCCTTGTAGTAATTTGAAATCCCCAAGTATTCGAACAATTAATAAATTCATAGCTATTGAATGGCATATTATCTGCCATTTACTCATTCGGAATTCCATGTATCGAAAATGTCGTTTTTACCTTTTCTATTATTTCTCCAAACGTTTTATTACTGAGCTCTATTATTTCCAGCCATTTGCTGAAATAGTCTACTACTACTAAAAATATTGTCTGTTCCCACTATCCTATGTCACACGCAACTTTCATAAATGGTCTGATAGGTATCTTATGTTGGATAATATTTTCCTTCTGTTTTGAATTCCTAAACGTCTCACATATGGAACATGCTAGTACTTCCTGTTTAATCTCCGCATTTATGTTTGGACAAAACGCTATGGTCTTAGCTTGCAATTTTGTTTTTGTTATCGCTTGATGACTTATACATGTAGCCTATTTATCATATCCTTTCTTAATACCATTGGAATTACTAACCTATCTCTATAAAACATTAAATCGTTTTCCAATACGAGTTCATTCCTATACTTATAGAATCTTTTTACATTATCGTCCAACTGCTTTACATTTTTTGGCCATCCATTTATCGTATACTCCTTTACTTGCCTTAAAACTATATCTTTCTCGGTTTCTATTTTATATTTTCTTTTTCTGTACTAACATTGATAGTGTGTACAATTTCAGTCAAGTCTTCTTGTTCTGTAGCTTCTTCAGATTTCGATCTGGATAACAAGGCTGCGATTAACATTTATTTCCCTGGCAGATACGTTAATTTAAATTTATAGATTAATAATTTTAGCCTCATTCTTTGGATCCTTGATCCATTAGAACTTGCGATATCTTTTTTCAGTAAACTAACCAACGGTTGATGATCTGTTTTGATTTCTATTTCCCTACCGTAAATGTAATTGGGGAATTTTTACACGCGTAAACAATTGCTAATAATTCCTTCTCTATCTGCGCATATCTCTGTTCACACTCTGACAGACTTCTTGACGCGTAACTTATTGGTTTGCCTTCCTGAATTAATACCGACACTAATCCATTTTTAGATGCGTCCGTTAAATCCTGCTGTTAATTCCAACATATTGGGTTATATCATCGACCTTCCTTCTTGCTTTTTGCATCTCTGCAGTTTGCTTTTTATTTACCTCACTTGTCCGGCCCTTTTCAATTGCGTTTTCCATGCTCAAATTATCCGTTTCTAATAAACATGACTGTAATGACAAGTCGCTGATTCCCAATACTATTTTGTCTCTAATTTGTGATTCGACATCCGCATATTCACAAGTTTTCGCCAACCTTTGCACGTCTCACAAAAAATTCTCAAAAAATTCCCCTTGTTGTTGGATTCTTTTGTTGAACATGTATCATTCATTTACAATATTTTTCCTTGGGGTACAATAACTCTCGATCAATTCCATAACTTTTCCGTAGTCGTCCTTCTCTGATTTTTTATGTTCTCCTTTCTCCGCAAATTTGAGGTTATTAAACATTTTTATTAATTCCTCTTCGCCCATATTCAGAAGAATCGCCACTTTCACTACATCTTCTTTTTTGTCATTTCCTGTGGCTTTTAGAAATATTTCTAATTGTTGTTTAAATAATTTCTACGCTTCTGATATGTTTGAGGACGAGCCCCATTTGAACACGTGTGGTATATTCATTGTACCATCCATCTTGTTTTTATTTTTATTTTTTATTTTTTTAATATTGCCTTAATTACAATTTTTTTTTTTCTATTTTTTTTTTAATCGGCTGCGCCATGTTTTATCTTAATGTACGATGTTTTTAAGTAAAAGCTTTGTTTATTATTTTAATACTTATTTTATTTCACAACGTACCGTGTTTCTCGACGGTTCTATGTTATTGTTATACTAACACTAACTTGACACTAACTGCATAGCACATATGTGTCTAACACATTCTATTACACAACAGCTAACGTAATAGAGATCCGATTGTGATGAATGATACCCTAATTGATAGTTCCTGAAGTCAGTGTAAATACGGCTATTAAAGATTCATATATTTCGACAAAACATTTTCGAGCATAAAAAAATGGACAGTTTTAAGACTTTATAGCAGCACACCTAACTTCATTTGCGTTTGTATATGAGGCAACCCTATATTGTATACATAAAAAAAAGAGTATTAATGTCCATTGAACGACGAAAACATAATATACAATTCTTGTATTACTTTAAATTAAAATAAAAACATTACTGATAATTTTGTATTTAATTTTGTATTTTTGTGTAAAAATTATTCATCAATTGTATGATAGTGGGGAAGAGTAGAACCAAACCTGATAAAATACGATATAAATATTAACTACGATTTTAATATCGGATGTTATACCTTTCCACATTTTCGAATTTGAATGACTTGTCAATATCTTACGTAATGGAGGTTCGATTGTGATGACTGGTACTTTAATTGATTGCTCTTGACATCAGTATAAATCAGGGCTGGGAACCCTGGAAATATTAAGGATTGTATGGTTTGTGGTATGTCGTGCAGTTATTTATACGGTATGGTCCGGGTCCGTGGAATCAGAAATATAAATTGGTGGTACCGGTATGGTCCGGGTCTTATTAAAATAATTTATCATGAATAAAAATAATTTGCTAAAAGTAATAATATATTAAATATTAAAATTATAAAAAAATGGATATACTAAAGAGACTTGCGTAGCACAGACGGGCAAGACCAAAATAGCCTGTCATATTACTTTCTAAACTCTCTCGACAAATTTTTCATTGTTTATTAAACAAGAATTATACCTTGATATTTTCGAAACCATATAAAAGGTTGCATCGCAATTGTTTAAGTCGTATTTCAAATAGTAATTGCACAAATGGTGAACAATATTATATAGTGGAAATGATTGGGCTTTTTGGGAAAAACCTCCCCGATTCTGATAAATTTTTACTTTTTCTTAAATTACTTATTATTTTGTACCATCCTTTTTTATGACTTTCAATCATACTTTAAATTTTATTATTACCTATATTTTATTATTTTGTTATGGTTACCGCGACCCATATTTTGAGACCATAAATGTACTATTTTTAAAAAAGAACGAAAATTAGGCGCAATATGCAAAATGCATGAATATACATTCCATTGTAAAAACCAATAAAAAACCCACCATTCAAAAAAATGTTGGGTCAAGGTACGGTATATGGTATTAGGAATTGAAAATTAGAGTAACGGTTTAGGCACAGGGTTCCAAAATATGTATAGTATTGCGTTATGGTCCGGTTCGGTATGGTATCTGATACCGGGTTCCTAGCCCTGGTATAAAACGTCTATTGAATATTCATATATTTCGACAAACGATTTTCATGCATAAAAAACAGACAGTTTTTAGGTATTAGTCATCCACTAACCGTCTTTTATGCATGAAAATGGTTTGTTGAAATGTATGAGCATTCAATAGCCGTATTGATACTGATATCAAGAACTATTATTTATTAATTTAAAAAAGTTTTTAACGTCCACTCACTTTTAGCGAAGTGTTTTTAAACTCTGCACATTCGTTATTGTATGTACTTCATTGCAATTGATATTAAAGAAATAGAAGCTGAGAAAAACTTCTTATTGGAAGTAAATGTTTTTGCTAAAGTATGAGGAGTCGTTTCTACTGTTTAAAGTTAAATTATTACGTATGAATGGTTTTGCACAAGAAGCAGAATCAAGAAAACAATTTGTTATTGACAACAAAAAGTTATTTTAAAGTAAAGGGTTCTAAATCAAATACAATTCTGAAATTTAGAATGTCTACAAGAATCCAATTCTATTAAAGTCCTGTGAACGTTTGTCGCCCTTTGCCAAATTAGCTTTCCTCGATGTTTTTGAGAAAGCACAGAAATTTAAATTTATATAAAGTTGAACTATTTTTTTTTTCAAAAACTAAAACTGAAGTTATCTAAATTTTGAAGTTTTTGAGTTGTTAGACCCCCATCCCCTTATGATCTCATTTTCGATTGACAATTCATTCGTTTCGTAAATTTGTAAAGACTTACTTACCACTTGTCGAATTTTTTGCTCGTAAACTATGCACTGATGTCCAGATCTTTGGATCGGGAATTAGTAACGGCTTTCCGGATTTAGCTTACAGAAGTATTTATACCGAACTCAAATTTTGATCGATCAAAATAAAACCACATATATTTTTTTTTTTTAACTTTTGTGTGCTGATTTATCTTAAATAAACCTTAGTCGTATTTATTGAGTTGTTTCAAAATATAAATATAAAATAAAAAAATAAAATAACTAATTTATTCAAAAAGGTTTATTATGATTGTATTTGTATGATTTCGTGTTTTAAATTATAACTAAAAACAAATAATACTGCAAAAATAATATACAGCAAACGTAGATTTCATAATATAGAAAATATTAAAATAACATAATTTCTTGATTATTATTAAGTTATGATCTTTCCTACTTATTCGTCTTAATCATATGGATATATTTAATTAAAGCATCTATTAGACAGCTTTAAATATTATAGTAAAATAATTTCTTCATTTTGTTTTTTCATTAAGTTAATTGTTATTATGATCTACCATACTTATTCATATTCGTCTTATACATATTAATTTAATCCAAGCTTCTATAAGTTAGCTTTATTTCTTAGATAGAACTTTACGAGGGCAATACATACTTTTGCATCTTCTGAACTGTCATGACCAGACTCTGCAAATAAAAAATAATAATTATGGTACTTGTAGAATAACATAAGCGACGAACAAATTTTATTACAATTACTCGGAGTAAACATTATTTCTACAGAAATTATATTATTTTAATAACAATTAAAAGGTTTCTACAGGCCATTTACTTGTCTTTACCACATCAACAATCTAGCTTCATCGGATTCAATCCCAAGCTTGCCCTTCGTATTGTTTTTTTTTTTAATTACTATTTTTTCTTAATTTATAAAAACGATATAAGGAACCTTGTTTTGATAAAAACAAAGAATTTAATATTTCTCGTTATAAAAACGGCTTTGACGTACATATTTATACATACATAATTACAAACTCCTATACCATTCTAGGGGATGAGTGTGCTTGGAATAAGATGTTTAACAAAGTAACGTAAGAGAACGAGAAAAGGAATTGCGTGTATGCGGCTCTATTAAAAATAACAAAATTAACAATTCTTCGTTATGTTTTAGACGTTAACTTAACAAAATTTAAACAAGCGAAAATTGTCGTGTTGAATTAAGAAAAGCAACAACAAACATCAATAAACACTTAAAATAAATAAAAAATCTATCTTCCCACCTAACTTATTAAAAACTATATGAATACAAAAAAAGTCCTAAAATAAAAATGTAATTTGAATAAAAAAACTAAACAGTCCCAAATTTTATTAGACCCAACATAACCTAAAAAATATTTAATAAAATCCACACATAAAACCTGATTTTAACTAAGAAATATATTATATTAATTATGATATTTGTAATTAACTATTGTAAAATCTATTTATATTAATTTTTGATAAAAATCCCCAAAAAAACAGAATAAATCACAAATTTATAACCGGTGATCGCTACAAAATTAATAAATACAAAAATCTCGTTATAACGAATACCGTTTTTAATTAATTTTAGGTTTAGCTATCATTATAACCTGAATTTTGTAAACAAAATCTGTCATTTGTATTACCTCCCCATATGTAAAATATGTAACTTGAAATACACTGTGATTTAATTTTTTTAAAACTAAAAGTTGAAATTTCGTTATAACGAAATTCCGATATAACGATTTAATTTTTTCGGTCCCTTCGGTTTCGTTTCGTTAGTGTGCGTTTCCACCAAAAAAGTTGGTTGTTATTTTTACAACGCGCCTCACACCGATACTATGCATTCACAAAAAAATTGTGTCTCGACAAAACATTTCTAACGTATACTTGCAAAAAAACTACAATGTTATTTTTACATTGGTAATAAAATATTAAATTTCCTGTAGGAAATTTTTTGGACTACGCTTTGTTTATTTGATAAATGTATTTTTGTTTCGATTAAAATGAAAATAAAAGCGATTTATTTTTTTTTAACACTAAAAGCCATTTATTTTTTATTTAACTTTAAACATTTAGGTTTGCAGCCATTTCCAAAGAATTTTTACGTAAAAAACTACTCTTGGTTTCGACCAAAAAATCGGTCGTTTTTTTACAAAGGGTTGTTTTTTTTACATAAATTTTTTTTATGTATGTGTATTGAAATTCTATTTACTAGAATTATAAATTTAAATATTTGAATTTTAACGTTGATTTTTTTCATAAAAATTTATTGTAAATGGTTGCAAATCCAAAATGTTTAAAGTTAAATAAAAAATAAATGGCTTTTAGTGTTTTAAAAAAGTAAATAACTTTTATTTAAATTTGAATCGCAACAAGAATACATGATGACATTTTTCAAATAAATGAAGGGTTGTCCATAAAATTTCCTAGAGGAAATTTTTTATTTTAGTACCAATGTAAAAAAAACAACAGCAAAAGTTCTCATTGGTACAAAGCGGTAGTTTTTTCTACAAATCGGTTGTTTTTTCTACAAATCGGTTGTTTTTTCTACAAATCGGTTGTTTTTTGTTTGCATGTATAGGTAACAAATTTTGTGTTAAGACCAAAACCCTCTTTACCACAAGCCGTATTGTTTGCATACTCATGCTATACAAAAATATATACTTTGATTGTATTGTAAGTAGAAAATCGTGTCGGGATATGAAGGCGCTTTTATGGTTGTGTTTATTCGTTCGGTAATTCGTTCCGTACTTTTTTTTAACCAGTCACATTCCTTTATTTTCCCCTTATTTTCGTTCTGTATTTTTTTCATTAAGATGACCAACTTTTAACTTTTCGTTCGAACGATTATGGAGTAAAAGAGAAAATTATATAATTTAAAAAGGATAGCAATACTATATACAAACAAATTTTGACAGTAGCAATAATTTGATTAGTATTGTTAAAGTTCCGTGGTAAACGTATATAAATTAAAAAGTAAATCGTTGTTTAAAATCAATTTTACATAAAATAAAATTGAAAAAGGTATAGTTTTCTTTACAGACAAAATAAGTTTGATAAATCTATCAAGAAAATGTCAAATGCTTAGATTTTTAATCGATAGGTGGTGTTAAAATCGTTCCGTAAATTTTCATCAACCATAAAATCATCAAAATAATATTACCGAATGAACGAACGAACGAATGAACACAACCATAAAAGCGCCTTGATAGCGAATATTGTGTAAAAGAAATAAACAATAAAATCAAATAATGCGCATACGTTTACAATTTTTTTTATTAATTTTATATGGAGTTTTGATAGTTACTAATACATCTAAAGTATATATTTTCACTAATACATTTTAAAAATATATGATGATGTGTGTCAACGAAAGTTACAAGACGGCTTGTAGCAAAAACGTCTCTATAGAAAGACCAACTATTCAAAAATTTAAAGGGACAAAGCGCCTCTTTGATGTAGTATTGGTTGTGTACGGATATAGCGTAAAACAAAAACAAAAAAATATTTTTACTAACACTAATATAGTTAGTTTTTTTATGTTATTTTTGCTTTGTTATTTGTTCTGCTACCAATACTACTTTATTAAGGCGGATATATAGTAGTATTAGTGTACGAAAAAATGAGTTGGTCTTTCTATATTGAGACGTTTTTGCTTGTAGTAAAGAGGGTTTTGGTGAAAATATATACTTTAGATGTATTAGTAACTATCAAAACTCCCAAAACCAACACAAATGTACTACAAGCCTGATTGTTGCATAGAGTACGCAGATACATTCTTAATTTGTCCATCTATACTTGAAAGTGTTTGTGAGAAAATAGAATAAAATACTTTCATTTCACTAATACCTTGAAGATAAAATATAAAATCAACCAATGAAATTCTTTGAAATATTGTACGGTACGTTTGTGTAATTCTTTTATTTCGCTCTCTCTTCGAAATAAATCTTATTAGTACGTTTGCAAGTAGCACGTGCAACAACGATGCTACAACTTTCTTTTTGAACTATGTGTTATGTAAGGAAATTTTAAGGAATCAACAATATGAGACAGCATATTAATAAAATGAGACGATTTATCGGAGGAACAATGGTAGTGCAGCTCACACAACCTTTCTTTGGAAATTCATTACTAAACTAAAAAAAAAAATATTAACCAAAAATGTACTAACGAATACAAAAAAATAAAACTGTCAGTTCTGAAGAGAATATTTCGTTTTTTTTACATTTCTGTTTTCTATACTATATTTTCTGAGCAATTGTTTTTTTTATTTTAAATTTTTACGTAAATTCTCACTGATTTGTATAGTGTACTGATTACCAATACTTTCAAGTATAGATGGACAAGAAAATTAAATAATATTGGTGACAATCGGGCTTGTATAATAAAGACGGTTTTGGTTGAGACGCAATTTTTTTGAGAATGTATACTATCCGTGTGAGGTGCGATGTAAAAAAAACAACCAACTTTTTGGTGGAAACGTACACTTAACGTCAAAATTTGAGTACATCCAAATATTTAAATTTGTGATTCTAATACATATGTCAATACATATAAATAAAAAAAATTTCCGTTGTAAAAAAAACGAACTTTTCAGTCAAAACCTAGACTTACAACGAGATTTCACTGTAATTGAAGAATAGTCACAATGTCAAAACGAAATTAAAAAATGTTGTTTCGTTCAATTTCTTAATTTTTCTTATTCCAAGTCTTCTTAGGGCCAAGTGTACCGAAACTAATGTCCTAAACTAATACGCGCTTATACTTCTAATACGCGCGTAATACGCGTCTATATGTCAAAGACGCGAAAAACACAAATTACAAATTTTTCAATTCAAACTCGAAGCGCGTTTTGGCATTTCCAAACTTTAACATAACCTACAATTTTATTGTGTTTATGGTATTAAAATACAAAAAAAACTAACATTTTACGTTATTTATTTAAATTTATACTTTTATCTTTTTAACTATATCATTTTACCTATCCTTTTATTGTTTTGTCAATACATACATGTAATAACTAATTTATGTTATGAATCTTTTGACGATATCTTTTATTTAGTTTCAACTGTATTAGATTTTTAAATATTTTTGGTGCAAAAATATTTAAAAATCTACCGCTAATTTATGTTTTATATAAAATTGACATTTCGAAGCGAAACAACGTAAAAGTAGAAATAATTTCTACTTTTACGTAAACTACGCGCGTCCACTATATATTACTTCATATGATTCCAATGGCCGTGTTTTTTTTTTGATATCGGAGAAATCGGAGAGATCAGAGAGATTATTTATCGGATATATCTGATAATTTTTTTCTCCGATTTTTATCTATCAGATCGAAAAAAATATTTTTTGTGTTATTTTTTAGTACCAAAAATAATAAATTATTTTATGAATTTCAGCATTAAACTCCCTAAATTAAAGTTTTATTTGTCACCTGGTAGCTCAACATTAATCGAAGTCGCCATTTTAGAATTTACTAAAAAATATAAAATAATCTGTACATTTTTTCAGAGTAAAAAGATCGTATCCGATAATTATCGGAGCGTAAAAAAAACGACACAGAGATAATTTTTTTCTCGGATATTAAAAAAAAACGCATATCTGAAAATTTGACAGTAAATTTATCTCTCCGATTTCTCCGATATCAAAAAAAACAGACCCATTGATTCAACTTTTACGCGCGTAAATACGCGCGTATTGCGCGTCGAGTTTGTTTAGGGCATAAGGCTTTACTATGGAATGTAAGTGTATTTCAAGGTTTTCTATTTCGTTATTTTTCGTTAAAAAAACATACAAACATTGTCTATACATTTCCTGTAAATGCTTGACCAACAGATGTATCTGTACTTGAATATATATATATAGTGTATGTATGTATAAAAAAGGATTTACAATGGAGTTTAGACCTCATTATAGTAGACCATTAAATGAAGATCATTAAAGTGTTGATAATAATGCAGTTTTAAAACAAAATAATGTCAGGTTCTCATAACTATTAATTTAGTTTTCTTATGCGATAAATGCCTTTTCGTGATGAAGCCAAATTAATTAAAGAATTTGACTCGGCTCGAGATGCATTTGTGAATTAAGAGCCAGAAGTCCTCTTATGAACAAACGACGAAGAAGAGATATGAAATTAAAGAATATGTTCACAAAAATTCAAGCATTCGAGCTTCTTGATGAAATTATAGCACATTGCGGAATATCTTAACAAGACAGATTTTGAATATGATCGAGCAAGGAATAAGGAGGAAAAACGGCTGTATAATCATATTGCTCATTGCAATCAAGGCCACAAAGCAGAATATCTTGTTAGACAGAAAATTTGCCGGTGCTGTAAAAGGAAAGACGTTTAAATTGAATTGTAAAATTCAAATAACAAAACCGAAGGAGTGGATGAAAATGTTAGTTATAACAGACTTGACCCGGTTACAGACACCTAAGTGATCGATAGTTAGTTTTTTTTTTGTGGTAGAGGGACACCTAAGTGATCGATAGTTACAGTTTTTTTGTGGTGGAGGGAAAGAAAAAGTAAGTCATTAATGACAGAATTGATCTGATTTCCCGGTAGCCAATATTTAACTGCTATTAGCAATCATAATTTTTATAATCTATTGTCAGCAACTGCAGTGTGCCACCATTCAACTGTAATCTGCAAAGGTTACCTGAAAACAAAATCTATTCATGAAGTAATTGCTCTTAGCAATATCAAAATATAATAAATATAACGAATAAATAAAATAATACTAAAATGACAATAAAACACTCTAATAATATAGTAATATTTAAATCTAATAATATAACAATATACCTAAATAACTAATAATAGCCAAAACAATGAACACAATTAAAAAACGGGACAATCAACCCAAACGGACCAAACAATTTATCACGAGTCAAATCATATAAACCAGCACACAACCACATAATCCATAGACCAAATGGTACACAAAATATAATTTATTTTCTTCTCCTCTGTACATTAAAGGACACACGATCTAACTTGTCGAGCCAACCGTCGGTCCAACTGATTTCGATTCTTGTGTTTTGTCGTTTCTTTGTGAAAATAAGCTGAATTTTTGTTGTATTCTCGCATAAGTATCTCTTTTTTTTTCTTTATGAAATATACAGTAATCCATCGCAAAGTGCGGTTGGCTTCTATTGGCGATTTCCCTAAACAAAAAACAAGGAATTTTGTTCAACAGGAAAATAATTGTACAAATTCCATAAATACCTAAATAAAAAGAAATATGTACGTTTGTTTTTCCTTTACTTCTTAAAAAAATAACTGCGCAATGTGAAATAAAACCGCGCGATTTTGAACTGCGCAATGTGAGGGATTCCTGTAAATGATATGAATGTCGAAATATCGTCCGACAACAAACCACACCTTGGTCGGGCGGCTATGTCCGAACGTGCTATTATAGTACGTTTTATCTATGTCGGCTTAGGTCTACGTGACCCACAGCAAACCATTCAAAATGAAGGCATATGCCGACGTGTCCGCGTAAACGTTAAAATAAAAACAAACAAAAATGCGCCAACAAGACACAAAAATTTACAAACAAAAATGTACACTTAAAAATTGATACCTCTACTTTGGGAAAAAGACGGAGTCCACGATCCTAATTCACACACACACAGAACAATATTTATATAAAAACACGTCCGATCTCTTCAAAGATCATCGATCGACCTAATAATTCGAATGTTGTCAAAATTGGTTCATTGGCAGCAGTTGCTGCTCGTCTTGTAAATGGAGTAAGAATAGTCGACTTCTACCAATTACTGGAAATTATCTTTAGATCATGCGTAATCAATTGAGAGACGTAGAATTCATAATAAGAGAAATTACAACGTTTCCAATTGCGATGCTGTTTGATTGAAACTCAACTGCAACAACTTAAAAACAATGAAGATTGGTTGTTCGAAGGATTATTAAGATTAGTGTTTTTAAAACTCAAAATTCCACTTATCAATGGTTATCAAATCTTTAAGCATACATTTGGAGACAACACGTTTGTTGATTTTCTTAATGCTAAGAACAACTACTTCCAGAGAACGTGTTTTAGAACATGTCACTGATGACTTCACGGGAAAATATTCGAATTTTGAATTTATGCAACTAGAGCTAAAGTTGTTAAGTGTTGAAATTTATACAGTTCTAATACAAGATAGTACTATTGATTCGCGTGAAACAATTGCAACAGACAAATTAAATAAAATGATTTCCGAAGATTTTAATATACAGGGACTCTTGGAAAGAAAAATACAATTATTTACGGTCATGCTTCATTTTAATGTTAGGTTTTTTTATATTATGAATTATAATAATAATTCATCCGATCACAAAAGAAATTTCTGCATTAGGAAAATTTAACAAAGCAGAACGTCACATGTTCTCAATTGTGTTATGCTATGCTGCCACATCTCATAAAATGCAAGGCATATTTAAGGAGATTTATTCATTGAACATTTCAAATTTATATCCAGTGCAATTAACAGGCATGATTTTTAATATACATGTATATACAGTAATAAAGTCACTATGTTTTGTTAAAGTCGAGAACAAGCGATCAGGAGTTATCATCTTATACCGCCAGTCCAACCAGGTTCTAGCATAAGGAGATGATATATGTTTAATACGACTGAATGGCAACATAAAAGAACTGCGAGTGCAATTTTCAAATAAATCATAAATAAATGTCCTAATAATAGCCATTTAGAATGCAAATGGGTCTGCACGATCTTATAATTTACATTTCTTTTAATACTGGTTTTAGTTTTGCTGATATATATTTTTTCAAAAATCATAAAGATCATTGGAAGCATGGTTATTGGACGATAAGAAAAAACCTGTCTTTCATTTTTCTCAGGCGTTTGTATTATTATGATCAGAGACATCTTCCATTTCTGTGGAATACGGCACATCGCATTGAAAATTAATATTATGGCATTCATTTATGTAGTAATTAGGTTAGAGTGGCTACTAATGCACACTTAGACCGGTGACGGTCCATTGTGATACCAAAGGATTCTACTCGCCTTTCACCTTCATTGGAACCATTCAGAGCTACTTATGTAGCGAAAGATATCTCGTAAATTGAAGTTCTCGAGATCGCTAAGTCCGTCGAAACAATACTTGCCCAGATGTTTGTACTTTCTGTAAGCTAGCGCCAGGCATGAGCAGAGGAAGTGGCTCACAGTCTCTTTCTACAGAAGTCATTGGCTATTGACACAAGCCTCTTTGCATGCTCTCCAATGAGGCAGTGTCCTGTGAGCACCCCACGACTCTACTTAAGCCAGGTCTACGTAGGGATAGTACTGTTTTGGAGCGCTTCAAGCCCAGTTTCGGCCAGACTTGCCGCGCTACATTGCATGTTATGGTGTTGTTCCACCTCTTCTGTGCCGATGCTATCGTCTCCTTTTTAAGCGCCATAAAAAGCGCTGCTAAAGACCTTCCCAGATTTGCCCTTTCCGGTTTCAATTGTAGAGTTGTACCTTTCCTTGCCAGTTCGTCAGCCCTACAGTTCCCCAGAACGTCCGAGTGACCCAGATCATCTGGATATTGAGATACTCACTCATCTCGTTAAGAGTTGAGCGTCATTTCAATGCCACCGCGGACGTCAGAGAAACTGATTCCAGCGACTTGATTGCCGCCTGACTGTCCACATATATTGTTATATTCCTTGTGGATGACATTATGCATCAACCAAGTCAGCGCTTCCTCAATCGCTACCACCTCTGCCTGGTACACTCTGCAGTGATCAGGAAAACGAACGGATATATTCACATTTAATTTGTCACAATAGAATGCAGCTCCGACTTTGCCGTCTAGTTTGGAGACGTCAGTGTAGAATTGTATACTTCCAGTTTCCGCTGTTGACCTGTTCTACCAGGATTCCCTTGAGCGGGTAAGGATGCGGGAGCCTTTTTCAAAGCATACAATCGGTATTGTGTAGTCACTATTCGCCAAGTCAAGCCAATCGTCGAGTGGCCCGTCTGTAGACATTTCCACTCAAAAACGGCAGAGAGTCAAGCAGCCATACTTGCCGCTCTCTGCTTACCAAAGATGTCGACAGGGAGAAGGTAGAGCATAGCCTCCAGGGCACGTGTAGGGGTTGTCCCCAGTGCCCGCTTATAAGTTCTTTGTACCTTCTCCATCATATTTTTATAAGTTTTCTTGTCTGTGCTGGCCACCACACACTCACCCCATACATAAGAATCGGTCTGACTACAGCGGTGATGTTTTTAGACTCCATCTCCTACCGACGGCGTTCCTACATGAGTACAGAGCCATGGTAGACTTCTTTACTCTCTCTAAAATATTGGGCTTCCAATTTAGCCTACTGTCCAAAATTATGCCCAGAAATCTTGCCTTATCAGTAAAGACCAGTGCCGGGCCTTTTAAGGTAGGCGAGGCGACTACCGGAATTTTATATTTCTTGGTGAAAGAGTACAAGCTCTGTTTTGGATGGATTTAAACCCAGCCCACATTTGCTAGCCCACTTTGTAATGATTAAGAGCGCGTGTTGCATGAGATCACGATCGCTACATCATCTGCATATGCTATCACCCCTATTCCCTCCCTCTCCAGTTCCAAAGTAGTCCATTGATTTACTATGTTCCAGAGAAGAGGTGATAGGACACCACCTTGCGGAGTTCCTCTAACTACTCGCCTCCTAGTGGTGGATTCCCCTATCTCCGCGTTAACAATCCTGCATTCTAGCATCTGATTTATCAACCTCCTTAAGGGGTAGTCCACATCTAAGAAAGACAGTCCTTCCTGAGCTGCCTCCGACCTGACAGGGAATGCAGAGCCGTTTCCACAGATCTCCCTTTCCAGTACACATGCTGAGAAGTCGCCCTATTACTGGGTTTTATTTTTGCACGTATGTACACGTCAATCAGTCTTTCCAATGTTTTCAACAGAAAGGATGATTGAGTTATAGGTCTTAGGTCCTTTGGATAGGCCTGTGAATTCTTCCCCGTTTTCGGAATAAAAATCACCATAACCTCCGGCCATTTTCTAGGAATATAATTCAGCTTTAAACACCCCCTGAAGATCATCTCCAGCCATGGGAGAATGCTCGACGAGTGTTTTTGCAATTCCACTGGAATGATACCTTCCGCCGATTTATAGGGTCTAAAGCCGTTTAGTGCCCATAGGATCCAGTTTTTGTACACGATTTCCTCTGGGCACCCCGACGATAATATTTCCCTATTCCTACCAAGCTCCGTCGACACATCCACACTACCTAGTAAATTTACTACACTAGTAATTGCCTTGTCATTTTCCAAAATAAAGGTCACATCTTGGTGCCTTTTTCGGGCTTAGGCCAATTTTGATTTTATTATTCTTAAGTTTTTTCCAATTAAATTGACATCAATTATAATTAATTTAATAATTGCACGAAATTATTGATTTCTTCGTGTAGTGAGAATATTGTTTCTAGATGAGCGGGCCAAAGTATTGACGATTTCATCATTGCTTGCTCAATTTTTCAGTTCGTAGTCTTGTCGGCGGGTTCGAGTTTGTTGGTCTTTCTAAATATTTTAGTTGCTTTCCATAAAGGATAATCTAAACTTTTTTAAGAAGAGCTGATAGATGGTGTATGTAGCCTTTTTAGCTGATAATTCCAGTACATACTTTTAAAAATAAAGTACTAATCCGATTATCTGTAAAAAGAGTTATCTACGACAAATTCAATTCTACGAAGTAGATTACTGATCGTAATTCGAAGAGAATCCGGTGGAGCCGGATTGTTGTTACGGTGCGGGCCAACATGGCCAGTAAAGACCGATTATTATCTAGAAACAAAAAATTCGATAATACTTAAATTGTATTTACCATTTTCCTGAATAATTAGTCTTAAATGTTCGATTGCCAAATTTTTTAGAGATCTCTTTTTCGGTAATCCAAATTTATGTGGAAACAAAACGGATGTATCCACAACTACACTATGAATTAATTTTAATGCTTTGAAATCACTGTCCAAACTATGTCCGATAAGAATTGTTTTTGAGTTAAACATAGATAAAAGAATTGCTTGTACATCTTGTAATCTGGTCGTCACGTTCTTCAACATGGCTTCGTTTATGCCCGAAAATCTATAGAAAAAATAAAAAGGAAATTATATAATTTGAAAATAAATTTTAAAATGTTATTATTTCATACACAGTGTTATAATCTACGATCTTATTATCGGGTTTCACCAGCGCATCATATACAACGATTTCATTTATATTAACCACAGTAATTCTCGTCAATTCTAAACCATTTGTTGTGTAGCACATTTCACAATCTAATGCAAAAATATCATTTTTAGATGGTACAAAATCCTCGTCTTTTTCTATCGTAGTCATGAACCCGATTAAATTGTCGTAATCAACATAATCGGTAACATGATAATTTGCATACATACAACCGGCTGAACCAGTCGGTTGTTGGCAACACTGATGATAATTATCTGCAAAACCACGCCGAAAGAACGCACCTTTCGGATGGTAATTACATTTATCGACACAAACTTCTTCATAATCAGTTAAAGGATATAGTTTAGAGCACCGTCGACAGTATCGCTCGGTTTCGATAATAAACTTTGGTTTACCACTGACATGTTTAAAAATAGGTTTCCCAGATCTAGAACCTGGTCGCGGATATCCATTTAACATTAGTTCTTCTTCAGTCATTGCATATTCACGTAAAATATCATACGCTTTATAAGTTGAGACATTGTCCAAAATGGAATTTGATTCAGTTGACCTGTAAATGAAATATTATTTTATTATTTATACGATGAGAATCTAAAGACATTTCTTAGCTTACGGTTTCTTTTTGGTTCGCCATGAAACATCTTGACCTTGCTTTCCAGCCAATATAACATCATGAGATATTGTCTTATTTTTTTCCGTGCTCACATTGCCAGCATCGATCGATTCTTTTCTTAGTTTATTGACTACCATCAATGCACTATTTTTATAAATCACAGGGGTTCTACATTTTTTCATCACGGCTAATTCCTCACTCTGGGCCCGTATCCAAGCATCATCGCAATTTGAATAAATGTTGAGACAATGTTTTATCATTAAATTATAGTACTGCATACGAATATTATATGAAATTTTGGTTGAGTTTGGTTCCAATACGGAAGGCGAAATTTTTTCATTTTTAACCTGAAAAACACAATTTTTACTTAATAACTGTTAATATATTAAAAAATTATTTAAATACGTACAACTTCAGGAATAATATCTTTCGGGATATGTGCGACTCGACCTACAGTTTTTGAGGTTTGAGCTATTGTTGTTTTACAACCACTTATCACTGATTGATTGATAAGACGATTTGCTTCATTTTTCTGTTTTAACATTTCAATTCTTTGCTTCGCTACTTGTAACGCTTTTACATTATTGACGGGTCCAATCCGTGATATTCCCAAACGCATATTTGCATTTTGGATTTTAAATTCAACTTCAAGTTTTGCTTCTTTTAGTTTTAATTCTTCCTCGCGAGCTGTTAGTTCTGCGTCTAACTTCTGCCTTTCTTCAGCCTCTTTCTTTAATTTTTCTTCGGCCTGTTTCCGCGCCTCTTCTTTACGTATATAAATCGAATGCATTGCATTTTGAATGTGATTTGGATTGGATTTTGGGGTTGAGAACACACGAATTGGTAAATTACTACTTTCGTGAGCCATTCGTTTAGTTTTTTTGTTGTTTTCTTCAAATATATCATCAGTAACAGTAATATTCGTGCTGGTTTGGGGAGTCGACGGAATACTATTCGTATCAGGTGTAAATTCATCAAATATTAATTTACACTGCTTCAATATTTCGTCATCACTTTCATCTGTATCAATACCCATAGGACTATTCGAAATTAAGTTGTGGTCTGTTAAGTGTTCAAATTCAGTTTTATTAAAATTGGTGAGTGTTGAAGATTCGTCTGATTGAGATTTGTTTTGGTGATTGTGTATGCTACTAGATTTAGATGATTTGGATTTAGATTTGCTACTTGATTTTGTATCATCCTTTGATGAAGACGAACGACGGTGTTTATTATGCCTACTACTACTACTGGAACTTGATTCAGTTTTTGAACGTTTACTCCGGCTTGATTTGTCCCTTTCTTTAGATCTTTCTTTATGCCGATCTCGGTCATTATGTTTTGATGACGATGATGACCTCCTATGACTACTGGATCTAGTTGACGATTTATGTTTGCTACTAGACGAGCTGCCTTTATCGTGCAATTTTTTCTCTGATTTCTCTATTATCCTATCTGTTTGTTTCAAATCCTTCTTTTCTTTTGATAAATTATTCTCATTTTCCAAATTTATTAAACTCGAAATGTGATGCAATTCCTCTAAAGTGTTTGTACTGGTAGATTCAAATTCAAGATTTGTGTTTTCACAGTTCAATGTATTACTATTATTGCTTTTAGTTGTTTTTTCATCTATCGATTTATTAATTTCTAAATTGTCTGCTGCTACTGTTATCGTGCTGGGAACATACGTTATTTCACTTGCTAGTTTTACCGCGGAAGATTTATGCTTTTTCAGTACCTTGGTTGGTAACGGAATGTACTCTAGTTTAGGTTTTTTGCAAGTTGTTGGTGGGTATTCTGTTCCTGTCTCGATTACTTTATTACTGTATTGTTTTTGTTTTTCTAGCAAAGATTTTGGCGTGGGATTGTATGTGATGATTGGCTGTGCCGATTTTTCATCTAAAAAAATTACAGAAATATATTTTGAGGTTATGAAAATGTAGCCGCCTAAAATTCGTAGTATTTACCTTTCTTTTGGTGTCTGAAGTGGCAATAGGGACGATTACACGACCCAATATCATAAAATGGGCAAGTAATTGACTTAAATTGACCCGTCGATGGTAACATTTTAATGAACGATTTCACAATAAACCCATTATCTTACAAAAACGATGATTTCATCTATGGTATCTTCAGTTCCACCAAAGTGTCGTAGACCAGTCGTTTGTCGTAAATAGTTAGAACTATTCAGTTTTGGTTATGTTTTAATTATTATTCATAGATGCACTTCTTAAATTCTAGTAAACTGATTTTTTTTTGGTTGGGTCTATTAAAATTTCGTTATTTTTATAGTTAACATCAGGCTTTTAAAGTATTATTTTCGAGGTAAGCAAGATGTTGAAATGAGTTTTAAATTGTATTTTGAATAATCATCACAAAAGAAATTTATAAACCATTTAACTTATTTATTATTTACTTCTTTAATTTTTTTTTGATTATGAGTTCGAGGAATTAACATTTTTGTATTCTGACAGCGGCAGTAAATAAATTGAGCAAATAATTGCTCAATGAGTTTGTTTCGAGCTCTCACTGTTCCACTATAAATAACCACTGATATATTTCAACATATGGATGACAGATCGATTTAAACCCAATTTAAATCCATATAGAGTAGAGTCAATGTATGGCCATGTAATCGAAACAAAAAGGTAAATGAGTAAGTATATCCGTAGTAATAGAGAACATGTCTCTTATATGTATAGTTATAAATACAAACAAAATAGATTTTTTGAGAAATCCCAAAAAAATTTTGGGAAATTTTGGATTACATTTTGTTGTTATTTAGTCATATTTGTATTTGAAAGATAATATATCTAGTTATAGTGTAAAACTAATATAACTTCAAACAATGAAAATTTTAATACAGAATTTAGAATTATTATACAAGTATTCTGAGTAGTTCGTAATACTTCGTAATGTTTACGAAAAAATATTGTTTTGATAAAAAATAATAAGGCGGTCGGAGAGTAAGAGCATTGGTGAGAGTGTTTATAACATTTTGGTCAAAACCAAAACACTCTTTACAACAAGCCGTATTGTTTGCATACTCATGCTATACAAAAATATATACTTTGATTGTATTGTAAGTAGAAAATCGTGTCGGGATATGAGCGAATATTGTGTAAAAGAAATAAACAAACCGAGCAATTGGCGCAGTGGTTAAAGCTGCGGTGTTTGGGACGGGAGGTACCGGGTTCGAATCCCAACGGGGGAGGGTTGCAAAAGGGATTTTTCATCACTTGATTACGATCGGTGATGACGATGAACACAACTATGACCCCCCGTTGGAGTGCAGAATTCATGGGCCGAACCATCGTCCATGCCAGTACAGGCTGGCTGGAGCAATGCAATGTGTAGATGGATATTTGAAAACGCGAACCTGTATTCGCGCGTCCTCAATTTGGCTAGTTATTGACGTTAATTAACCGCGAAAGAGTTGGGAGAGCTTCGGCCCCAAAACAGATTGCATAGAAATAAACAAACAAACAAAACAAACAAACAAAACAAACAAGAAATAAACAATAAAATAAAATAATGCGCATGCGTTTACAATTTTTTTTATTAATTTTATAAGGAGTTTTGATAGTTTCTAATGTATCTAAAGTATATATTCTCACTAATACATTTTAAAAAGACATGATAATATGTGTCAACGAAAGTTACAAGACGGCTTGTAGTAAAGAGGGTTTTGGTCAAAGCCCTCTTTACTACAAGCCGTATTCATTGCATACTAATACTAGTAAATCATATACACATGAGAATGTATTGTAAGTAAAATACGTGTGTATACAAGGGCCACCGGGTGGTTTTTACTACGGACATTTTGGTTTTTAAAAGCTGTGTATTGTATAATATTATAGGATATACATTCAGCTTGCTGACATGGAGTTATTGTTGACTGCAGATATTTCCAGACATCGTAAGACAAACTATAAGTTCTCACGATGGACTAAGCAGGCTTGGTGGACTTTCAACAACATCTGAACGTAGATTTTGGTCCCATTTTAAGTCTCGAGGCTTGAAATGCAACCAAAATCCAAAATCTATGTTCAGATCTATATCACGAGATGATTCGTACTTCGTAATATTTATAATCATCCTCAACGACTTGGAAGAAGCAAACTTACTCCTGTCAAGTGTCGAGTATCACAACCAAATTAAACGTTCCACGTGCCATTCTTAAACCGCGTCTCCATTAACGTGAGCGGTTGAATTTAGGCGATATCTATCTTTATTATTGTTGATTAACAAGTGATTTTCTAAGGATGCGGGTTGACAGACCAGCGATCCAACCTTTGTTTAGTTGTCTCCTAAGACAAGACTAAAATATTGTGTTGGAAGTCTACAGATAATATGATGCTCGTTTACGAGACTTTTACGGAACATACAAGTGTCCCCTCACACAGAAGCCAAGATGATATATAGCAATAAAAAATAAGAGCAAGCAACACCAACCTGATAACTATCATGGGCAAAAATGCGTTAAGCTTATTGCGAAACAAAAACTTTTCGTAGAGGGCAGGAGATTCTCTCACAAAAATGTTATTCGTACATATATCCTAATGGCAGCACCAAAAATGAAATGGACCATTTAATGGTTAACACTATATAGAAGTTTGTCACATCATAACAACTTGGCAGAACAAAAAGAGACACAGACGTTCACTGATCACATATTAGTTGCATTTACAACACAATTCCAACTAGATACTGTAAAGACTATGCTGACTAGCTAGGCTAGCCAATGTAAAGACGCACCAAAACAAATTGGAGAAACTTTATAATACTACCAGATTGAAAACCAGCGATTTAAGAATTATTTTTATTAAAACGCTCCAGAACAATTGTTAATCAGTGATTCCTCCACTAAAGAAGAGAAATAAATTCAAATCAAAAAACCTTATATGGAGTTTGCAACTTGAGCGAATTATAAGTTTATTTATAATTTTTAATAACTTTTATTATATAAAAAAAACAAACAACTTTTAACACTTTATTTTGTTTGACGATGTTCATTCGTCAATTATCAAGTACAATCTGAATAGTGATATTTCACAGAAATATCACTTGGAAATTTTAAAAGTAAAATTATGTTTACGTTAACAATAAAGAAAATGGAAAATTTATAATAAAATGCAACTACGTTAAATTATTGTGAGAAAAAAATAGTAATATAATATTTAATAGAAAAAAGATAATAAATTGAAATACGATTATAGTTTTGTTGAAGACAAAACAAAAGAAATATTTTAACTAAGATATGTAAAATCACATGTTGAATGTTGTTGGTGTTGTTGTGTGTAGCACATCCGTTGATGTCGTAACTAGCGCGCGGTTACCAAGATTACAATCCCAAACCGTGGATTAGTGATGATACATGGAAGAAGATTGAGAAATTCACAAAATATCATTTAACGTTGGAGTTGAGGCATGGCAAAGAGGATGGCAGAGGATCATAGCTTAATCGTCGACGCAATCTATAATCTTTTTATATATAATAACAAAGCCTACTTAAGAAGAGCCACCGAAAAACAAGGAAATCAGAGAAGGACAAGAAAAAAAATTTGGTTGGGCTGAATTGTGACGATGTAAAAGAATTACTGGCCCCACTTGAAAACCAATGGGCCTAAACGAAGTAAATGATCACAGGCGTTGATATCATTCACCAATGCGCAATAAACTGGTGACCATTTATTTGAAGGAGCGGAAGATTTTTGATAGCTCCAAATCCTTTTCACCCATGATTTCTGTAGGGGTAGAGATATTAATGCGCATGGTCTTAAAGCGGGAAACCTGTTGTCATTTGTGTGAGAGATAGCTGAATCCTGATTGTCAAGAATTACCGAGTTGTCTTCAATCACAAAATCGGGAATTTGATGAAAACTCCTGATGAGTATTAAGATTTAAGATCAACTGGCTTACTCACGTTCTGCGTATATTGAAACATTTTAAGAGGGGAGCAACCATTTGAAAGGAACAGAGTCACTGCTGGTGATGATAGTTGCTCGGAGTAGAGAACGTTATGTTATTTTAATCCCTACAACAATGGGAAAAGCTAGATCGGAATCGATTCAATGGAATCGGATATCATGCTCATTTGAATCCTAAGTACTTGACCTAATTACGAATTGCATTGAACGTTATTTGGTTGTCATACATTGTGAATGCCCAAAAACCACAGAGGCATTCATCCTAAGACGAAATTTGTGCTAGCCTTTTTATTTTCAAATTAGAGCCTTAATTTTATTTGTTTAGAAAATTATTGTTTAGGTCCTTCTCTTGATCTTTTTAAATCAAAAGTGTTGAGGCCTTTAATGGATTCTACTCTGGTTAGTGCATTAAGTCCTGGGGGTGAGTATTTGTTATCATTTTGTTGTATTTTTGTAAGGGTCTTTTAATTAGTATCAGTATATAGTCTTAATTTTTTTTTGTCGTTTGCATTTTCAACAGGTTGAAAAACCTTGGACAGGTTTGGTAAATAATTCTGTATTTTCCAAAACCATTGAATTATTTAGGATAGCAAGGCCCACAGTTGGATTACCTTTATATGGGTTATGTCTGGATCTAGACGCAATAATCTGTCAACTAAAAAGAAACCAATGGCCAGAACTAGTAATAAATTTTCTTCACGATCATTTGACATTGGAAAAATCAGTCTAAGACTGATTTTTCCAATGTCAAATGATCGTTTGAGACCGGTCAATTGGCCGCCTAGATCGTGCGATTTAACGCCTTTAGATTATTTTTTGTAGGGCTATGATAAGGCTCATGTCTATACTGACAAGCCGATTGACGCATTGGAAGACAGCATTGAAGCATTTATTCGTGAGATACTGGACGAAATGTTGGCAAGTGTATGCCAAAATTGGACTAAGCGAATGGACCATTTGAGGCGCAGCCGCGGTCAACATTTGCATGAAATAATCTTCAAACATTAAATTATATGGACCGTACCATCGATTCAAATAAAGATTTCATGCATTTTTCTTATGTGTCTTTTTTTGGAAAAATTTCCTATAGCTATTAAAAAATCACCCTTTATATTCATATTTTGCATCGTCATGTGCCTTTGCCTTCCCATCAAAAACCATAATGGAGTTTAATTGACTTTTTAAGCGTTGCATGTATATTTAGTTTTTTCGTAAAAATGAACTTTTGGTTTGGGTACGTCGTCACCTTTTAGAATATTTGTATAGGAACTATCTGGCTGAGAAAATATGCTAGCATTGGTCTCCAAGTTATCGTTTTGTGTGCTTACACTCGATGGTTTCACAGTTAAATTTCTTGGTAACAGCCCTTTATTGGTTGTTTTATATCATCTTTGGTATATAAATAAGCTCGCATTTATTGAACTGGTTCATACTTCTGCAGGGGTTTCTCGATCGTGATTTTCCGATGAAGCGACTATTTGAAATTATAAATATTGTGGCTTCCCTTCAAATTCAAAAACGGTTTTTTTAATTCCGTAGTTCCGTTTTTTAACTTTAATGCCACATTTAAATATATTGGAAGTGGTTTTTTAGAACAAAGACTATACTTCGATTGAACAGTAATATATCAGTCCAAACTTAACACTAAGTTTTGCTGACTACATGGAACCATATGAAATATGCTGACGGAGCAAATTTTCATGGTTTTTTAAGCTCAAATCTTTCAAATCTTAATATTTGGTTTTGGCTGTTTTGGACTTTATCCATTTTGTTGGCACTTAAGTAAACATCTATACTCTCTACATACATTGGTCTAAGCCGGTTGTACATTGTGTTTAGTGTTGCGGTGTGGAGGAAAGAAGACTAATCACTTTTACATTTTATTATACTCTTAATGGGTGTTATATTTATAATAAATTATAATTGTGGTGTATAGGGTTTTTGGTTCAGCCCTATCGCAAATGATTGATGGAAAAAATGACTTCCGGCATCTAGAGTAAGATAGTTTAGAGATAGGATTTGTATGGTAAGCTGCAATAAACATGTGTAAGCACAACTGAATAAAAACGAAATGTGTTTTAATAACTAAACATAACAAAGGCGACGAGGAAAAATAACAAAAATGAGTAATGGCCTAATATTAAAAGTGAAAGCAAAATAAAACAAGGGGCTCCGCCCCTGACCGCTTCCGCGCCCCTACCCCAGGGCGGCTTCGAAGCCTTTCGGATTTCTTTCTTAATCTAACATTGAAAGGACTGCTTAACAACAGATTGGATTTTCCACCAGTGCCTGCTGAAGTTGCAGAATTAACTAAGCTCGAGGCACGACTCGTTGCAGCACGCCATATTTTCCAAAAGATTTGGCCTGTTTATGGAGTCCACGGACAGTTTCGGACTAAAGGGAGTATTATTAACGTTCCTATACAAGAAGATAACACGGTCAGCGCTTTACTTTTTGCCGCACATAACTATACAGCAGGCACTATTCGACCTAATTAAGTTCTGGCCGCAGCAATAATCCTGTCAGAGACTCCTCTTTATCAAGAGTTCGGTTTACAAATTACGCCACAATGGGTTACACAGATAGAGGAAATGTTAGGTCAGCTCGAAAATAACAGGGAAGGTAACTTACAAATGGAAGAAGGAGATGTCAACCATGAAGATAGCACTATTTATATCAATCCTGGTGTGACAGACACAAATTACGGGGGAAGAAAGAATTTGCCTCGCTGGGAAATCAACCGGTGTAGATTTTCTTCGATAAGGACTCGCCTGATCTAGCTTTTCCACAAATATTTGGTGGATCGCGACTCAAACCAGTTCACAATGGAAAAGAACTCAGCCGATCGGATCTAGTAAAATCGATTGCTCGTCACTACGACAGACGAGTAGCTGAAAATGCTGACTTTGTGCTTTTTATGGCTACGATTTTGGAAAATCGTTAGCAACCGATCAATATGTTTGAGAAAACGACGCAATAATGATCACTCGGCAATCACGGCTCAGCAAATCGCACTCTGTACATTTGTAGATAATCTCGTCCGAGATGATAATGCCTACCGGGTATTGCAAGGTGTCCGCAGCTCGAGCTATTGACGTCAAGAAGGATTCAAAGTGCGTGCCCTGGTCCGTCAGTTCCGTTTGCCTAACGTTTTCATAAATATTAGCGCAGCCGAGTACAAATGGCTAGACCTAATTGTTATTTAAAAAAAAGTGCTAGATAAGGAAACTATCACAATTGCACAAGCAGGTCAAATGCAAAGCAATGATCGAGCTGTTCTAATTCAACGTGACCCGATAACATGTTCGCGTTATTTTAACAATAGATTTAACGCTCTGATGAGGGCATTCAATTACCTTCTAGGTCCTTTCGGAAATCGGAAACTAGCGCATTATTATTACATGGTCGAGTTTCAGCACCGAGGAAGTCCGCACGTTCATATGATCTTATTATTGTATATAAAAATATCAAACTATCTTCATCATTGCAGTTCAATACTCTATCACATGAGTGAAACGCGATTGTAAAATAGTGTCCCAATACTATCTATTTAAATAAAATAAAAAAATCTGAAAACTAAACACTTTGTTACTTTTTTTTTTTTTGAATTTATTACGAGAAAAGCAGCCCAGACCATTTTTGTTTGTTTACAATATTATTACTAAGAAGCTAAAAGTACTAAAACTTGACTTTTTGTTTGTTTGAGGCATACTGGAATCAACCACGACTCATTTGTATGGAGCAATACCGTAATGTGTAACAGAATGGCTGAAAATTCCAAATGGAGAAGGAGAAAACTGCTTGGAAAATTATATTATGGTTATATTACAATTCTTTTGATTTTTGCCGCCAACTACTACATCGTTTTGAATTTCCTTTAAAAGTTACGATTTTAAATTATTTAAGTTCTTTTTTATCATCTTTTTTATTTTAAGTTCTTTTTTATTACCTCTGTAACAATATAAATTTATTATTTATTTATTATTTATTTTTTTTGTACTACCTTATTTTTGATATTATTTTAAACTTTCGGCAAAATTTTCTTCAATTGATAGTCTAAATTATAGTTGGCGGGTTTTAAAAATAAAACAAAAAATTGTGAAAAATTTTGTTTGGAAAAATAGATAGAGAAAAATTGTTGAGATAGAGTTGGATTGTTGATCAAAGTGAAACGAGTAAGACTCAAAAGAATAAAAAAATAATAAGAAAGGTGAATAAATATATATTTATATAAGTATATATAAATAGTTAAATATAATTAAAAAAATAAAGGAAAAACTATAAAATTATTTATAATTGCAAATGTGTAAAAATTTAAAAATAACAAAAAAATAAAATATTATGGACAAAATTGTTTAGAATAATAATAATATATAATATGTTTACAAAAAGTTATAGATTTGTTATAAAGAAACACTACTATATATCTAAAATAAAATAAATCCAAGAGAAAAAAAAAATTATAAAATATATACTGTGTTAAAATTTTCTCTGTTGCTGGTTGTGGATGGTGTAATTTTGGGACCTGGTTGCTGTACACTCCGGTTGCAGTGGGGTTATTTTTTTTTTGTTTTGTTAATTTTTTTGTTAAATTTTTCTGTAAAGTTATTTCCTATATTTATATGATTATGTGAGTATGTGTGTATTGAATTTTCTTTTATTATTATTTTTTTTTATCCCAGCGTGATGAGGGAGTAAATTTTTAGTTAAATATGTGAGGTCTCGGGATGTAGTTTTCCCAAAAACAATTAATGTTCCCGGTCAGAGCCCAACAATTTAACCCACGACCATAATTCCCTCGCCGAACAAGCTAGCCGGTGTGGGAGCTCCAAGTGACCGGGCAACACCTCATAAAAACCTCGACAAGCCCGTTTTAAAGTGCATTACTTTGCAAAGAATGTCATTGAAAGAACCATTGATGAGCAGAAATTACGGTTTCGTTGCTTATTGGCAGCAAAAGAACTTAAATGCAGTTCCAATAAAGCGAAGCAAAAAATAAATTCTTAATGCGCACTGCACAATTTATTTAGACTCCACAAAATGAATGTCCTTAATGAAGATGGTTATTGCTCGCACCTTTTTAAAAGAAGAAAAAGGATTTATAAAAAAATATTCCATTTCATTTCACTTCAAGATCAAGAGGCAATTAAAATTATCATATAAAAAATAAACAATAAGATTAAAAATAAGTTTTAACTTTAAGTATTTTTTTCAATGTTTTTCAAAACGTCTGCCGTTTTGTTGTTTATTGGTTTGATCTTCCAACAATTGTATTCTTTTTTTTTCTATATCTAACTAGGAATTTGCTGTAAATGTTGGCTGGTTGATGCAAACGGTGATACTAAACACGAAGATAAATTATTTAAAACAAAAACAATTTTTATTGCTTGCTAAACCACTCACATAACCATTTATACTGTCACTGTTGGAGTTATTGGCACCACCACAAAAAAAAATTGATTCCGCTCGGAGCACCGGGATTTAGGAGGGACTAAATTACTATATTTAGATACTTACTATTTTAGTTACCCACTCTAAGGTTTATTTCACAGGTCCTAAACTATTTAAAATTAATGATAAATCTTTCCAAAATAGGTTAACCACATTGTAAGTTTTTCATACATCCGGGAAATCATGCGCAATATCGGGATTTTTATTTGTATATCTGAGCAGCCATTACTTATTTTTTTTTTTTTGTACGACTGAACTTTTCGCGTCACGATGGTTTGATGACGTTTCTTCTTTTCTTAGCGCCCTTTGGGGTCGCTATTTTAAATATTTCCGCATAAAAAATCTTTAATCAATTATAATTTATAAACATTATTTTATTTAAGAAAATTAATATTTTTATAATTATAAATTATATAAAAAATTAATTATTACAAATACGAAACACAGAAACAGAAAAAAAAATTTATGCTACATCAATAAATTATATATTATAATCATTAATCATAATTTTTAAATAGATAGATTTATTTCAATTTTTATTTTATAATATTTTTGTAACATTTAATTCAATTAGTAGATATTTTATACATTTTATTTTATCAGTCTCTTCATACATAATAATAATAATAATAATAATAATAATAATAATAATAATAATAATAATAATAATAACTATAATAATAAAATTTAAATGTTTTACAGTATTACAAAACAAACTTAAAAAATATTTAATTAATTTATTAAAGTTATTATCATTTTTTGAATCGAGTGAAGACATAAATAAATAATTTAATTATTTCCTTCTATATATTAACTTTCTAAGTAAAGCCACGACTTCTGATTGTACTTAAATATATATATATATATATATATATATATATATATATATATATATATATATATATATATATATATATATATATATATATATATATATATATATATATATAAATATTTGTATATATATATATATATATATATATATATATATATATATATATATATATATATATATATATATATATATATATATATATATATATATATATATATATATATATATATATAATAATAATTTGTATTCACTTCCATTGATTACCACTGTTGACTTGTAACTAGACGAAGTTTCAACTTAAGTTTTTACGTGATAATTTTAGTGGTTGTTATTTCGAATTAATCAACATAATTATGTTTATCGTAACTTTTCATATCTAATTTAATTTCACAAACACTTTTAGAATGGCTGACAAAAAATACTGAACGACTCCGACTCCATTTTTCTTCCCTTAACATTCCCCTACAAAATTTGTAATGAAAATCAAAGCCAACAACTGTTTTAATATTTCTCTATTTTCATATTCTGTAACAACAACAAAAATAGAATTATGTAATTGTTACTACCGAAAAGGTCACAGTCATAGTGACCAGCTTTCGATATTCATCTATTTGCTACCAGGAAAATCCAGTTGCGGAAGCAAAAGAAAAAGATTAATTTGAAAAATTTCCAGATGACCAAGAGCAATCGAAACCACTCGATTGAATGCCGCAACCGCAGTTATTTTTGACAGACTTATAAAACTTTAGGATTGAATTTTTTGATGGCTTGAAGAAAGTAAAACAAATCAACAGAAGTACTAATCTTAATACACTTGAGGTCATTTCACAGGAAGCAGTTCTATGCTCTATTGGTTACAGTATTACAACTAATTCAAGTAAACGTGGAACACTTGTTCCCAGCTTTGCGAATAATTAAATCAAATGTAAGAGCATCAATAAAGTCGAATCTACTCGAAGCTAAATCAATTTTAAGAACAAATTCGTTAGTATTATTGAATTTTATAATTGTTGCGAGGAATTATTCTACCGACTCCGCCCTTAATTTTTAGAAATTAAAAGAAATAATCAAAATAACACAGTAGCTTTTAAAATATAACATAATATAATGAATTAAGCTTGATGGCTTAAAATACCAATACATTCAGTTTGGATATTGAACTAAACAAAGTTTTGCAAATTTCGTTGAAATTGACGTAGGAGTTGTTACGTGTTTAACCCCGGATGGATGGTTAAACAAATGCGACAAGTTTGCATTGACGAAATTTTGGCTGCAACAAGTGAAAGATGATGGGGGTAATAAAAAAACTTTTACATGTGATGAAAAATCTGGTATTAGATTTTTCCAAATATTTTAGAATTAATTAATTTTGATCAAATCAAGCTTCTGAGATTTGATTTACTTGATTATTGAGTATCTTTGGTCGTTACCCTGTATACACTTATTTAAACCATAATGGAATCGGTACCTTGTTTAACCGTTTTTTTTTTGTATACAACGGTAATACCGAGTGGAAACATGAGATAACTTCAAAATGTTGAAAAATTGCAAGTCTAATGCCCGGTTTCACAAAAAATACAAGTTAACAGCCGGTTAACTAACGCTTAGTTAACTTTTGTAGTAATTTCGATTATTTCATGACAAAAAATTCAATGCAACCTGATTAAATAGATTTTTTTTACATGCACATATTTAACCGTTGTTTAAATATTTAGCCAATTAATTTTGTTCAGTTAACAAAATTGTTAGGGGTCACGATCTATGTCATATAAATAAATCAGTTTGATCCAGTATGCCTTTAAGTTTTTGTCATGGAATAATCGAAATTACATACGAAAGTTAACTAAGCGTTAGTTAACCGGCTGTTAACTTGTATTTTTTGTGAAACCGGGCATTAGTGGGTTTAAGAAAGTTAACTAAACCTTCATTTTTTTAGTTGTTTAAGTAACTTAATTAAATTAAAACTTTTTGCCGGTTAATTTTAAGTTTTTTAATTTTGGCGGGACATAAATCTAAGTTATATGCCTAAACTCCGAATCCGAATCTGCGACGAACAGAGGAAGCGGGTAACAATTTCTTGATAACTGCCGATCGATCTTCTAGGGAGCAAATTTCTAGCAAACAGATAAACGTCGTTGGCTAACTATTTGTTCAATATTTAAGTTGTAATTTTCTATGTCAATGCCTTTCTCAAGAGCAACAACATTGACAAACGAGCTGGCCGGATACCTAAGCCATGCATTTAGTGTATTTTTCCCAATTGCGAACAATCAAGCGATGGCGATGGACGAAGATATCCACGAGGTTGTTAAGGGGTTCACTGCAATCGAACATCAATATATATATTGTATGGAAAGTGTCTCTTGGAAAGCTGTAGAAAACGATAAAATTAAATACAATGTATTTAAGAACTTTAGATTAACTTTGTTTTAATTCGTATTATATATAATAACGCATAGCGATTAAATTAAATAAATAATTATTATTTGTATAAAGTTTTTGAAACCTTTTTTTTTAGTTTTAGTTTTTACATAAGTTAACAGCTAAATTTTATATTGGACAATTTATAATTCTTGTTTTTATTAAGTTTGCCATTTTATAGAATTCTTTTATAAAGTTTTTTATGATTATGTATGGAGTGAGGTAATTAGTTAAAGCTATTTATTAGGCTAATTAGGATTTTATAATTATATTTAGTTTTCGTATTTATCATATCATATTATTTTATTTAAAATAATTCTGAATATATTTAAAAATGCTTTACAATTCGATCGATGATAGTTAAAATTTAAAAGATTTTGTTTACGGAAACACTTTAACTATTAAATAAAAAGTCTTAAAAATTGTTAGACATCTGGCGATACAAATAAGTAGTTTATTTACTGTGGAGTATAATTAAATAAACTAAATAAAAGTTTGTTGAGTTTTAATTTTTAAATAAATGGTTCACAACTATATCGTAGACTAATTTTTTTATGGAATGTACAAGAACTTAATAGACCACAACCAAAACCTCATTTAAGTCTAAGCAAAAAAAACGATACCAGAAAAATAAAATCAAAATCAAAAACCTGTTGAGAGGATAAACTAAAGATTTTATTAAACTTGTAAAACTAAGTGTAAATATATGCTTCTCCACTTTTAGGCAAAATTCATTCCAAAATCAAATTATTAATTCCAAAATTCTTTGGCTTCAGCGTTGGACGGTTTAGTAAAATTCATACTCGAAAAAGATTAACCTTCTTTCTGTTATTAGAATTTACGATTAATCTATTTCGCCCAAAATTGGATATTCATCAAACGAGGTAGGTTCATGTCCGCACATTCGAGGCGAAAATTTGTATTATTCCAAGAAGACAACTGGACATTTATGTATGTTCCATCATTTGATTTCAAATATAGGACACGAGGTTTATATAATAAAAAATGTTATATTTCGGTTACACGGTTCTGTCACATACAGATAGTAGTATACAAAGGAAATAAAGTCTAAATGTGGCAACCCTAATAGAGATGAATAGTTATTATGTATATGGTAATAGAGATATAGAAAAGAGCATTCAAGATGGATGGTCGCATAAAGGTCATACATAAAAGATGTTAAATAAATTGGATAAATTAAATAAAGAATATATAAGAAATATGCAGATCAATTGAGTTATTATAATAATATTTATATAGAAAACATATAAATATAACAGGTTCGATTATTAGTAAATCGTTTAACAGTACGGTAAAATGAAGTACGTAACAAAATACATTTCGGAAAACGCTGAGCATAGAAAGAGACAGCAATTTCAATATTCCGATTGCAATATTTTTAACATAACACAGTGTAGATTGTCTTCTTGGATATAAGAATGTCACGTACATTTATAAATAGAGCGTGCGATTCTAAAAATATACCGGAAATTCTAATATGCAAGATTATAAAAGTCTGTTTAAAGCGAAAAAAAACATGGTTAAATATTTTATTCTATATGAGTGTGATGAAATTATTTTCACCAAATTAAGTTATATTCATTAAAAATGTCTCAGAGACGCAACTTATTTACAAACTTAAATTTGCCCAAACAATTTATAAATCAATTAAACATTTCTGAAATTGAAAATTTAAATAAGCGACTCGAGCCAAACGTTATTATAAAAATTAGCATCAAATTATTTAAAAGAGCAGGAAAAAGTTAACCATCTACGATTTGATTAGTCCATTAAAAATATTACTTTTTAAGTAATAAATAAAACCGCGAGGGTTACGAAACGAATAAATTCTGTTTATTATTTGTATATGAGTTCCTAATTTTAATTTTGTGAATGTTAAAACTTTCCAACATTGGACACTTTTTGTGAGTCCCTTACAATCATTATTAATAAATTAGACAACCATATTGTCCAATAGGACAGTGAATGTGTTTATTTTTCCAACTTATGTGATTTGTGTGTTAAATTTGGCTTTTAGCAGATTTTCCCGTTGTATGGCGATAAAATAAGTCAGCGTGGATAACGACGGTAATTTCTGAAGTATGAGTCCGGTCTGTTGATACTCAAATGAAGAAAGAAAAACGTCTTTTTTGCTTGCCGTAGAGAATTGCCCAACATGTAGATGTAAAGGGGTTGGAAGATGCAATACTATATGTTGGACTTTTTGGTTATGTCCAATATATAGAAATTTTACTGAATTTGAATTGAAATTTCTGGAATCTTAAATAGCTACTTATTAAATAGCTTTTTGGCAAAAAGTTTGACTTTTCTAAATTAATGTATAGTTCTGCTATTTATTCTAAGGTGGTAGTAGTATGATATATAAACATAGTGCTTGCACTTTTCCAATTTCTAAATTTGTGGCATTTCTGTTTTCCAAAAGTTTAAACAAAAAAAAAATTGTATTTTATAATTATAATTTAACTAAACATACTCTTTAATTTAGTAATGTTCTAATCAATAAAAAACACAACATGACAACATTTGCTTATATATTTTTGTTTTGACATCCATTTAAATTATAATCGAAAAGCAAACTGACGATGTCATCCGCCGCCAAGTAAGTAATAGCAAAATGTAAAGTTGAAATGAAAAATCAACAATTTAGCCAAAAAAATCGTCTGGAGACACACAACCTTTGTCTAATTTGTGTATAAATGTTTTATACAATTTAATAAAATATGTGTTTGAACCCTGCAATCTTTTTTGGGGCCGAAGCTCTCCCAACTCTTTCGCGGTTAATTTTTAACGTCCTACCCGCCGTCACTAGCCAAATCGAGGACGCATGAATACAGGTTCGCTTTTAAATCCATCTGCACATTGTATTACTCCAGCCAGCCTTTACTGACATGGACGATGGTTCATAGTTGTGTTCATCGTCATCACCGATCGTAATCAAGTGATGAAAAATCCCAAACACCGCAGTTTTAACCACTGCGCCAATTGCTCGGTAATAAAATATATTTGAATGAACTTTAATTGTAGTAATTTTACAAACACAATTATTTTAATTTTCAAAATGTTTTAATACTATTTTTTTGTTTGTTGTTTGTAACTCTTTCGCGGTTAGTTTACCGTCCTACTTTACGCCATCGCCAACCAAATCGCGGATGCACGAATACAAGTTCGCTTTTATATCACTGCCCTATTGGAATTCGAACTTGGTACCTTTTGACCCAAACACCGCAGCTTTAATTACTGCGCTAATTGCTCGGTAGGATTAAATTCTTTGAGATATTCGATCATCCGAATAACCAATTTATTATTGAGAAAAAAATAAAATTTAACGAATTAACACAATGTCTGATTTGTTTTAACTTAGGTACATATTATAAAAGAAATTAAGGCAAGCATTAAGGCAACTAAAAAACCGAATGAATGAACGCCCCTACAAAATTCTCTTAACAGTAAAGATATTCTTGAAACCTGGTAGTATTCCCATTATAGTGAATATTTTGAATAACCCTTGAAATTGACGGATTACATTAGCAATACAAATAATAGAGTTAATATAACCGAATCAATAAACAAATCAGACGGTACAAGTCGTTGCTGATGAAAATGAGATGAAAATTTGCATGAACAAAACTGAAGAAAACTTAACTCCACTCCTTATTGACAATCAAACCTACATCAAAAAGTTTTTGCAATCAACACCACTGGAAATATTAAAACTAAATTAAGAACTAAACTAAATTTAAAGCAGTCTGAAGCTTTTATTACTCTAAAAAGCAACCTTTAAAAAATGAAATAGTTCAAAAAACTACAAAATTATATAAATTGGGTATTTTTGGGTTAAATATTATAATCAAATATTAATTTTGTTTATCAAAAATTTAATTTCACCAAACAGTTTGAGTTAATATGAATTTATTTATTAGTCCGGATAACTAATAGTGAAAATAATTGATGTCCGGATATTTGAAGTCTAATATTTAAAATTCAACTTGTTAAGAAACAACAACAACGGGGAGAAAATTGTCTTTCCTGGTTCAAATTGTATGCGAAGAACCAATAGTTGATATGGGCAAATTTAATTTAGCACTAAATTTATAGTATGATAAAATTATTATATTTCGTTGAATAATTATATATAATGTCTTATCAATCATGTTATTTCTCAATTTCTAATTGCGTTATTATCAATTTATTTAAATATTTATAAAAATCTGAAAAAAGATATTGTCCCACGGGTTCGATCGACAAAATAGAAACACTAGAAAAATTATAATAATAATTTTTCATTATTTTCATACAAATTATTTAATTAGATACAATAAACTAATCAACATTCAATGCAAAACATTAGCATATATTCAAAATAAATTTTCGTCCAAAACAAAACTTATTTTACGTATTAATAAATATCGAGAACATTTACATAGTCATTTATAAAAGAATTCTAAAAATACAAAAAAAATTGTTTAACTATACAATTAAAAAACAAAAATATATCTATATAACATTTACCTAAATATTATAATTCCATACTAATATTTTTTTTTTGTTTCACATTAAAAATATCTCGAGATAAACTTAATTTTTAAAATCACAATTATTATTATTATTTAGATTATATAATTTATAAAAAAAAAAAAAAGTGAATCACCCACATTAAAATTAATTTATAGCCTGTTCGGTCATTTGCAAACATAATGATTCCAATCGACTATTTATATCACCAATACTTGATTTTTGTAATAAATGTTTACTATTACTGTCTAAATTATTATTACTAGTATTACTATTACTACTATAAATACCATCTTTATGATTTCTATTTTCCTTATTACTAATTAAATTTTTATTACTACTATTATTATTATTATTATTACTATTTGAGTTATTTTGATTATTTATTTTATTACTATTATTTTTTGAACTTACTATTGTTGAACTGGTTGATATTAAATTGTTTAGTGAATGACGATGGTAATTATTTGAAGCATTTGTTTGATGAATAGACGTTGATGATAATGCCGATGTAATTGAATTTTTACTATTTTTACTACTATTATTATTGGTTAAACTAGAATTAAAATTTGGATATGACGAACTTTTATTATAATTATTACAATTATTGACTGAAGATGATATATTATTTGTATTACTGATGCTGCTACTATTTTTATTATTCGTACCACTATTATTAGGATAAAATTTTGTATTACAATTACTTTCGTGGTATTGTTGCAAATGTGATTGTTGTTGTAAATTTATTGAGAAATTTGAATTTTTTCTTTGGGTTTTTTCATTCGGCTTATGTTGCTTAGGTCCGTTTGGATTCCATCTGAAAAAATAAAAAATAAAAAATTGTATGTTATAATATTTATTTATTTTGTTGTATATACTAAAATTAAAGCTTTTCAATTCATAATTTTCTAGTTTGAATTCTTTAATAAATTACCTGTATGACAATAATTGTAGTAATTATATTATAATATATTAACCTATTAGCATAATTGCAACATAACTCGTCATTAATTAAATTAATAAGGTGCACGTTCAAGAAGCTGGCAAAGTCTTAAGGGTCACACGAAATGAAGACATCCCATTTCCATCCAAGATACTCCTCGTTTTTTATTTAATTAAATTGTGATAAATGGAGTTGTAATTTTCTAAACTCAATTATTAACGAATGGAATAAAAATATAATTCACTATTTACTAGCCCATATTCACATAACGTATACTTCTGCATACAGGTTTACTGCATACAGTCAAAAGTTATTTTATTAATTGTTTGCAATTATTTCGCTTAATAATTAAAAAAGCAACCGTGATTAAATGCAGATTTTTCTCCAGCGCATTATAATGTATCATAGTCATAGTTTCTTCGGCTAATAAGAAAAGCTACATTTTCATTTCATAATTTATTGAAATTTATGATAATTAAAATCAAATAGCAGGAATACTAAGCGGGAAATCAATCGTGATTATTTAAGTTAAACCCTAAAGAATATTTTATAATTTAATTGGGGCTAAAACAATCAGTAATTTTTCAAAAAAATCTACACTACCTTCGAGCGAGCATTTTTTCCATTTTTCGTCTATTTGGCTCTTAAAATCATCAAATTTGATTTTCACATAAGAATAATTTAACAATAATCCAGCAACCTTGGTTAAAATTCAGTAGGATGAAGTTAGATTTAATTGTGGACGTAATTTGCCGCTTTCATAAGAAAATTCTGCAGAAATTGTTGGTTATATTTCTACAGTAAAACATGACGGAATTAACTGTTGTTTATCTTTTCTAGTAATTTCCGAAATTGTATACCAACTTCTCAAAATCCAGATACATTTAAGGTATTTTAGAAAAAATATACCTTAAAAGATATCATAACAAATATTGACAACTTAGAAGGCAGTAAAATCTAGCACATTAATCGTCTGTGGAAGAAAATTTGGCCAAATTATAATACTGAAGAAAACCGTGCGCCGTTAGAAAATCTGGCAGAAATTCGCCAAACTATTTCTAATCAAGGCAAAATTCAGTTTTTGAAAATTTGAGAACAAAAGAATTCATGCAACCGGGAAACGAAGAACAAAAGGAAGAAGCTTAAAGTCTAGTATAAATTGTGTCAGTAAAAATGTTGACAACTCCTCTTTTATATATTGAGGATTTATGAAAATTTTAAAAATGATATAAGTTGGTATCGAGAACTTAGCTTTAAAACAACCAACAATAACATCGTTTTTTAAATCGGCTTCTAATACTACCGAAAGAATACAAGGTAGAAATATCATTGGAATACTATGTATCTGTATTATTACCGAATTTAATGGAACGAATTATTTGAATTATATATTACGTTATTCGATTTACAAATTTTCGATATCCAGGCAATGTTTCTGGAAACAATTAATTCCTCTAAGCGATTTACGGTGATATGTATATATGTATATTCTATTTATGTATATAAGGTGATATGTATATTCTATTTATCTGGCTCTTTGAATAGGAACCAAAAATTGAGTTATAGATAAATTAGACGGTCAAAAATATTTGTTCAAAAATTGTTCTTTGGGAAATATAAAAGATATTGAAATTTATTTTCTTGTTCTAGGATTCATTAAATTCCCGAGTCACTTATGTCAGAGTAATCTGTTGATGTACCATAACGAATAGATTTTATGGCTTTATTATACCGATGATGTTGTTGTCCAAAAGGGTTGCAGTACTGTTATTACTAATTTAGCCAACTAAATATTTATTACCAGATGATGCAGGGTATAAATTTGAGAATACATGTAATACCCACTAATGTTTTAAATAACTCACCAAGGAGAAATATTTTAAGGCAGTCACTCATGTCTTACCGCTCAAATGGTCTTGGGACCCAATCATGCCCCAATCATTGAATAATTAATAAAAAAAATATACATCCCATTCGGATCCTTATATCTCGAAAACCTGGTTCTCGGATGGTTTTGACCGGTATTTCAATACCGGTATTAAGATGTAAAATACCGGATTTCGGTATGATATATTGAAAAATCACCGATACATTATAATTTATGATCATTCTGAAAATAAAGTGTTGCACTTAGGACTTACAAGAATCTTTTAAAGTTTAAAGTTTCCTTATAAATTGTTATTGTATGCATAAAAATTGACATTGTGGTTGACTTCTTCATGAAGAAAGTTGGCTGACCAACAATTATGTTTTGCTTGTGGTATTTATTTTGCTTTAATAAAAGTACTATAAAAATTAAATGAAGGTAATATATATTGAAAATGTAGCAAAAGAAGAATCAGCTTTGACCAATAGTGAAACAGAAAACGTAACAGATGGTCAATGAGGAACTCAGCAAAACGAAATCTTAGAAAAAAAATCATTTTGAGCTTCCTCCAATAATAAAACATTACAGATTAATGTCAAAGCTGAATTCGGAACAGAACTGATGCTATTTTTACATTACAAGACGCGTTTAAATAGACTCAAATAGAATTTAAATACTGAAAAGAAGGATAAAAAACCTGCCATAGACTTAAAATTGGAGTTTTGTTCAACTGAGTAAGAATCTGAAGTTTGTAAATAATTTAGTCATTTTGCAATTGTTCTAGTGAAGCTTGCCGACGAAGCCATGTATCGCAAAGATGAAAATTTAGTTTCGGCAGTTGAGAACTTTTGAGTTATTCAATATTTCCATGAAGATAACAAATTAAAACAATTGAAACAAGTAATACCAGTTCCAGTACCGATTAGGACGAAATAAAATACACACAGACAATAAGCCATTTTTTATTGAAGTCATTGCTAAACCAGTTAATTATGCAGTTACAGACCATAAATGGTAATTACTATTTCCGAAAATGAAGATACAAGTACAGTACTTCCAACAAGCGTACAATTGGAAAGAGCATTTTTTACAGTTTGGCAAATATGCACAAACATTAAACCCATATTTTCATATTACAGCATCGAACTAAAGGTACCGATATTTCGGTTCGATTTAGTAAGCGTCAACGAAAAATTTCAGTTTTATATAGTATATCAAAGATTAAGCAAAAACGTAAAATGAAAAAAACAATTATCCAGATTTAATGCATGAATTTAGTGTTTTAATAACTGAATATAATCCATTAGCTGAGTAATGCAAAATACTTTTGAAATAAGGTCCAACATTAGGACGTTTTACGTCCTACTTTACGCCGCGCCGTCGCCAGCCAAAGCCAGGACGCATGATTGCAGGTTTGCTTTTCCAATTTCCATCTGCTGCACATTGCATTAATATAACCGATTTATTCTTTGAACAAATTAAAGCAAGTCATGCTTTTACGAGCAAATAAGTTCAATAGAAATATTGTAGATCAAAAAATTAAAAAATTTGATGGGTGGATAATTTAACGATCAGAATGTTTTGAGTACACTCTTTTGTTAAATTTAAGTTTGGCGAGTGGTTTTTTTCCAGATGATTTAAACACATTATTGTAATCCCTGTATCGAAAAAGAGAGAAGTTCACTTCTAAGCACTTTACCAAAATATTTGAGAAATTAATAAAACGGCGATTGGTTAATTATGGTAATTATCTAAAGAGTATACTATCTAGATGTTAGATATCTAGATATTATACTTTAAATGATAACTTTATTGGAATTTTGTCAATGCTTCGAAGAGATTTGTATTATCTAAATCTAATTTTAGTAAGTGGTTTTATAATCATCGAATTGTTGCCAGTTATAAATCTCAAGATATGCTATTTGGAAGGATAAACCATTTGAATCACCTCATTTTAAGTATTTAGGGTTGTCACTTGACACGCAAGTGGATCTCGGACGCCAACAATGCAAGTTAAACCGTCCTAACGGCTGTTAACAAATTGTATAGTCTCCGCTCACAATGACCAAGTGTTATTTTAAGAAAACTATCACGCATTTGTGGAATCTAAGTATGGCATATCCCGTTGGGGTCTTATGTAATATGTACTTTGCAAATATAAAAAAATTCTACATAGCATAAAAGCACATTGTGTTTGATATATGTTAGTGTACCTGAGGTCTAACATAAACTTGAAAGCTTTATAGTTTAGATTCTCAATACAACTATGATGATAAAACTGCAGTCAGTCTGAAGGTCGGCAACAGCAACATCTGGCTGCCTGAAGCTAATATAGACCTATTCTCCTGGTTCCACAGGATAATCTGGTATAATTAGTCCTTTGAAGCGGAACAGATGAAGAATGGTGTACTACTTGTATGGGATGTCAACGACGCACATCACATGTGAAGCCCGGACAGTGATAGTTAAGGATCTGGACGATAAAGCCTAAAGGTAAGCAGACTTACCTTACCTGGTCAGGCCTTTGGCAAGGCTAAAAGATCTAAATAATCTGAGGACTGGAACTCTAATAAGCAGGACCTGAGACTGTACAAGGGGGAATTGACAACGGCTTAAAGGTGTTCTTGGATAAGTCAGTTAATTATTCATGGCAGATATCGGAAGTAAAAAACTAATTCTGTAATGAGGGCACATTTAAAAAGGATGCAATCATAGTAGGATTGTAATTAATGCAAATAAAGTCTCCCATTATACAGTTGGTAAGTCGTATGCTGGTAATAATGTTTGTACATTTCAAGCTAAGGGAGTCTAATACAAGGAACCGGGTGGTTAGTGCCCACAGAGAGATGTCCTATCCCCTTTATCTAGAACATGGTGATCAATGGATTACATTTGGAGCTGGAGGGAAAAGGTATGGGGGCGATCGAGTTCGTTGTTGTCGTGGCGATTTGGTTAAGGTAAATATTTGACTATTTAGGAGAATGCTACTATTTTAGGAATGAACCAAGACAGACCTGGTACTCTTCACTAGAAATACAAAATCTTGGTTGTTGCTTCACCTATCATAGACACCAAAATTAACTGGAAGCCTAACATCATAGAAAGAGTACAAAAATCTACTATATCAAAGTACTCTTGTAGAAAAGCTTTTTATAATAGACGGGGTCTCAGCCCAGAGCTGGCACACTGGTTCTATACCGCCGTAGTAAGACCCGCCCGCTTTTATGTACGAAGTGAGCGTTTGGGACCACCACTGGATAAGACAACTTATAAAAATAGGATAGAAACGATTAAAGAATGGTCCATATGATCATAAGCGGGCTCAAAAGCTGAGAGCATCTACGCGTGCCTTAGTGGTTATGTCGTGGTTTCTCCCGATCGAGACCTTCAGGAAGCATATGTCAACAAATATAACTCTCCAAATTACTTCAGCCTCTCAGTAGAAACGTCTTAGAGCAGGTTACTCTGCAATAAACAGCTCAGTAAACAAAGAAGCGGTGAGCATGGATTAACTATACCAACATTTCAACTTTCAGATTATCTGGGTCACTGGTCACTCGGACGTTAAGTAAAACTGCAGAGCAGGTACGATTTTTTAACTGTAACCGGATAGAACAGTTATGGGAAGGTCTATATTATAGCGCAGAAGCCTTGGCATTGAAGGTAGACTACCACCCTCACCAGCTTTAATTTAGAATTAAAATTATGTATCCTATTTATATAATTTTTTAAACTGGAAAATAGTCTAGATATATTCAATGCTAGCTACTTCCGAAAACATCATATTTTAAATGACATTTGATGTTTTTCATCAATTATCATAATCGCATGATAAAAAATCATATTTAAAAAAAATTATTTTGTCATCCTAATTACTCACCTCGGTTTATTAATTCCATTTCCTGTACTATTCGTTGACTTATTATAATGACTTTTTGGCGTAAATTGCAATTTAATTTTAGATATTTTAAATACATGCTCCTTTAAAAAGTTTGTATTTGAAACAGCAATAAAACCTTCACTATACAATGATCGTTCCAATATTGTCATAAATTGGGTGATACAATCCTCATCACTTTGGGTTGCTATAGGTTTGGTTATTAATATTTTTGCCACTGTAAATAAATTTACATATGATTACGATACATAAATGTTATATGTTTAAATGATGCTTACCAATATCAATTATCTGTAGTAGTAATCCTGCTACATCGTCCGTATTATATTGATCGGCGGCTGGCTTCATCGGTGTAATCACCATATTTACTAAATCATCTAAAATACCATTCAATGGAATTTGACCAGATAAAATATCCTTTTTATATTGAGCTAATGTTTTGTTACGCTCTTTTAACTTTTGAATACATAAAACTAACTTATTTCTTGCACCTTTCGTTACACCTTCTCGTTCCAAATACGTTTCATTAATATCAAGCATTTGTTCATATGTAATATTCGAAAAAAGCCAAATGTATTTATGTAAACGTAAACTTTTAAGCCATTGTCCAATATTACCCATTCCTATGCTAAACGTATTAAAATTAATAAAATTTGGTTTATATTCATCAAGTCGTGTTTCTGATCCGCTCGATGTTAAGGAACTACGAGGGCTCTCCATCGACAGCGAAAAACTTCTAGGCTTTTGTGAAATATTTGCTAAATTTTCGGATGAAGACGATGTACAAACATTTGGCGGTGTTGTTGTTGTTGTTGCAGTTGTAGTTAAACTATTCGATCGTCGTGTTTTCATTATATTATTTTCATGGAAATTTGGCACAGTTAAAAATTCTTGTATATGAGTTGCTGGATCAAATGCTATTTGTGTATTCGATTTATTATAGTCTTCACAATCATAATCTAATATTTCGGTACCATTTTTCGAAAATGATACGTGATGATCTTCGTTTACACTATCGTATAAAATTGGTGCTTGTTGCTTCGTTACGTGACTAGAACCGTTTGAAATGACTGCTTGCGAAAATTCGATTTTTTTTCCAATTGTCTTACGAAAATCGACCTCATCACAAAAATCTTGTGTTACTTGTATATTTTTTAAATCCCATGGTGTTGCAATATTGTCATTTGAAATTTTCGTCTGTTGTATTGGTGGTGCTACTGCTTGCCATGGTGTCGATACTGATGATGAGGTCGATGATGATTCATTTGGTGGTATTAAAAAATAATTTGGTGCTTTATTTGGTACATACGATAATGACATATGATCTTCCAAGTGTCTTAGCCAATGACTCAATGATCTTCGGTCGTCATTTGAAATTGCCGGATGAATTAGTAGATATGATAAAATTTGTTGTACTAATTCCATTGGAATAAGTTGTCGAACAGAATCGTCAACAGCACATGGAATCAATGATAAGAATACGGCTTTTGCATCATCGTTACCAGGTTTAAGTAACGGTAAATATGTCAATATATCATTTAATACGTCTTCTTTTTTATCATATTTTCCAAAATTGTCCAAATAAATTTGTGAATTTGATTTTTTAATGCCATTGGCGGCACTCGTTTCATATATAACCGAATCCTTTTGAATTTGTGGCTCGGTGCATTTAAAATTTTTGTACGTGTTTACCAGCTTCGTCAAAAATACAGCATTATTTGAATTATTCTCAAGCATTTGTAATTTGCTTTGGGAATTATAGTTTTGTGCTATATTATATTCAATTGAAAGTTGTAAAAATTTTAAATTAGCATATGGAACACGTTTTAGCAGAGCATATAAAACAACCGTACGTTCACAGTCGTTCCATTGTTCGAACAATGACGTCACGGTACCAACTTGTTCACAAAATAGTGTTGAGGTATTTCCACCTGGATATTTCATTATGTAGATATAATAAATTTTACCGTGTTATGTATGAATATATCGACGATCTTATCACTTCAAGTATTATTATTTTATGCAATTTTTTTTTAAATTTTGTTTCTCTACAATTAAACAACAACAAAAATAAATTAATGTAAACAAATACGTCACTGTATTGTGTAATCTAAAATAAATTACTTGGGCCACATTAAATTTTATGCAATCACATTTTAATAATAACATATAAACCATGTGATTTTAATAAATTACTGTAATTTTAGAAGCACTTCGAAACGAACAGAATAATTTATTAAAAAATGTAAAACAAAAAGAAAATTATACTGAACAAAATTAAATATGGAGGCAATTTGTTATTTTTATTGTTGACAAATAACGGCGTGCTACACACAAACTTTACATTTTACTTACTTGTTTAAAATAAATTCATTTCTTATTATTTCATGTAATGAAATTACACCTGATACTCGCATCTAGCCAATTATAATATTAAAATTAAAATATTGCATTTGAATAGAATTTTAATTTTAAGTTTTTTTTTTAGAGATTTGTATTTCTATCCAAATGCTGACTAAAAATATGACAAAAGTTGTTTTCGATATTTTTGTGTTGCTTTTTTTATGATGCAATTCAGGGTTGTCCATAATCAAAAATAAATTTAGCAAAATGTTGTCGCAACTGTCATACAATTGGTGGTGAATATACTTTTTCGATATTAGATTCGTAGCTCAATATTTAGTTTACATTTTGAAAATAATCGGTTATCTATTATTTTACAAAAGACCTTTGAGAACTATCCTAGAGTGATTTTTGTTATAAACTTTGTGAACAAAAGAAACAAAAACTTGTAATCAATAAACTTGTAATTCACTGGTATTAATTATTATAACAATAACCGGTATAACCACGTGTTAATTTCCGATATCTGTCGCATACTCTTGTAGTTATTTCCCACTGTTTTCTATCACCACGTTCATTTTCTGGAACAATCTGTCGAGTCTCAGATGCAATTTCTTTTAATGCTACAATCAATAATAATGCGGCGCGATCTTCTTAAACTTCAACAATTTTTGATGGATGCTATTTCAAATTGTAGCTTGAATATGCAAAACGATGTTGTTCCGTCATAAGATGGTAGTTTTAATTCAATTGGTTGAACGTGTTGAACTACTTGCGACGATGTGCCGTTTACTTTGACGACAAGTAACTTCGTTTCGAGACGTTGAACGTCTGTTGAAATTCCCGTTCGACTTATTCAATTTTTATTTCTAATGATCAACTAATTGAACCTCCGTTTAACTTCCTCAATCTAAATTTTAAATGCTTCTTGTAATCTCTATACTTTGCTTTGAATAGTAGTAGTGTTGGTTTATTACAGCATTAACTGTGGCAATTTGTACTTGTGTATTATCTATATTTTATATTCAAACTTATATTCTTCCGGGTTTAACCTGTCTTTCCCTATAGTCTCACCAAATTATGCCTCTAATGTCTCTTTATTACCGTAAATCTTATTCTTGTTATATTTTATTCCTCGTATAATCATCATTCTTTTACTATTCACAATCCCACCTTTGTCACTAATTGTTACTTTATGACCTATTTCGGGTTCGTATCACTGAACAATAAAATTATAAAATAATTCACTGGGTTACTGAATGATTTTGCTTTATGGGAAGTATTCCCCATCAATTTACGTTGTATATAGAAAAGACAATCATGGATCTAGTACATATCTTGAAGGTGGCGGAGTACTGATTGCAGAGTTTAAATCTATTCTGATCAAGGTAATATCGCCTTTATACGGTTTAACCCAACTTTGGACATCTAACACGCATTTTTCAAGTACATCGATTCTGACGCAGTGAATAACTGTGAATAATTTTTGATATTTGGCGATTTCAATCTTCTGAGCAGATTTAACTTTTCTTAAAGCGTCCACCATCTTTGGATGCCACTGTGCCAGGAGTGTCTCAAGAATCGAAAGACATGTTTTGTTCAAAGTTATGACGGCTTGCTTATTAATATGCTTATTTCATGCGTCTTTCTGTAGCTCTTGCTATTCCTCATTGATGCGCTTGATTGTTTCAAATTCTTAAGTTGTCTGCTTTACGGTCCAGTCACTAACATATAAGTTGCAAAAATAGATGACTAGTAAACGTAAGCTAATGCACAGCTCTTTCTTTTTGAAGAATCAGATCCCAATTCTGTATCTTCTGTATCCCTCTTTTCTGATCTTACTTTTACTAGGCACATTAATTCTCTAGTTTGCATCGTTGTAACGAACTCTTGTTTATCGATAATGTATATACAAAGTTAGCTTTATTTGAACCTGTTTTGAATGCGTCGCGTTGTTTCAATCACATTTTTCATTACTTTGATTTTAAATTATCAAGAAATTCATTCATAATTGCATTAATTAAATTTTTGATTATTAATTACGTGAGCTAATATTATCAATTGACGCTCTTTGTTGTAGTATAAATAAATTATCAGTTAATATTATCAGTTGTGTGTATCAGTAGTAGTTAAATAAATAAATAAATTATGTTGGAGTATTGTTCTAAAATAGAGCAAAACTTAAAGGGAACGCAACTAATAATTTTGATCGCGTGCGTTTATTCGATCAAAATACATTGAATTAAAATTTCGAAAAAAAAATCCATCTCACATCTGGCACTACTAACAACAGATGTTCTCACAAAAAAATAAAATGAGTTTCGACGTTTTTGTATTTTAATCGAATAAAATTTTTGGAAAGTGACGTTTCACAAAAATTTAAATTATTTATTGTATTGTGCTAGTGTTAATTTTTATAATATAGAATGTTTAGTATTAAATGAAACTAATTTGGAATATCGGTATTAGACTATTGTGATACATACAAATAATATGTTAAATCAGAAAAAAAATTAAAAAGGTTTACAGGTTTAGTTGCTCAATGATTCATATGGAAAAAAAAATTAATTTAATTAATTTATAGTTTGATAGTTTTAACAAAAAAAAAAAAAAAAAAGTTTATATAATTATATATACCAATGAGTGTGTGTTTGCTCAAATATAGTTTTATTTAGAAAAAAAAGTTTATAAATTTAAGTTTATTAGTTTAATATTATAACAAAAAAAAAAAAAAAAAAAAATGAAACAACATCGAACAAGTGTTAGTAGTCAAGATAAAAAGGCTAATAAACCAAGTGTTTTACTGACAAACGAGGAGAATGACTTGGTTTTTGATTTATTGGGACGAAAATGTTTGGTAAGTTTTATATTTTTTTGTTGCTGTATTTTTAACATATTGAATTACAAACATGTATGTAATAATTATTTGTGTGTCGCTCGACATTTGATATACCCCCTACATATGCCATATTAGTATACTGAATGCACACAGAAGGCCTCTTATTTTGTTATTTACTTATAAGATAAGTCTTTTCCAACAAAACACGTCTAATAGAAAGTTGCAGTGTGAATCATCGCGCTTTTGCGAATAAATTCCTTGTACATTAATCGACAAATTGATAGTTGAATCAAAAACTATCTGTTGTGTAAAACTATATTTTGATTATGCATATGTCTAGCATAGCACAAGAGTGTTTGTGGTTTTATTATTGTTCTAATAAACCCGATAAAGCGTGGCTTCATATTTCGTTTTGAGTGATAATCGTCGATTGTGGTATGAGGTTTTTACATTTTGATTAGTAAACAGTACTTACTCCGTATATGGACAAGATGTTATGTTTTTAAAGTGTAGGTTGATTTGTATGTATTTAAATTGGTTATATAGAAACTATCGCTGCTAAAATTATCAATCTTTTTAAAATATTTAAATAAGTCTTATTATGGCTATACCTTGTAAAATGCATTTCCAACTTTATTTAGCATGTAGCTCAATCCATTGGAAGAATATTTTTGCCTTGGTTCTTCTACTAGTTTTAATCAATTCCGTGATTCGTGAACTTAGGGCATACAAAGCACATTTGCCTATGGCAAGACTCACTTTTATATCCTATCCCACACAATTATCCATAAGTGACCGAGATATCTCAAACTCTTTACTCCTTCAAATGTGCTGTCGCCACTACTAAAATGCACTGCTTCCTGTTCTCTAAAACTGTGATCAATCAATTTTTTTGGACTCTTTTTACCATGAAATGATTTACCTTTTTCTGTGGAATCAATTAGGTTTGTCGGTGAAATTATTTTACTTACAGATTTATGAGGGCCCAATCGCCGTATGGAAGAAACAAGCCCGAGTTGATTGAATATTTTTGTTTACTTAAATTACTTGAAAAAATTAACTCGATCAAGTTCTTATGTAGTTTTTCTGACCATTTAACGTTATATTTTTATGTGCGTTTGTCTCCCTAAAATCAAAATCAATGCATTATAGAAATCTGAGAATATAATTGAAACCGGCTACATCCGTGATGGAAGTAATAATTGTAAATTACATTTATTAAGATTTAAAATAATTACTGTTAATAAATGTTTTTATCCCATCATATGACCGTAGCGTAAACTATTCGGATTTGTCAAGTTAATGGTTAAAAACGAATTTAGTCAGTTTGGTAATTTAGTTTGGTTCAATCTGGGCTTAAAACATTTTATAGCACTGTCACTGCGGTATTTAACTTATTTGTTTTATAATGAGGGAGCTAACATATTTGTGAGATTTTTCCAAAACATTTCAAAGTGATTTTAAACGGTTTATATGTTTAACCATATCTCATGTTTGTCTGACTTGTATCCTACTACTTCTGTGGTACCTCATGGTTCATTGCTTGAATCGCTAAGTAAGTTTTTATTTCTTATGTACTTTAACCTCGCTTTACATTAATGATTACAGTTAATTAGTATTTGCTTCCAATGGTTTTAATTTAAATATAGTAATAATTACTAAACCATTTAGTAATTATTACTATAAGGGTGTTTGGCACACAGTTGGATGAAGTAGTAGGGTTTATAGATGTTCATTTTAAGAGTGGGAGGTTAATTAGGGTAAGCCATTAAATAAATTCTTCTTTGGCAGAAGAGTTTTTCCTTAGAATGCAATTCCACTAGATATTAAAAGGTCAGGATCTGCAAAGTTGTTTTATATGGGCTTTTTAAAGTAGCGTAGTCCATACTTTTATTGTTTACATTTCTGTTCTTATTTAAGCTTTGAAGTCTTCCATCGCCTAAATATATATAAAGGTTTACAACCATTTTTTTAAACTTAAATCAAGTCTCTTTGAAAATAGGAAACTGTGTCGTTAATATTAAATTTTTCCCCGAAGCAACAAATATTCATTAGGAGTATGATGCACCGACTTAAAATTGGTGAACGGTGGCGTACAAACAATTTTATTTTTAGAGGCCAATATAGATTCACAAAACTCCCCACGTACTCAAATAGTATCGGAGTTTTTTAAGTAACGTTGTTGAAACTTTATTTATTTCTTTTAACTGAAAAGTCTTTAGTTATTTGCGGATATAAAAAGAATCCTCTTAATTTAACTCTTGGATACGTTAAGGGAACATTTAAAGGATATTGTTTCGTTGTAAATGTTGTTTGTTTGTTATAAATTATTTACCATAATTATGTTTGATAACTTCACTACTCTATCCGGAATTTATGTACTTTTTAGACATCAATTTTCTTAATTTCGAGGTTATCAAAAGATTAAAAAAGCTTCAGCCATGTTAATTACATTAATAATGAAGCAGAAGAAGCAATTAGAAAAGGGGAACCATATTCGCAGAGCCCAAGAATTAAAGAGTGTAGTCTAGAAAGTTAAAATAGAACTGCGAGTTGGTCCTGCGTCAGTCTAAGAGCGCAATTCGTGTAGTTTACATTTTGGGAGAAATATAAAACCCGCGCGAACATCGGTATTTTTATATTTTAAAACCACATTTTTATATTTTAAACCACGCATGTGGTTGAGATGCGTTTAGAAAATTCATCCTCCAAGGAATTCTCGCAGACCATGCAGATCACTTTTAATACGTCGTTATTTATAATCCGAGAGAGTTACTTCTTTAACTTCTTTAGGTTGCTTCTAAATTCTACGAAACATTTTGTAATGCACATGTGCACAATGTATAGCTCCAAGCACGAAATAATATCAATTGCAAAATCTAGGATTTAATATACATTTCTGAAGCTGTTTGTGAAATATCAACTAACAGTTCTGCGATTACTCTATTTCGGTCACTTCATGCGTGATGGTTCTGGATAAAACAATACGCATAGGCGGCTAGGGATTGGAACCGATAGAACCTTATTGAAACGGTAAAGGCCGAAGCAAATACTTAGATCAATAAAGGTCTGTAGTGTATTTGGTAACCCAATCGAACGTTTGTTTACAAACAATCCGATCATCGCTATAAGATGTAATTTTAATTTCTATTTATTAATTTTGGCCAATGGCAAATATTGAACATGGGACTATGGCGTATTATGCAAGTACAATTTTAACCATCACCTTACGTCCCACCCTGTGGTTTATCAATACATTGTATTTAAAAATATAGGTTCTAAACTATATTAATACTGCTCCTGAAAAAAGGATTCGATTGCGGAAAAGTCAACCTTAGCTCGATTACGTATGTAACATAAATAGAGGTTGGATTAAAAAAGCTGTACTTTTTTAAGTGTATGAGTTTACATAAAATGTTTTTTAAATAGAGAAAGAATTAATAGATTAAGAATTATTTTTATTAATCTAAGTTAGATTAATAAAAATAACTGTTTTTTTTCCATTCACCCATATCTGTTAAAGCATCTGAACTCAATAAGGCGGTAATGTCCGCCGCGGCTTTGCTTGGTAGCATGTATTTGAGAGGTCCAATTTTCGATAACTTTGTCGCTTAAATCTGACTGGATTGGCTGGATGGCGTTCGTTATATTGATTTTGAATTCATAATTTGTTTGCGGTTTGAATATACCAGCCATTTAAGTTAGCCCCAAAGTAAGAATTCTAAAAACGTTAAATTACACGTTCTCGGTGGCCAATTCACTTTGCCTACGTTGGCAATGCCAGTTTCGTTTAGAAAGTAAAATTTGATGATTTTCTTACATTGTTCAACGCTATAAACTTCCATGGTGATTTTCCATACACTACTAGATAATTTACAACAAATTTGACAGGTGACTGCTACAACCTAACAAATTTCGAACGTGTCTATTGTATGATTCTATATAAAGTATTGAAATACGAGTATGTATAGATGTAACGAGCATGCTATTTTTAGAATTCCACCACAGCATCCTTGGTTTGCCGTAAGAGGCGACTAAACAAATATTGGATCGCTGAGCTGACTGTCCGCATTCGTAAAAAATTTCAATGTTAAAATAATCAACAAATAGAAATATGGATAACGCTAAAGTTTAACTCGATCCCCGCTTATGTTATGTATCGGTATGTAGAACGTGCAGTCGGTAAGAAAACTATGCGCGTTTGATGGCACTATATCAGCCATGAAAGAGTAACGCTTGGAACTCGTTGCTCTCCAAGAAACACGATGGCCAAAAAGTAGAGATCATGTGTCCCAATCCCAAGGCTGTACATGGCTTTACAGTGGAGATGACCTCATAATCTTCGAGTTGGTTTTCTTCATGGACCCAAAGTGAAAATGGCTATTTTGGGTTTCAAATCATTTGATAATCGTATGTGTTAGCTGCGTTTACGCATGCGACTGTCAGTCATTTTTGTTCATGCGCCCACTAATATAAGCCAACCCAATGAATGGGATCCATACAGGAGCACGACGTCAGAATAGTGATAGGTGACTTTAATGCTAGAGCTGACAAGAATCAGATTGACTTATGTGAAAACATAGGTCTGTGCTCCCGATACGATCTAGCGATCGATAAAAGGGAAATAATGATGTACTTTGCGGTCGCGCATGGCCTCATTGTGGCTAGCACATTCTTTCTCCATAAAGATATCCACTTGGAAACATGGACACACTCTTGTAAGACGTCCCGAAGTCAAATTGACTATGTGTTAATTTCTAAGGGAAGGTCTAAGGGACTTACGTTTCAACTGAGAACTTCTGATAATCAAAGATGAGAAAGCAGAAAAGCAGAATCTTGTTTAGTAGTAGCACTATGGAAACCAACCTCCGTTCTGATGATGTGAACACTCTTTAGGAGGTATTGAAAACTACGGTTGTCGGTGCTGACCAGGCGACTCTAGGTATGATAAAAATATCATTTCGTCCTTGCTAGGAAAACCGCCAACAACTCACTAATGAGCGCAATTCTCGTAGCTTCTTTAAAGGGGTTACCGGACTGCACCATACGTTTAGAACTAGGTCTATAAAAGGAGATCGCTCAAAATGCGAAAACTACCGCGGATACTAGTAGTGGTGACCACATATTTAAAAGAGTGACAAGTTTCCGATACCTCGGGTCCCTTGTCACGCAATATAACAGTGGGAGGGGATATTAAAGTGGGTTATTCTTACTTAAAGTACCAACTTTAAGTAAGAATACGATAGACTGAATTCGCATGTTACTGACTAGTGAATTCTTTAAGAACTGAACGAAAATGTTTCGTTTAAATGAATTGTCATTTAACAAAGTTAACAGAGCGTAAATTACGGCACAAACTGAAGAAAATGTCAAATCATTTTATAGGCAACCTCAAACCATGGCAATTGGTTAAATTCGTCAAATTTCGTAATGTTTTTTACGGATTTCTTACGGACTCGCTGGTTAGCCTATTAAAACCTAATGAAAATACTTAGCAAATGCCAACAAGCTGAAGTTGTACAAGGTCTTGTTCAGACTCGGTGTCATCTACTGGTGTGAGAGTTGGACCCTGAAGGATCAGTATGAAAGATGGTTAATGACATTCGATAGAAGAATCGTGCGCTTGATATATGGTCCCAAATAACTATGACGACTGAGTTTTATTCATCCACTACATCAGGAATTTAATGAAAACTCATTATCTCGTTCATGAAATAAAAGAACAGCGAGTACGCAGCTTTGGTCATTTTCTGCGAACCGATCCTAAACGAATGCTTCAGCGAACTTTGAAAGGAGGGCCGCTATTTCGTAGGCGCTGAGGTCACTGTCAAGTGGTTGACATAGTTAAAATTAGTGAAACAAATCCACTGAATACGTTGTTAAATACGAAAACTTTAAATCAAATAGATGCGCTAGCCACGGAATATCGGAAATTAAAGTAAATTAGTTTGGATGATTTTACAAAGTAGCAATATTTCCAATGTATATTCCAAATGACCCCAAATTCTTTTTCTTTCGGAAGGAATCTTCTTTTTCGAGATGATTTTCACTGTATTATGCAATAATATAAACGAATCATTGATTGCATTGTTAGAAGTAATCATAAATAATGTTCGCAGTTACATCTTTCCCTACCAAATCTATGATCTAAGCTAAAAGCGGTATGTGGTTTGGAATGATACACTGATAACTATTTACACGACGTCAGGTACAAACAATTACTGACACAAAAAATATAATTATTTTTCCCACGCTTATGAAGTCACGTATTGTAAAGTAGATTTTCATCTTGCAATCCATAAAACATGACTTAGTCATCCAATACATTGATTTATTATCCTAATCCACATAATATGCGGACAACAAATTTAAACTTATCTCACCACATAATTTTAGTATAATCATATAAATTTGAAAATATTTGTATTGTTGTTATTGATGTGATATAATATTTTTGAATGGCGGTTTATGTCTTTACACTTTAGGTGAAAGTTTTTTATTTTTTATATCAAGCCATTGCGCAATTTAGGCTGCTCAATTATTTGTATACTATATCATTATGATTCTTAAATTTTTTGCATCATTAGTTTAATTTCGCTTCCTTATCATGTAGTTCCGTATTCAATTTTTTTCTTTTTGTTCCGGCACAAATTTTTGTTTTTGAATGCGATTAACTTTATAAAATGTAATCCCGCAGAGATTTATATACATAAGAATGTATGTCACATTAATTTAACATATTTTTCTTTTTTTTTTTAATTTACTTACAGACAATGAGTTCAGCGGTAGTCCAATTATTTACGACTGAACCACCATTCCACAGTCAATGGCTTAAGCGTTTTACAGGTGCATTGTGTTTTGTTAAAGATAGTCCTAAACGTTCATATTTTTGCCGATTATATTGTTTAATGAAAAATGAATTAGTTTGGGAGCAAGAAATGTATGATAATATTAAAATTTATCAGTTACATTCGTATTTATTGGCGTTTGAAGGACATGATAATTTGGTGGCATTAAATTTTGCGGCTGACGACGAAGCAGATGATTTTTTTAAAACAGCCACAACAGTGGTTGGTAATCGAAGTAGACGACGAGAAGGTATGTTACATTATTACTTTTTTACATTTTTACATTTTCTTCCGTTTAATTTTGGTTTAGTTCCGAAAGTATGTAAATTACATAATAACATAATAATCAATCATGTATTTCATGAATTTTATTCGGCGAATTTATTTAATGAAAGTTTAGGGAATTTTGTGTGGTTTGTTCTCATGTCTTATATGAAATTCCGCCCAAAAAAAAAATCGTTTTCGTTTAATTAGTTTATGGGTTGCAAAAATTTAAAAGTTTTTCTTAATTAAATTTTTATATGGTGGTTGGTCATCGTTTTTGATATTTAATGATTGTTAATCATGACCATGCACTTTTATGTGTTATATTTAAATTTCACTTTCTTTTAAAATATTTTTTTATGCTTTAATATTTTAGTTAAAATTCGTTAATTAGTGTGAATGTTATAGCTTGTGATTTGAAAACTGAAGTATTTTTAAAATTAGTACGTGATGATAATTTAATTGAGAGAATACGGTGGATGGGGTACGACTTTCCATTTAGAATAACTTTATCATGTCTCTGTTCTTATTGCGGTGTCCAATCACATTAATTTAATTCATTATCGATCGCCCAAATTGGTTTTTGTTGGTTTTATGCGGCTCATAGTACACTACGCCCAGCTGATCCTATTAAATAAAGAATATCATCTTGAGAGTTTAATTGAGTCATATTCGGGCATACCACCACTGTGGTCTATCGTAGCGTATCCACTTTTTATCGCATCATGATACGTTGCAAAAAAACTTTACAATTCTGCCGTTAGAATACAACATTCAGGACCCAATTTCCTTGCTTTAGAATCATTTTCAGTATAAGTAAACGTCTCGAAATGGTTAAACGATCAATTTTTAATCATTCTACAATGTCATCTTGCGTTTGACACGGATCTTTATCTTGTATGCTAAAATGGTTTATTAAAAAAATGTTGTTTACACTTCAGCAAAAAAACAGATGATGGTGGTTTGACATGAATACAAAAGGTCTTTAAATTAGCACTTTTTTTCAAATTCGAAATTAAACACTTATTATTTTTTTTTTGAAAATTTGTCAAGTGACTATTTGTGTAGTCGGTCAAGTGTTTATTTATTTATTACTTAATATTACAACTGATTACGTTTATCATTTGGTAAATTGTCTAGCTATCATATGGTGAAGTTTGCAGAGATATAACCCATTGGTTAACCCAATTGCAACGGCTTCTTTCTTTATAGCATTTTTACTTCATTTCTGTTATGTAGAGTAATTCAATCTTGTTGTCCGAGATGCTGTATTTCTTTCCAATAAACAAATACAGACAAATTTTTATATTTGAGGTTAAGTTCATCTGTTATCTTTTTGACATGCTCTCTGCATTTTAACTTATCACTTAATTTATTAACTTTTTGATTAGTGAAGGTAACGTGAGTTGATTTGTGTTCATTTAGCTTAATGCATCATAATTTGTCATATTACTTACGAGGTTGGTATTCCTTAGTCACTTTTCTGATTTCCCAGAAGGTAGCTGCGGTTATAATTGCAGTGTAGCCTTCGAAAGTAGCTATTTTCGTCCCGATTGTGTTAGGTATGTTTCTTACCTAGTTGGGAACCTCTGCTGATATTTTTTTTTAGTTCGGAAACTTCATAATAAACGCTAAAATATATGTTTTCAATATAGGAGTTCGAAACATGAAAGTATTCTTTTGTGTCTGCAATTTATATTCCAACCCAGGATGCCATACATTATCGTAAACTTGGACTACACGAAAGGTTGTGAAACATATTTTTTATAATCGTGATCCTGTGTACTTGTTCAATGGTAGATTGGTATCCCCGAAATCCTTAAATTTATGAGGTGGGTTACATTTCTTTTAACTAAAGCCTACTTTAAACAACAGTTTCTCAATATTTTTGAGTGTACTAGAAGCAAGAAAACTGGTATCATAGTTATTTCAGCTAATTTCCATTGCTGAAGTTGAAATGTTGTGATTATTATAGTAAGAAGGTTTTGGCCCTTTTCTCAAGAGGGGCTTTCACTACTTAGACGTACTTAGATTATAGTTAATTTCGACTTTCAAATCCCTTAGTGCTACAGGTAGTATTTCTGTATAAACCTCCTTATATGTGTATTACTGGGATTATATTCTCTTCCGCTGATCGCCTTACTTGTGGCTGAAATGTCTCCCAGGTAGGATGCAAAAAGTTCTTTCTGTTTAGCATTAATTTGTTACATAATTTCCTCCGACTAGCTTATTTTCCACTGAAGCTTATTACAAAGAGCTTTGTTTTATGATGCTCAGTTTCACTGTCATATTTTACTTGCTTTTCGCTTTTCATCAACCAATTCTTTGATCTCAACTGGATAAGTGAAACTGTTGGGCCGCTTCTTTTTAATTACTGGAGTGCTAACCCATGCTGCTTGTTGAACATTCTGAGTTAATAAATCCAATTCGCTTTCGACCATTTATGGATGATAAATAATAATTGGTAAATCCGAATTCCAGCTAAGAGGTATCAGCGAATATAATTACCAATTAAATATTTTTAACAATTGTTTATTTCAACTAAATCAAATGTTTTGAACAATTTTGACAGAAATACTAATAGTTAGTAATAATTATCAAGATTTGTTGAATCAAAGATCAAATCAAACGCGTTAAGTTAAGTAGTAATTATCAATAATTATGTTAAACGAATGTCAAATATAAATTTAATTTAAATTAGCAAGTTTGATCGATTATTGAATTTATGTTACAATAATACAGAATCTGCTCAATTAACGACCTTGTAAAAAATTAAACAAATCTCCCTTAGGACAAAAATTGTAAAATTTAAAAACATTGGAGATCGATGGCCTTCAGTATAATAAATTACTCATAGTTTTGACGTTAAAATGCTCATTAATTTATACAGTGAATGTACTGAGGTATAGGAGTGAACAATAGGAGTGTCGCTTGCATCTCTATCTTGAAATAAGGCTATCTGTTCTTCAACTGCAGCTAGTCCGTAATAATGCCACCGCCAGAGGTCCACGGCATTAAGCTGTCATTAATCCTCGGCAGCTTGTTCCTATTATCCTATACCAATGTTTAGAACTGGACTTTAAAGTTATTAATTAGTCTGGTCACCATGTAATAATGCTTTTAAGGTTCCTTTCAACTAACCATTAGTGAGTGTCAAAAGAGTGGTTTAGTAAGGAAGTCGTGTAAAATGCGTTTTATGACTCTGATCCAAGTGAAGCACGTATTAAGAACAAATATGAAAGCCCAGAAAGGAAGACGTCGAGTATGAGATCCTTAGCCTTTTGCAAATTTAGGTATAATAGAAGGTATTTAGAGTATTACAAAACAGTCTTAATTTCTATAAGGTATAATAATTGTGTACAGACAAGGTTATGTGTACTTTGCAACTTTAAAATGAATAATTGCTTATTCCATAAGTGAAATTCCATAAAACGAGTGGGCGGATATCGATAGACTTTTGGATATCCATTAGACTTTTGGGTCCCAAATTTGAAAATTTATTAAACTCGGTTTTAACTACAGTACTTAGTTGAGTTTATTAAACAGGTATGGAGGCCGTAAATATCCTATACCGTATCTCTAAAGAGACAATTTGGTCACCGGTACATAATGTAATTATTTAATTTCTATTATTTAATTTTCGTCAACGGCTGGAATTAAACTAGCGACTGCGGTGTCGCTAGCAAGTATTTTTACAGTTGCTGTGCAGTGACCGAAAATCAGTCAAGTTCTTTAATATCGTAAAAAGTTTCATACTCTATCATACTTCCAACAAGAAGTGTCTTCCATACTCTATACGAATATCCTCGACGTACTAAAATAAATGTGTCATTTACATTGGTTAAATAATGAAGGTCTTTTATTTCGACTGAGACATTTGTTCTCAGGGTTACTAATACTTTCTTTGTGTCTCTACCTTAATGGTATATGCCAAGTTTTTTAAATAATTGTATTTAACTTAAAAACACTACCTTAGAGGACTAACGCCGACATTGATGTCATCACGTAGTATACGTAGGTAATTATCATTATATAATTTATATATTTCATAAGTATATAAAGTATCTCGCGCTTACGTTTATGGAAATCGGTAAGAAAACCAAACGCGTTTGATAAAGTTATATAAGCTTTATATAGCAAACTAGATTGTTTTGCCTAAAATAGATTTTTTGATTGAATCAATTTCGAGCATTCACGATTCCACCCGAAATTTATTTTTTTGATCGAAAATTATCGATCGTTAACAGATGACGCAATAATATAATTTCAATTATAGATTGAATGAAACACTTTTCGAATTCAATTGAATTCAATATTCTATAGTTACATATACGGAAAGCTGACCTGACGGACTTCTTTCCGTCCAATATTTGGCGAAAATAGAATAAAATCAAGTATTAATTTCATTGAATTCTATTCGTTTTATTGAAATCTAAAAAAAGACTAGAACAATGATTGTATTCAATTTAACGCTGCATGATACAGAACATTTTTTGTTTTCTGCTTCAGAGCGTAAATGAAGAGTGAGAATGGACACTTCCAGCGACTGCCCTTGTGAAATGTTTATGGTCATCGCAAATGCAAGTTTCACTGGGAACTGAACTTGTGTTTGAACTGGAACAGCAAATCGGTTGAAGTCAAGGCGATTCGCGCAATTAAGCATTCCTCTCCCTTGACTGGCTCTTTTAAAATCTTTGCCACTATCACATTGTTCATTAGCTTCGTCACAATCAGTCGGGTTCTATTGCACAGTTTCGGGGAATGAAGATTTCGTAGCATAATGATGACAGATCAACTTTAAGACGGAAATGATGAGGCGGCATGCCAGGTAAATCCAAAGAGTTTAGGAATTCCACTGGATAATTGACGACTTCATCTTCGTTTTCAACGCGATCGATCGATTTGTATAAACGTAATTCTTCCAGAATTTGATTTTGAATCGTATAATTCAAGTAATTGACATCAATATTTTTCGCTGCTAAAATTGCGGGTGCGCTTAACCAATCGTAGTTATGATAATTTTGACCAATGGATATACATTAGCGATGAGTTCATCTTTCGTTGAAGCGAATTGGCTAATTTCAGATGGGATCGATATTAAACCACTGAAAGTATCTACCGGAATTTGTCCATTTCCGATTCTCAGTAGTTCTTTGGAGAACACTTGTGCGGTTATATCCTGTTGAAGGAACACTCGCACATTCATACGCAATGGACTGGTTTTCACGTATCGCCACAAATCATCACGCCACCAAAGCGACGATTATTGTATATGACAATGCTGTGATCATCGGATGGCATCTGTTCCAACGAAGTCGAAAACAGTTTGATGAGCTCATTGTGTTCGTGTAACATTTGCTACAATTGCTGGACTCTCTTTTCGTTGTATTAAAGATAGCATAATGCCGAGTTACTTCATCATGTGAATCTCCAAGAAAGTATATTTGCAGATATTTGTATTCTTTATCTGGATGCGGCAACAGCGATCCAGCAAGATGAAAAATTTGCCCATGAATCTGGTTAGTTGGAGGTAAATTCTGTAATTTCTGTTATTTGTTGGCAAGATAAGTGTTAGTTTGCGTTATATCGTGTATTGTGTGCGGTGTGTTAGTGTTGGTGTACTAGCATTCATTGCTGATGTTGGTGAAATTACTTTGAATGTTGGATTGTAATTTCGTTCATTTACAATTTCACCATTAAACGACGTCATCGAAAAAATCGTTGTATAGCTTGATGTGTTGCAAGAAATTGTTCGAATTAAGAGAATCATTGTAAAGCAGCGTGGCTCTGGTGGTGGAAGCAACTCTGACAATTTCACCTTGCCGCTCCCGCAACACAATCCAGGTGGTTCTTTGTTAAATGTAACTGCATTGCATTGCTGATAGAGAAACGACAGACATCTGACCGATTGATGCGTGAGCACTGTATTGAATGTTTGGATCATATTGAAAGGCTACACGTTCAATGTTCACCGGAATAATTTGTTGTTGACGTTGTCGTTTAATTAGTCGCGCGTTGTGATCTTGCTTCATCACTTTGCCGGCACGAACATCTCTTCTCAACGTTGTTGCTCATTGTAAGCTTCGTTGATCTCTTCTGAATGTCGCGCACGTTTTTCAATCATTTTGTTTCGAGCTGATTCTCTTGCAATAGTACGTTCCTCTTCCGTTCGATGTGCTGCGACATTTCGGTGTCGCGTTGCATTCAGAGAACGTCGACCAATGTTACAATGACCCATTCTTGGTATCGTAACAAATATCAAACTGTGATCATTACTTTGTATAAATCGCACATAAAGTTTTCACTTATCAATAATTTACCTTTGAAATAGCCAAAATAAAAGAAGCAAACGAACGAAAAAATGCAATTTTGAAATCAACTGGAAAAACAAAATAAATCGATTACCGATCTATTCCAATGAAAATGGGGCTAGGTTTTCGCCGACAAACAAAAACAATGAACTCATTTTTTTGTGATCGAAATATCAATAATATCACTCAGAAATTACTCGCAATAATATATTTCGGAAATATAAACTATTTCACTCGAAAAACCAATGAAAAATGATAAATATATCTGAAAGTCATTTAACCGTCATTTAAGCTCAAATTATCAAATCAAGAACAAACAATATGCTGAGCTGTCAAACGGAATGACAGCGATGAACCACCTATTGAACTGAAAAACGACAGGTGCACCTACACCACCTGTTGAGAATTTTTCGATTTTTCTTTTTCCCTAAACCTTCGCGTAGCAATTACGAACATACCCGCAGAAGGAAGTATCTAATTTGGTCCAGTCGTTTTCAAGTTTTAAGCATCCGAACGAACCACGATTCATTTATATAAATCTAGATATAATAAGTTCCTTATTTTGATTAAGCTTAACATTGTGCACGCCTTGAGAAATACTGGATAATTAATTAACCTCCAACAGTTGTTACGATTCCAAATGTTTTTATTTAAAATAACAATAACAATGATACATTAGTCATTTAGTTACCGTTCAATCATACAATAGCTAATGTCAACGAAACCAAGTAACAAGACCATAATATGTTTATAATGCAATTACATATGGTAGCAACGAAATTAGAAATCTTTTTTTTTAGAAATGGGAAACTAATCCACCTACAATTTAATTGAATATTCAACATAAAAAAAATCAGCATTACAATATTGAAGTTTAATCAACTGTGTAAATGAAAAACATATTCATTTACATTATGTACTTCAAAACCGGTGTTCGATGTTGAATATTTGATTTTGAATTTCTACTTTTACTTTTTAATTTTTCTTTTCAATTTGCAAATTACCTTTTTTCCAATAATCTTACAGAAAAGAAGTAAACATTTTTTTGAAAATGATGAAAAAGTTGAATTACCGGTACTGGTTCGAGTTTGATTTTGGTTTTGTTTAGAATACATTGTATATATGTGATTATTTTCGATGGATGAAAGATGTAAAAATTTATCTTAAGATTAATATCGAACGGTCAATTAAAATTATAGTGAAAGTGATTCAAGATCACAAAATAAATATTCATACTACCTGTTCTGGGGCGAACGCCACTCATCTCTTTTGCAGTTTTCTTATAAACGCTCTTTTAAATCGAGTTTCTGCGGATACACTCCGGCTTTAGATCAAGTCACAGATTTAACCATTGAGTCAATTCATCGATCGTGATTTTAATTAATCACACTAATAATATACGAAACTATACGAGATGTGACTTTTAGCGAATCAAAGGCTATACTGATAAAAAAATTCTATGAATTTTAATGATTATTTTATATTTAAATTATTATTTTTTAATCGCTACTATGTAGCTGTTTGAAATGATATTTTTTCATAGAACTTCATAATCAAGTTACTCACAATATTATTGCCCTATTTATTTATATAACAATAACAATTGTTTTTTACTGATATTAGATTTTTCGAAGGCAAGTGTACTTGAAATCCTTTTACCTCGTAAACGACATTGTTATTCGCTGATTTTAAGAAGTGAACGTAGAATCATCAAAGTTCGGTTACCACTGATAAAGCTTTTCAATACTACACAGCGTTTATATCTTAAATTAGAATGGGTTTCACAATAACACTACCACAATGCTACTGTTATTTTATTACTGGGGTTTCTCACCTTCATTTTTCAGATTTTCACATTTAAAACGTAACGAATATATGATCTCACATCTTAGATGATCCAAGGCAGTCGAAGGTGGATATTTTTAGAGTAAAGAACATTGCATAGTCAAAATGAGATCGAAGGCGATCATAAGAATTAATAATAAGTTGGTCGCATTCTGTCAAGCTCTTACATTTCATTTACCAGCCACCATTCTGGCATCGAATGCCTAACTTACATATAATCGATTATCGACTGTTTTGAAAAATTGTCGATTGAATCGAATGGGGGGCCCAAAAAGTAACCCAACACCAAGGTAACCGATATCGCTTTCTCTGTAAAGCAACGTATAGATTTTTTTTGCTGGGGCCAAAGCCTTCCTAAAATTTTCGTGGTTAACTTAACGCCCTACTTTTACGCCACCACTATACCATGATCTAAATGACCTATAAATGAGCTTGATTTTTTCAGTGATTCACGTTCATCGTGACAATTCTAAACTCCCTTTACTTATACGCTAGCGAGGTCTTAATGTGTTGACGGTTCCTCCGGTCAAAAGAAGGAAACTATATAGTATAATTGAAGAATTTGACAAAAATACTGGCTACCACATCAATAAATGTTTTATGATCAATTCTAATATTTAAAAAAAAATTAAAAGAATTGAAACCTGTAAATTTTATATTAAAGGAACCATTTTAAATGATTTACTATTACGCATACTAGTCATAATTGAAAAAGAAGGTTATGAGAAATCATTAACACTTGCAAGGCGATTGAAAAAATTGGGTATATAAAGGTATAAACCCAGTAGTGTTCCGCATTACATTGCGCATTTAACGCAATTTATTCGCAGTTTGACTGCTGGTTTATTTGGGAGTACTGCTAAAATTTTAGTTTTATACAGAGTCGGCCAACTTGCGCTGACTAGCTTTTGTATTTTTATTTTTTATTTATTCATCTGAATATAGCCAGAATTGTTTAAAATAGATGATATTACAAAATTCATCTCTTTCAAACAATTGTAATTGTAATAGCTTCAAGGTAGCTTTGTTTCAACCTAATATGAGAATCCGTGAATCTAAATTTGAAATCCAAATTAAAGAATACAGCTTAAGGCCCGTTGCACATTTCAGCTAAGTTAAGCTAAGCGATGTGAAATATATGTTATCGCTAACCGGTTGTATATCACTTATTTAAATGGATCGTTACACACTTGAGTTAAGCTATGCGAAATGTATTTGTTGTTTTGAGTGATGAAAACTAACTTAGCTCGAGTTGTACTTTCCTTGCTAATGTCAGTGATATCGCTCACACGTACATTGAAATTTTTGTATATTACATCAAAGCGCCCCATATTAAAATACAACCTAATTTCGTTTTAAAGTTTTATAGTTTACCATTACCATTTGAAAACGATATCAGCCAAATGGTCGCCATGACTACGCTTGCAGCACCATATCCTTTTCATGAGATTTTCTATGACCAATTCACCACTTCGAGAAATAACACGGTCAGGAAACTTTTCTTGCAAAATTGCGATTGTTTCGTTGCTTGTGCAGCACGTAGCGCCGTCTTACTGAAAATAAACGTCGTCTACATCAATGTCTTCCAATTCCCGCCAAAAAATCATTAATCATAGCTCGGTAGCGCAATCCATTCACCGTAACAGTTGTACTAGCCTTATTTTCGAAAAAGTAAGGTCCAATCACACCGCCAGCGCAAAAACCACAACAAAAAGTGCCACGTTGAGAATGGAGATGCTTTCCAGCAATCATTTTTGGATTTTTTGAGCGCCAAATGCGACAATTCTGCTTATTAACGTAGCCTCCGAGGTGAAAACAGACCTCATCACTGAAGATGATTTTACGATGAAAATCCGGATCATTTTGATGCATTTGAAGGACCCAATCAGCGAAGATACGACGTTTATGGTGATCGTCCGGCTTGAGTTCTTGTGTTAAATGAACTTTAAAAGCCTTAAGACCTAAGGCAAAATACGGTGTAATGTCTTTATGCAAAATACGGTGTAATGCCGTTTGTGGAATGTCTAATTCCAAAGAGCGGCAAGGAATCGACAAACCTGGGTTTTCTTCAACACTACGGACTACAGTAGCAATATTCTCAGTTGTTCTTGAGCGACGCACACGGTTTCGATTCTTCACATCACTAACTTGTCCCAACAGCTCAAATTTTTCCACCAGATACATTATTGCCGGCCGAGAAGGTGCTTCACCACGTGCTTTATTTTTGCGAACTGTGACTGCAAAATGTTCACCATTTTTGTACTACATTTTAACAATTTCAATGCGTTGTTTAAGCGTGTATCGTACCATTTTTAGTAATGGCGTAGTTTTTACTCGTCAAATGTCAAAAGATGCCAGCTTCAAAATTGACCGCTGGCCAAATAGCAGGCTATTCAAAAATAAACTTCTTATTGGGTTACTCTATATGATGGTATTTTCTTTGTGTTGTAACAATAGACTAGAAAAAAAACATTCAACTGTTGAAAAATTTTGACACATTGTATGCATAGGATGTCTCATTATGCCAGCCTATTTTAAAATTAAAGATAACAGCGTTTATTTGAAAAGTTTTGGTTTTTTCACTGTAACAAATAGTGTGGTTATGTATAGATTGTACGACTTTATTGTAGTTACTTTCTATGAAAAATTACAAATTTTCCTAATTAAAAATAAAAATTACAGGTTATAACAGGTTTGACCTCCTGTTGGATTGCAAATTCTATGGTCGAACTATCTTCTACGCCAGTATCGATTGGTCGAAGATATGCATTGTGTAGATGGTACAATTAAGTCGTTTTTGCACCCGAGTGTAGAGGAGTATCAGTATAAATACAGATATCTGAAAGTTTTGAAGGATATTGCGAACGAATTGGTTATTCTAAATCCAGAATGATACATGATTTCATATACTTTGTTATGCTTAAGTTAAAGTCAAGTAATTGTGTTATTAAAATATTAATGCAATGCAAATCTTAAATGTTATGTGGCACAACGACTTTTTTTTAAAAATAATATAATTGAATAACTGTATTTATGTTTAGTCAATTATTAACATAATCATACTACACATTCATATAAATAAAATTTATGTTATGTATATGGACAGGTAGCTCCTAATATGAAATATAGTTAAAATGTGTTTGGTACTATTAACAATTAACGTTTTACATAAGTTCACATAAGTTAGTTCTTTGACAAAATATAACAATTTAAAATTATTTAACAAGTTTCATAATATTTTGTCCAATATGCTTCTATTTTACTGTTTTGTGTTTATGTGTGATTGCCATAAGTTTTATTGTGTTTTGAGTTATCATATACGAGTACAGTATTATAGTTAATGTTATAAACCTTAACAACTTGAACTATTAAAAATATGAATAATTATGAAAGTTACTTTAAACAATACAACATGTATGTTTATTCAAAGTGAAGATGTTTAACGTAACATATTATTAGTGCTTATGTGAAGTAAATTATTTTAATAAAGGTGCCTTTGTGTTAACATTTTAATAAACATGTAGGAGGTCACTCTTGCTTTATTGTAGTATAATATTGCTCACCACTGGGTTTCTTTATTATATTATTCATAAATCACACTAAATATTATTCTAGAAGTTATCCGTTTTTCTTGATGACCAATTTTAACTTTGTTTTAAGATACAAAGGTAAATTTTGTGTATTGATATAAAAATTGATAATAAACGAAAAGCCACAAACTAATCTTAACTTGTTTCTTAAACATTTTAAATAGACATATAATAATGTGTCTAATAATTTTTATTCTAATAATTTTTGTTGTTGATAAAGGACCGGGTACGTTACATCAAAAATCGTTTCCCCAAAAACATTTTCCCAAAATTATTTTCACAAAAGTTATTGCCCCAAAACCTGTTCCGCAAACATCGTTTAATTAAAAATCCTTTGTCCAAAAGACTCCCAAAAATCCAAAAATGGTGGATTGGATATTTGATATGCCCGTCTTTTAGACATTTGCCTAAATGTGTTTTTTAGTTTGTATTTTGTGTCAATTACAAACCAATAATGTTTGCTCTCAAGGCTGTATTTCCGAGTTAACGGTTTCATGGTTGCTATTTCCATCTGTGCCAAATTATTTGGTACCGCGTGCAGAAAGAAGGATTGACAACCATTGATAAATGAGGCTGTCGCACTTGATATCCAAATGATTCGGACATTACCGTTCCTCTATACTGATGAAATTCCTAATATTTTTTTCCCAATATATAGAACTATTGAAGTACGTCGATCCACGGTCACGAAAGATATATGTCTGGTTTGGGAATAATTATTTTCTGAATAACAAGCGAACCAATAAACCTCCACAGTATGCTGCCATACTATTAGTCATTCTATGATAAAAATTGCAAAAGTTTACCGCGAACCACGAACAACACCAAAGATTGACGGCATCGACGGCTCTAAACAATAACCGAAAAAGCTCACATCGGAACGTTAGGTATTTTCAACATCTCCGTAAGACATATATACGCTGCATATGAGGTGGACAAGCATGCAGCAGATCACATTTGCTAACGAAGAATAGTCTGGTTAAAAGGAAGAAAAAATCCGAAGATTGCGTTCATATTTTACAGTGCAATTAAGTTGTTAATTTATGTTTGGTTATGTTTTTTATTTTTTGTACTTTTTATAAAACACACGTAAGTATATAAATAAACTATATTTTCGGACATTTGACCGTTTGGGATGGTGGGTTTGAGACAGGTTTCTCAGATTCCAAAATTACTTGTGCGGGACAGAAAATAATCATTTTATACGAAACCATTCCAAATAAAATAAAAGAACAGTTTCATCTAACACAATCATTCTTAATAGTTTGATAATTTATTCCAAACTAAGGAGATAAATATCTCAGTAACGACATAATCAGTCTTTATATTTTGAAACTCTTTGCAAGTCAATTTGAAACTTTCTTTGACCATTAGCTCTACTTCGATACATGCTTTTGCTTTGATACATCCGTGTTAATCAAAAATGGCCATCTTTTGTCAGATTAGTAAGTAAAATACGCTTTAAATGTGGTGCAAGAGCTTGATCATTGCAGCTGTTTTCATTTGCTCCCTAATATTGAAATCATAAAGGAATCTGGAAACATTCTACTATGGTTGTGTTCCTGCACAACCAGTTGAAATTTAACTCTGTTCATACAAAATGTTGCTTCTGCGGCTATAATTTTTCTCAAAATTAGAACACTTTTTTGAAAAAAAAAAAAAAAAAAAAAAATTGACAGCTTCGAAGATTCGGTTTGTGCATTATTGTTTGCTAAATATTTTTAAGATTTCATGAGTTACACTACATCATTTCTCATTGTGAGTGTCTTGCAGTCCCTCATATATGTGGGCGCCAACTCGGAATAAATTTAAGAAGTAGTAGAAGTTTTAAGAAGTATTTCCATGTTATTGGAAAGGTATGGACAATAAACATAAAATGTTGATACAGTTTGCATTTCGTAAATTGTAAGCATTACAAGACATGAAATGATTTATGAGATCGAACTTTTTTGACTTTGGCGAGACTCCTCTTGATTAGCGGAACGCGGGGTATCTAATATTTATGCGGGACTGTCCCTCGCTTTGTTGGACGTCGGATATCTCTGGTTTGAGCAAACATATTTTTGGGAAAATGTGTTTTGGGAAAAATAGTTTTTGGAAAGTGTGTTTTGGGAAACTTTGTTTCTATATTTTGGAAAAAAGAATTCGAGTAAACGTATATTTCCCGTTGATAATTCATTTTTTATTTGATCTCAAAGCCGTCTTTTGCAAAATCTATCGTCTGACATACTCATACATTTAATTCATAAAATTAGGCTTTTCTACACCGAGGTATTGCCAAATTTATCAACGCATACTATATTTATAAACAAATATTGATGTTAAATAGTTTTTTTTTCAATTAATTCATTTAAACAAAGTTATAACACCCAATCACCCAACTATTAATTACATTTATCTAATAATACAACGTTTTTAAAATTGGTGGTCGCGAAAAGTTTAATCTTTTATACTTTTTTCTGATTTTACGCGTTAAAATTTCAAAATTAAGAAATTCTTTTAACATTTCGGTTACAAGAGAAAGTTAACAATGGAGATTTGGAAGCTGAACAATTACCATTATAGATTTTACTTATAATTATTTAAGTGTGTGTCTTTAAAAATTAACTACTAAATTTTAAAACTACTTGTAACTGCTGTTACTTTTTTACATGAGCTGTTAAGAGTGGTTAAAAATTAGCAACTATCGTTCTCGGAAGTAGATGTGCCAAATTAAGAATATACAATTCATCTTATTTTTAATTTGAGTTTACGAGTGGTTCAGTAATTGGGGTGGAAATCAATTTTTAAGGCATTTCAATAATTCAATAATATTTAGATTAACTCCTATACTTCAATCCTGCGTTGCAAATTTTGTAATAGATCACGACTAACATGGTAGTTTAAAAGTTTAAGTTTAAAATACATACAATTTATAGCCACATCTGCTGTATATTTCATCACACCTGCTCAGCTAAGTACCTCAAATGTAAGTTTGATTGGTTTTAATAATTTTGGAATTCGTCTTTTTTATTTTTTGTTTCGTTTGTATAATTTTTGTGGTGATTTTTTTTCGGTGAATCTGGCACTGAATATTAAATCTGAAATCGATGTTAAATTCGTCGAATGCGAATCCGAAGGATTTGATTTAAGAAACCTTACTCCCTTTCAATTGAGTCATCCATTTTTTAATAGGTTTGCTACATAAAATCGATTTTTTGATCGAAGCTTTTGCCAAGACTCCTTTCTTCCCTCACTTTAAATGTCCTATTTTATGTTGCCTCGAGCCAAAAGAAGGATTTGTGTATCAACCTTTGCGGATGATACGACAATTTTGGCGGTTGGAAGTACAATCGAAGAGACAACCGGCAATTTACAGCCACTGTAAGTAAGATTGTCCGCACTGGACAAAAAAATGGAGAATGAAATTAAATGAGCTAAAATCGGTTTGCACAACCTTCACCAATCTAAAATTAAATCACCTACCTATTTACATAAATAGACAGGAAATACCACATGCGAATACGGCAAAATACCTGGGTATGACGTCCGACCCCAAGTTAAAATGGAAAGAGCATGTCAAGAAAAAAAGGCATGAACTGGATATAAAGTTTAGAAAAATGAGTTGGCTCATTGGAAGAAACAGTGAGCTTGCAATTCACAATAAGCTGATTTTATACAGACAAATACTTAAGCCTGTGTGGACCTATGGCATCGAGCTCTGGGGATGCACAAAGAAAACTAACGTTAAGATTATAGAAACATTCCAGAAAAAGTACTACGATGCATTGCCAATGCACCTTGGTTTATTAGAAATGATAATATACATAGAGATCTAAAGATGGAAACCGTCAACGAAGAAATCACAAAAAATGCCAAAAAATATATTCAGCGTTTACAACTCCATGAAAACACGGATATTCAACATATTGTCAACGACGTCGACAGCGTAGATACAAGACGGCTAAAAAGGACGAAGCCGCTTGATTTAGTTCCTCAGGACTGAAAGTTGCTGATGTAACCGGAAGAACTGAGCCCAATGGGAGTAACTACTGTGTTATAGCTCAACTAACAGAATGAAAATAAGAAAGAAAAATTGCTAAATGTGTTGTATCAACTTAGCCGTCATAAAAAAAAAATTAAAAAAAAAAAACAAAAAAAATATTTGAGTTCACTGCGCAAAAACACATGCTACAAAAATGACACTTTGTCGTACACTTTGTCGTAGATGTAAGAGTCTATTATGACATTTTGTTGATCATAAACTGTTATTGACTGTTCGACAAAAACTTACATATTTTTACCGCTGTAACGAGTGTTGTTAATTTATATTGTTATTAGCTGTCAAACTTCAAAACAATAAAACAGAATTTCTTTTTACATTTGGTATGCTGATTACAGTTTTGACACAAAATAACGATTGTTACGAAATAAACTTAATATGTCGATTAAGATTGCTTTTTCTGTTGTCAAGTTATTTGATTTGTCAAACAAAAATCAATCTGTCGAGTTAATTTTTTGATCGACGATCACTTTTTATTTTTTTAACGATCTGGATTTTTTGAAAGTTTTACCTCTCTTTTACTAACGCAAAGAAACTGTTGTCATTTAGCTTCCAATTTTAAATGACATTTTAGTGATTTGTTTATTTTTTTATATGTTTATACACACATATTTAAAATTAAATTTTTTGTTCGATTTGCAGCTAAAATATTTTAAGAAGTCCAATCAGACTACTATTACATATTTTGGGTATTTTAATTTTGAGAATTTAACTTATTTAGTTAAAAATGTTTTAGTTCTGGAGCATGAAACATATTTATTCGTAAACATTTACTAGTAGTGCGTGACTGAGTGGGTTGGTTGGAGCGCGAAACATGCTATCCGCATTCGTGCAATAATTAAGTCAAAGCTTGGAAAATTGCATTAATGTTAGTTTTAATTTATTTATTTAAATTATCTCGGTGTTTTCCCTCAGCTTCCAACATAAATGTTTAGTTACGTTTCGAAACCCAACAATATAGGCATAAAGTTTAGGGATGAAATGTATTCAATAAAATTGGAAATCTTTAATAATTTAATATTTACTATGGGTTAAAGATGTATATGATCAATCTAAAATGATAATATGATCATTACGTAATTCATAAGTCATATAACATATTCGTCAATTAACAACAATGCTAAAGTGCAAGAAATTTTTCAAATAAATTTTAAAATGTTTTTTTTTTCATGTACTTTTATATATACTATAATTAAAAGATGAAAGGTTGATTAACCGTAAACTTTAAAGAAAAGAAAATTGATATAAACAAATTTCTTTTCTTATTTAAAATGAGTTAATAATTTCAAACATATTCTCCAATCACAAGTTTAATGATCTTCGATTATTATATTATGTAATTTAAACAAAAATAAAATTAAGATAAACATAAAACTTTCTGTATTTTAATGGTATGGATATGGATATGAATTTTGGCAATTCATTTAAATAAATTAAATATTATGAGTTTTGGGTTAGCATAAAAGGTGAAATTATTGTTTTACAAATCACACATCGAGTATGACTTCAAGAGTAAGCTGGTTAACATTGAATGATGATTAGATCGTACAGTCAAAAATTTAAAAAGTATCTTGACATATTCAATAATTTAGTACAAGTTGTAGCAAATGTAACAAATAGTGAAATTTAGATGCATGTGTATTCATATTGAACAAATTAATAACATATTATCATAACTATTGTTAATTTTTTTGTTATATTTAGTATATCATATGTTGATAAGGGTGATATAATTTTACAATACTGTATTTCCTTCCGCCATTAACATTAATGAATCAACATTAAGTCGTTGTAAGCGTGTAGTGAAAACGATCTATTACTTTAATTTTTTTTTTTTAAATTAATGTTAATTTAATGTGCTAGAATGTTAAAAATTTATGTTTATAACATTTTATGCAATATAGACGCTAAACTAAAGTTGAATAATTAATAAAATATTATAATTTTTTTTTTAGATACATACATGCAAAAATGTGTAAAATTTGTATATTTTGAGATTTTCTTCATTTACATAAAACGATTTAGCTTTTAAGTTTACTAGATGTCGTTCGATATTGAATAATCATTTTTCGATTAAAAAGTATATAGATCGATAATATTTAGGTCGCACTCCAGTGTTGAGCCAGGCAACTATTTTTTAATCTCACTGAGTCACAAATTTCATATATACAATTGAGAAATGGTGTTAGTCATATATAAAATTTGTTTTAATTGTCAACTACTGTGTGTTGAAATGTACTATATATAATAATGCCTGTCTACAATAATTTGCATAAGATAACATCATTGTCTTTTGCTTATAAAGAAGCTTATAATGTAAATATGTGACTTAAAAGTTTTTAGGATTGGAAAGTGATTATTTTGAATTGAAAGATAAAATATGTCCTTTTCGAAATTACTGGTGTTGAAAACTCCTTTAGACACAACGCAAAACGCTATATGTCTTTTATAGTAAAATCAGTAAGTACAAATTACCAGAGAGTAAGACAAAAAATACTGATCACTTTACGGTAATAATTAAATTTAATTAAAACAAAATTATTTTTTTAAATTAAAAACTTAAATCATGAGTCAGAATCCCTCTCCCAGAGTCACTTTACTATTTATTTACAATACCTAAATGAAGAAGCGTCCTTATTGTTAATATTCATAAGCAAACATTACACAATTAATATTCAATATTTCAGCTAATATCTCCCAAGAACAAGCCTTTGTGGTTTTTTCGAGATTTTTTTATATTGTTTATATTAAAAACTAAATTTATTTGGTTGCCATCTTCGAAGTCGACATCATCAACACCAGACTTAGATGAAGAAATGATGTTTTTTATACTCTCCTAACTCAACACCGATCGCCAGTGACAAAAATTACTTTATACAGCGCTCAACTATAATGGTAATGAGTTAAAGCAGCATTTTCGATTATATAGAATTGTCTTTTTCTCTTTTATTTTATTTTGCATATTTATTTGGTGTAAAAGCTGGGTTATTGTTGGAGGAATTTTTTTACGAATAATGATTACTATATTGCTTTAATACTATAATACACTCACAATAATAATTACAAAAATATCTAACGATTCTAAATTACTTAATATATTATTCTAGAAATGCCATTTATTTCTTGCTTTTAAAATACTCCTGTTTTCGGCTAGCATAACAATTTATTAGAGCTTTTTGTAACGTCCATTTTTCAGTCATATTAAATAAAATTTTATTATCACTTTTACTATAACTTCCCATAACTACTATAATATTTCATTTATATAGCAAGTTAGCTTTTACTGTCTTCCTCCTACTTTTATATCCGTTTCTGGCTTTCCAGAAACGGATTTAGCGAGACGACAGTGCTCTTATTTTTAAGTGATTGTTGATCCCATAAAGTTGATATTTCGTAAGCAAAGCAAATACCTTGAACTACTTTTATGATTGTGGTTAATGCATCGGTTGTTTATAAAAAAAGATGTCGATTAACAAGAACTATAAAATTTGATATCGGCGTCTTCATTTTTCGGTTCGTTTCTCGGCTTACAGATGTTTATTTTTGCAGAAGTCATGTTTTCCTTTTTATATTTGAGCAATTTTTCAATGTTGCATCTCATGTTTTTTTGCAGGTATCGATTTCGCATATTTGCGATGAATATTCGAACTTTGCATCGTCAGCGTTAGGTGGGCGTTTTTGTTGGTCATCTCAAATAATATACGGACTGATGCAAACCATCTGAAGAGTAAAGATCTGATGATTTTGGATGTTAAGATGTCTTTACATGGTAAACTGGTGTTTATAGTTACTGTGTCTATTCCTCATGGATCCTTAAAGATGTGAAGAATACGCTAGCTGCATTCTTTTAGAGCAAACTTCCACTTGTAGCTATTGACTTCGATTCGATCATGATTTTGAGAGATTTTTACTTCTCAACAATGTTCGCTCTCTATTTCCTGATATTTTGAAATTCGACGAATCAAAATCATTTTCGATGAAAATGACTGAACCATACAAGATGTGACGAATCTTGTATGGTTCAGTCATTTTTTAACTTTAGTATTATAGAATGGTAATAATGATGAAGAGCTTAGCAAAACATTTGACAAGAAAGCGGTGCGAGTTAGACCAGTTCTGTCTTAACGTCTCTAAATTAATTTTTCAAGGAGAGTAATACATTTTTATATTCAATAATAATAAAGAAATAATATAAGAAATAAATGTACTCGGTCGATCAAAAAGACCGTGTTTTTAACCCTAATCAGCATGGGTCATTTTAGTTACATAAAAGCATGCGATGAGTCTTTCGGACTCATATGTAAGTTTTTGGTAATAAACTAAAATTCAATCTAAAATTAATTTTTTATTTATTGATGCAGTTCTTGCAGATAACCGTACTTTATCTGCGTATTTATTACACACGTTTTTCTGGCAGATGTTACATAACTGTTGGTTCATTCGTCCAAGCATTGGATTGCACATGTAGCAACTTTGCTTTTTTGTATTATTTTAACTGGTTTCTTTTTAGAGTTGAACTTGTTGCTGCTCTGAACAACAGGACGATATAATTTCCGCCATTAATCCCATTGTATGGTGGATAGACGTGATGTACTACGTCTTTGAATATTTCGGCCCACTAATTTCTGTACTTTTTTTTCTTGTACTAAATCTTGTAAAAATAATTTGCGATAAGAATTTTTAGCATTTTAATCAGGATAAATGCAACCAAATAATTATCGATCATAGATGTTACTCCAGCCATATATAAAATATTAAAAAATTGTGGTAATGGCCACTTGTTAGTTTTACTGTTGGCCGTAAATGCATGACATACTTGGTCAGGAGTGTCTACTTTTCTTTATTGATCAAATTGTAGTATCAGTTAACATCCGATTTGCTGTAATCTTCAATATCTGTTTTATCGCTAGAATACATAGTCAATAGTAAAATTACAGTTCAATTTTTATTTGGAATATAGCTGACATCTTTTTTTGAAAAATCGAATACATTTGATTCTATCGGGTGTTGACGATTCGGTCAAAAAATTTGGAGGAATACAAAGTTTATTCTTTCGCATGGTACCAACACTATTCAATTTTTGTGCTAATTCGGAACAAGTAAAAAAGTTGTCAAATGCCACGTTTCTATTGCTGTTGAAAAATGGTGTGCAAAGTTCATATACGATATTCGATGACAAATTTGCTCCTCTTTGAATTCCCTCCTTTCCTAAATAAGGTATTTGTTTCAATGGTTAGCTATTAGCACTATCACAAATCGACTAGATTATCAATCCATATTTGTCCGGTTTAGAAGGAATGAACTGTTTTAAATCCTGCCACGAAACGGTAATAGCTGCTCATTAATCATTTCGGTTTTCCCTAGGAACGTATAAGATTTACCAAATTTGTGTTTACTGTGTCACAATTTTCACGAAATTTTCGAAATCTCAAGTATTGAAAAAAAGAAGCATGAATATATATTACATGTCATGCTTACTCTGAAGAAAGTACTGCCAAACAAAGAATGCCAAAATGTCCGAAGATTGTTTGTTGAGAAAAGCGTTATTCAACAAACCGATGAAACAACGAATTTCAATTCGTCTGTTGGTTTCCATACTCTAATTCGCTAAAACTTCCTTGAATACATTGAAAATATATATAGTGAGTCTATAAGACTTATTATTGTTTGTTTTTTTGAATATGGTCCCGTTAACTGTATATTTAATGCACCTACAAAATAAGTTTAACGGTATTTTTAAACTTAATCACTGAATGTTGGAATACATATATAATAATTTAGATTAAAATAAATTTTTCGTTGGTTTTTTGACAGATAAAATTAGAATGAGTCTCTGAGACTCAACCTATGCTGATTAGGGTCCGTGTCAAGATTATATAATTCAGGATTATATAATTTGTATTAGACTTATTAATTTAGAAACCTCAATTATAAAAGTGGATCTAGTTGTTTTCTCACTCTGTTACTATTAGGTCGAATTATAAAGATGTGCATGAACCAGAACCTGACTTCAACTGTTAAAGGTTTTGTCTTAATAAATTAATAAGACATATTTTCAATGAATATTAATATTATTGTGTTGTGCAACAAGATCAAAGCGATTTATTATGTTATTAATGTTAATTAACAACAAACAATTGCTTCACGTGATTGGTGGGAAGGTCGTTAATTCTGTTCATCATAATACAATTATAATACAAATTTTCTGCTATTACTAACCATAATCTTATAATAATACAGACGTCGTTCGATTAACGTTGTAATAGTTATGATCTATAGACAAAGTACTCAAACGTTTCTTTCATATTATGTTTGATGAGTAAACCAGGTTAAAAAAATAAACTTAGCCTAAATGGCTGGTAATGTATCTTCGATATTATTATTATTTTTATGTAGCATATCTTCTAGTTTCCGTAATGAATTTTCTTCGACATCAGTAGCCAAAAAATAACTTTTTGACAGTTTAAAACTACGTTTAGTACACATTGCATGTATAATTTATGTTTTCATTCGATATAAGTATTATGAAGTTGTATGTATTTTATTGTTACGATAAACAAAAACTAATTCAAATCATGATAGTACAATGTGTGAATAGTTTTTCTTCAAGAAAAAGTCTAGAAAATAAGTTTCCGTTAATTCGATCTCATTAAATTTTAGTTTAATATATAGCTAATACAGTTTTTATTTTATGTTTGAATCATAAAAAGAACGATCGCAATAATTACCCCGTTGATTAGAACCAAAATTCGGTGAATAGAAGTGCCGATCAATTTTGTTCAAGTGTTTTTCTATATCTATAAACCTGTAAGTCTGAAGTGAGAAACTTATTACTTTACAACTTGTGTAAATATCCATATTACGCTTAGCTCGTTGCGTTTTATTTAGAGTTTAATAGTTAAATCCGTCTGAGTAATTTGTCTAAGTGGTGACTTCTCGTAGACAGGTTTCAAATTAATCACTTGCACTTCGTGAAAGTGATAGTAAAAATTACATGTGATGATGTTATTCATATGTTAAATGTGGTATTAATAAAACTAGTTATTAATATTAGTGTATTTTTTGTATAAAATGCAAAATATAGTTCCTTCTGTCTATGGATAATTTTGCATGACAACCTAAATTAACTCAAAACTGTTAGACATATGATATTATATGACGGCAAACAATTTTGTATTATAGTTGTTTTTTATTACCATCTGTAATTCTGGTTCTTACGGTCATTACAAAGACCGCCTCATAGAGTGTATCCTATCTTTAAAAGTATAATGAAGCAATACGTAAGCATTTCATAAAAACAACTTATACTTCCTTATGAGTCGCTTTGTTTTGGACCGTATCCACGTTAGAGATATGTATATTTCTTCTATTTCAAAAGCCACGTTTCTCACGGTACTTCCAATTGTCCAGTTCATAGTTTCAATCTTCGCAAAATTATATGTATTCTAGTTAAATTGTAATAGTTAAATTGTAAGTATTACCAAGGGGATGTCATCCTCTTTTATAAAATAATCAGACGATATATATTTTATTTTTATTCAAATTATTTATTTATTACAAATAATACGGTACTTATTTACCATTTTTTCTTTTAAATACAGATTAGAAATTTTGTTTCTAATAAAATTCTCATTTGTTAGGGTGTAACCGAATCGTTGTCACTTAATTGATTTAACTAATTCAAAATTTGAATTTGGTACATTTACTAGGTTAAATGGCCTCGTTCTTTCAAGTTTTATTTCAACGACAGGGTGATACCGAGCAGTTGGCGCAGTGGTTAAAGCTGTGGTGTTAGGGACGGGAGGTACCGGGTTCGAATCCCAAGGAGAGAGAGTTGCAAATGGGATTTTTCAACACTTGATTACGATCGGTGATGACTATGAACACAACTATGACCCCCGTTGGAGTGCAGAATTCATGGGCCAGAAACCATCGTCCATGCCAGTACAGGTTGGCTGGAGCAATGCAATGTGCAGATGGATATTTGAAAAAAAAACGCGAACCTGTATTCGCGCGTCCTCGTTAATTAACCGCGAAAGAGTTTGGAGAGCTTCGGCTCCAAAACAGATTGCATTGCATAGATTGCATAGACAGGGTGATCTATCATATGGCAAATGACGTTTGTTTGTTTAGTACATCCCCAAGAATCGATGCCATAGTTCAATATCTGCTTCAGAGTTTGCAGATATAGCAGCAGCGTGGTGTGAATTATAAGCTTAGATCTTCTGCTTATAAGCCAACTCAGTATTTTGAACTTTATGTTAAGTTCTCTTTCTTTCTGTTTTACATGCTTTTTTCACTGTATAGTTTGGCATCGGGAGTCATATCAAGGTATTTAGTTTGGGCCCTACTATTGAAATCGATCACTTTCGATAGGCGTTTCAACTAGTGGCAATCATGAACAAAGGCGATCGATTTCAATAGTAGGAGTATATGGTTTGCATATGGCACCTGCATTTAGTTAATTTCTATTGGTATATGATTAGATATGTAAAATTTGATACTTAAAATTAATTTGAGTGAATTTCACCTCATTAAGCTTGTTTCTCCAACGCTCTGACCAATTACAAACCACATTTGTCGTCCTCTAGAGATTCCTCATTGCATCGCCGACATTACTTCCAACTGCCATAATTGCAGTGTCATTTGCAAATATGTCTTCCTTCATTTGTGGTTGGTACTTCCCTTGTATATAGTAAATACAGGGTTCGTCGAAAGACACTCCCCTGCGGCACACTGGCAGAAATCTTCTTTAGTTCGAAAATTTGTTTTGTTGATTGGTTAGATACAATTTTAGTATGTTATAGAATTGCTTCTGCAGATTTTTGTGCAGCTTGTATTCTAGACCCTTGTGCTAATTTTTATCGAATGGTTGAGCGACATCCAGCAAGATCCTTAAGCATACTTTTTTACAATTTAACGTACTTTCATTTATGTTTGTCATTTTATTCACCTGTTTTACGGTAGAATTCTTTTCTCTGAATCTAAATTGATGTGAAGGAATTAGATTTCTGTCCTCCATTTTTAGCAGAAAGGAATTGGGCCTATATTTTTGATCGTTAAGTGGTTTATTAGGTTTTGCTATTATGATTACTTCTACTTCCTATTGAACCAGGACTAATTTCAACTGTAAGGGAGCTTGACTAATAACTTATGGGAACCAATTAAGTCACACTATGGGGTTTTTTTAACATCCATGCTACTTTTCACTTCTTGTTTTAATTTTAATTACTGGTCGTATGTCAAGGTTATCTAGCTTGTAAATTGTTATTATATATTTGTTTGCAGCTTCCCTGGTAGTGGTTAAAAGGTTTCCTCGAGATGACCCACAAACAAATCGGTCTTCTCTTTGGGATCCTTTTTAACCTTTTTAAGTGGAGGCAGTTGAATTTTGGGTCTTTTCTGAGGTATTTAGATTTTAGTATTGGGCTTTAGTATTTACAAAGCATGAGTAGCAACGGCAAATTCCCATATCCATCTATAGAATTTTAAACGTTCTTCGACCGTCCTTTTGATGTTTATATACGTTAGACCAGTATTCACGATAACCGATGATAAGATAACTCTAGATAAATCATTCGGGAACTTGTCCAGAGTGCTTCAAGAAATTTACTGATTGGTGTAGCCGTGATAAGATGTAGCTTCCAAATTAAAGGAACGATCGATATTTACAATTTTTTAAGTCTTAACCACTGTTAATACTTAATATTAGAGTTCAAAATTTACATTAACCTTAAAGCTTAAGATCAAAACGAAATGAAAATTTTACGCGGTCTCCTAAATTAAAGTGTTCTTTTCTAGTGAAATAGAAACGAAATAATTTTTGGAGTATATATTTTTTTGACAAGCTAATGTTTGTTTTTTTTTTCGAAGCGTATTATCCAAAATGTCACACAAAAAAAACTAAACAAATATGGACACAACGGTAATTTATTTTTCTTAAAAAATGAAAATGTCAAAATTTCACGCGAAAAGAATGTTCAAAACATTCTTTTCGCGTCAAATTGGTTTGGAGAGTTTTGTGCGCCATCTCTGTTGCATAGAAAAAAACTTACTTTTTTATCGCTGAACTGAGTATACCACTTGACTAAAACAGAAACGAAAATTTTCTTTTCTAATTTCGTTTTGGTAAAATCATATGAAAATTTCGCGTGCAATCGATGAGTACTGAGCTTAAAATTTAAATTATTTAAATTAAAGGTTCGTCAGTTCAAGTGGGTTCACCCTTCTAACTCATCGGTACTTTTGCTGTTTTAGTATATTCCTGGCCAATTCGGATGCACTTGTATTTTTAAGTAATATTTCGTACTGAACTCTATGAATGTTTCTTTAATGGTTTAAATACCAAGGTCATCGTGTATGTTGCTCTTTAGAATATGCCATGGGGCGTTTGTAATACTTCGAAGTATTTTTGCTTGTGTTTGTTGCAAGAGTTCTTTATTTGATGCACTGGTAGATTCCACAACTGAATTCCATAAGTCCATATAGGCATAGTTGTCGCTCTGTATAGCAACACTTTATTGCGTAAAGATAATTTTGATTTTATTTCAATCAGCCAGTACATTTTCGAACGAGTTATTTTTATTTGGTTGTGCTTCGCTTCCGTATGATTTTTCCAGGTTAACCTTCGGTCAAGGTGTAAACCTACGTATTTAACCTTTGTTTGTTGAGGGATACTTAGACTGTTTAATTTTACTGGAGGGCAAGTAAATTTGTTCAGAGTGAATATGTGAGTCGATTTATTTTCGTTAACTTTTATTCGCCATTTTTATAGCCATAGCTAAATTTTTCACAGATGATTTTGCAATTATCTTGAGGCAGTGTTTTTATGTGACATCAAGATGGCCGTAAATAAATGTATCAATAAATGTTGATTTATTACTTTTTTAGTAATAGGTAAGTCAGCTGTGTATAATAAGTACATTATTGGTGTAAGAACCCTGCCTTGTGGAACACGTGCTCTAATATAATTTTGGCCAGTGATTAATTCACTTTGTTTTACGATATATTGTCTTTGAAAAAGATAGTTTCCAAGAACTAAGTGAAAATTGTTTGGCAATACCTTTTAAATTTTATAAATTAATCTCTCATGTCACACTTTGTGAAATACTTGTGCAACGTCCAGAAAGACAGCAGAACCATACTTCTTTTCTTCAAAGGAGTATTTGAGTATATTTACAATCCTGTTCTCTATGGTTCCATGTTAACTTCGGCATCCAAATTGATGGTTTTGTATAACAAGACGCTCTTCCAATACTGCGGTTTAAGTTTACAAAGTTTCATTTTTTCGAAAAGCTTCGATATTGTTGGAAATATGCTTATTGTTCGAAATGACGATATTTGTTTTTCATTTTCCCCGGGCTTTTGTCATTGTATCATTGTGATAATGAAAATTTTCCATTTCTGAGGTATATAACCACTTTGCATGATCGCGTTTAAGATGACTGTTATTAGCTTTAAATATTTATCAGGAAATTCTATTAACATTTTCCCCGTAATAATATCATATCTTGGTGACTTTTTCGGATTGATTGATTGATTGATTGATTTTGAATGTACTGCCAAGCATTAAGCAGGATATCCCGGAAAGCGCCGGGCCCACAGTACACCCGTTTTTACATATACTTGGAAGGATATGGAAGGAAACTAGTTAAATTATTGAGATCGACCCGGTTACAGACACCTTGGCGGCCAATAGTTAGTAAATTTTTGTGGGTTAAGGAAAGGAAAAGTATGTTAGTTATGACATAATCGGTCCGATTTCCCGGTAGCCAATATTCCAAACTACTGTTAGTGTTAGACAATCACATTTTTGTTGTACTGCTCTGCATTCTGCCATCTCTTATCAGCAACTCCAGTATGCCGCCATTCATCTATAATCTGCAATGGTACCCTGAAAACAGAATCTATAAATTAACTAATTGCTCTTAGCCGTAGGCTGTAATAAATTGAATTAATTTTTAATCTGAAATCACAAATTCATTAATTCTTAATATAATAGCATAATTATACAATAATATAATTCCTACAAGCCATATGCTGTAATAAATTGTGTTAGTTTTTGCCTGAAATTTACAATTAATTAATTTATTACAATACCAATAACATAATAATACAATAATATAATAATATAATAAACATTAGACGTTCTTGCACTACAAGAGCTTATATGGTCTGGGAATGGGATACATGACACCACCAATGGTTACACTCTCCATATGAATATAAAAATATATAACCATATAAATATATAAATACATAAATATATAAATATATAAATATATAAATATATAAATATATAAAAACATAAATATATAAACATATAAATACATAAATACATAAATATATAAATATATAAATATATAAATATATAAATATATAAATATATAAATATATAAATATATAAATATATAAATATATAAATATATAAATATATAAATATATAAATATATAAATATATAAATATATAAATATATAAATATATAAATATATAAATACATAAATATATAAATATATAAATATATAAATATATAAATATATAAATATATAAATATATAAATATATAAATATATAAATATATAAATATATAAATATATAAATATATAAATATATAAATATATAAATATATAAATATATAAATATATAAATACATAAATATATAAATACATAAATACATAAATATATAAATATATAAATACATAAATACATAAATATATAAATATATAAATATATAAATATATAAATATATAAATATATAAATATATAAATACATAAATATATAAATATATAAATATATAAATATATAAATATATAAATATATAAATATATAAATATATAAATATATAAATATATAAATATATAAATATATAAATATATAAATATATAAATATATAAATATATAAATATATAAATATATAAATACATAAATATATAAATATATAAATATATAAATATATAAATATATAAATATATAAATATATAAATATATAAATATATAAATATATAAATATATAAATATATAAATATATAAATATATAAATATATAAATATATAAATATATAAATATATAAATATATAAATATATAAATATATAAATATATAAATATATAAATATATAAATATATAAATATATAAATATATAAATATATAAATATATAAATATATAAATATATAAATATATAAATATATAAATATATAAATATATAAATATATAAATATATAAATATATAAATATATAAATATATAAATATATAAATATATAAATATATAAATATATAAATATATAAATATATAAATATATAAATATATAAATATATAAATATATAAATATATAAATATATAAATATATAAATATATAAATATATAAATATATAAATATATAAATATATAAATATATAAATATATAAATATATAAATATATAAATATATAAATATATAAATATATAAATATATAAATATATAAATATATAAATATATAAATATATAAATATATAAATATATAAATATATAAATATATAAATATATAAATATATAAATATATAAATATATAAATATATAAATATATAAATATATAAATATATAAATATATAAATATATAAATATATAAATATATAAATATATAAATATATAAATATATAAATATATAAATATATAAATATATAAATATATAAATATATAAATATATAAATATATAAATATATAAATATATAAATATATAAATATATAAATATATAAATATATAAATATATAAATATATAAATATATAAATATATAAATACATAAATATATAAATATATAAATATATAAATATATAAATATATAAATATATAAATATATAAATATATAAATATATAAATATATAAATATATAAATATATAAATATATAAATATATAAATATATAAATATATAAATATATAAATATATAAATATATAAATATATAAATACATAAATATATAATACATAAATACATAAATATATAAATATATAAATACATAAATACATAAATATATAAATATATAAATATATAAATATATAAATATATAAATATATAAATATATAAATACATAAATATATAAATATATAAATATATAAATATATAAATATATAAATATATAAATATATAAATATATAAATATATAAATATATAAATATATAAATATATAAATATATAAATATATAAATATATAAATATATAAATATATAAATATATAAATACATATATATATAAATATATAAATATATAAATATATAAATATATAAATATATAAATATATAAATATATAAATATATAAATATATAAATATATAAATATATAAATATATAAATATATAAATATATAAATATATAAATATATAAATATATAAATATATAAATATATAAATATATAATATATAAATTATAAATATATAAATATATAAATATATAAATATATAAATATATAAATATATAAATATATAAATATATAAATATATAAATATATAAATATATAAATATATAAATATATAAATATATAAATATATAAATATATAAATATATAAATATATAAATATATAAATATATAAATATATAAATATATAAATATATAAATATATAAATATATAAATATATAAATATAAATATATAAATATATAAATATATAAATATATAAATATATAAATATATAAATATATAAATATATAAATATATAAATATATAAATATATAAATATATAAATATATAAATATATAAATATATAAATATATAAATATATAAATATATAAATATATAAATATATAAATATATAAATATATAAATATATAAATATATAAATATATAAATATATAAATATATAAATATATAAATATATAAATATATAAATATATAAATATATAAATATATAAATATATAAATATATAAATATATAAATATATAAATATATAAATATATAAATATATAAATATATAAATATATAAATATATAAATATATAAATATATAAATATATAAATATATAAATATATAAATATATAAATATATAAATATATAAATATATAAATATATAAATATATAAATATATAAATATATAAATATATAAATATATAAATATATAAATATATAAATATATAAATATATAAATATATAAATATATAAATATATAAATATATAAATATATAAATATATAAATATATAAATATATAAATATATAAATATATAAATATATAAATATATAAATATATAAATATATAAATATATAAATATATAAATATATAAATATATAAATATATAAATATATAAATACATAAATATATAAATATATAAATATATAAATATATAAATATATAAATATATAAATATATAAATATATAAATATATAAATATATAAATATATAAATATATAAATATATAAATATATAAATATATAAATATATAAATATATAAATATATAAATATATAAATATATAAATATATAAATACATAAATATATAAATATATAAATATAAATATATAAATATATAAATATATAAACATATAAATATATAAATATATAAATATATAAATACATAAATATATAAATACATAAATATATAAATATATAAATACATAAATATATAAATATATTAATACATAAATATATAAATATATAAATATATAAATATATAAATATATAAATACATAAATATATAAATATATAAATATATAAATACATAAATATATAAATACATAAATACATAAATATATAAATATATAAATATATAAATATATAAATATATAAATATATAAATATATAAATATATAAATATATAAATATATAAATATATAAATATATAAATATATAAATATATAAATATATAAATACATAAATATATAAATATATAAATATATAAATATATAAATATATAAATATATAAATATATAAATATATAAATATATAAATATATAAATATATAAATATATAAATATATAAATATATAAATATATAAATATATAAATATATAAATATATAAATATATAAATATATAAATATATAAATATATAAATATATAAATATATAAATATATAAATATATAAATATATAAATATATAAATATATAAATATATAAATATATAAATATATAAATATATAAATATATAAATATATAAATATATAAATATATAAATATATAAATATATAAATATATAAATATATAAATATATAAATATATAAATATATAAATATATAAATATATAAATATATAAATATATAAATATATAAATATATAAATATATAAATATATAAATATATAAATATATAAATATATAAATATATAAATATATAAATATATAAATATATAAATATATAAATATATAAATATATAAATATATAAATATATAAATATATAAATATATAAATATATAAATATATAAATATATAAATATATAAATATATAAATATATAAATATATAAATATATAAATATATAAATATATAAATATATAAATATATAAATATATAAATATATAAATATATAAATATATAAATACATAAATATATAAATATATAAATATATAAATACATAAATATATAAATATATAAATATATAAATATATAAATATATAAATATATAAATATATAAATATATAAATATATAAATATATAAATATATAAATATATAAATATATAAATATATAAATATATAAATATATAAATATATAAATATATAAATATATAAATATATAAATATATAAATATATAAATATATAAATATATAAATATATAAATATATAAATATATAAATATATAAATATATAAATATATAAATATAAATATATAAATATATAAATATATAAATATATAAATATATAAATATATAAATATATAAATATATAAATATATAAATATATAAATATATAAATATATAAATATATAAATATATAAATATATAAATATATAAATATATAAATATATAAATATATAAATATATAAATATATAAATATATAAATATATAAATATATAAATATATAAATATATAAATATATAAATATATAAATATATAAATATATAAATATATAAATATATAAATATATAAATATATAAATATATAAATATATAAATATATAAATATATAAATATATAAATATATAAATATATAAATATATAAATATATAAATATATAAATACATAAATATATAAATATATAAATATATAAACATATAAATATATAAATATATAAATATATAAATATATAAATATATAAATATATAAATATATAAATATATAAATATATAAATATATAAATATATAAATATATAAATATATAAATATATAAATATATAAATATATAAATATATAAATATATAAATATATAAATATATAAATATATAAATATATAAATATATAAATATATAAATATATAAATATATAAATATATAAATATATAAATATATAAATATATAAATATATAAATATATAAATATATAAATATATAAATATATAAATATATAAATATATAAATATATAAATATATAAATATATAAATATATAAATATATAAATATATAAATATATAAATATATAAATATATAAATATATAAATATATAAATATATAAATATATAAATACATAAATACATAAATATATAAATATATAAATATATAAATATATAAATATATAAATATATAAATATATAAATATATAAATATATAAATATATAAATATATAAATATATAAATATATAAATATATATACATATAAATATATAAATACATAAATATATAAATATATAAATACATAAATATATAAATATATAAATATATAAATATATAAATACATAAATATATAAATATATAAATATATAAATATATAAATACATAAATATATAAATATATAAATATATAAATACATAAATATATAAATATATAAATATATAAATATATAAATATATAAATATATAAATATATAAATATATAAATATATAAATATATAAATATATAAATATATAATATATAAATATATAAATATATAAATATATAAATATATAAATATAAATATATAAATATATAAATATATAATATATAAATATATAAATATATAAATATATAAATATATAAATATATAAATATATAAATATATAAATATATAAATATATAAATATATAAATATATAAATATATAAATATATAAATATATAAATATATAAATATATAAATATATAAATATATAAATATATAAATATATAAATATATAAATATATAAATATATAAATATATAAATATATAAATATATAAATATATAAATATATAAATATATAAATATATAAATATATAAATATATAAATATATAAATATATAAATATATAAATATATAAATATATAAATATATAAATATATAAATATATAAATATATAAATATATAAATAATAAATATATAAATATATAAATATATAAATATATAAATATATAAATATATAAATATATAAATATATAAATATATAAATATATAAATATATAAATATATAAATATATAAATATATAAATATATAAATATATAAATATATAAATATATAAATATATAAATATATAAATATATAAATATATAAATATATAAATATAAAATATATAAATATATAAATATATAAATATATAAATATATAAATATATAAATATATAAATATATAAATATATAAATATATAAATATATAAATATATAAATATATATAAATATATAAATATATAAATATATAAATATATAAATATATAAATATATAAATATATAAATATATAAATATATAAATATATAAATATATAAATATATAAATATATAAATATATAAATATATAAATATAAATATAAATATATAAATATATAAATATATAAATATATAAATATATAAATACATAAATATATAAATATATAAATATATAAATATATAAATATATAAATACATAAATATATAAATATATAAATATATAAATATATAAATATATAAATATATAAATATATAAATATATAAATATATAAATATATAAATATATAAATATATAAATATATAAATATATAAATATATAAATATATAAATATATAAATATATAAATATATAAATACATAAATATATAAACATATAAATATATAAATATATAAATATATAAATATATAAATATATAAATATATAAATATATAAATATATAAATATATAATTATATAAATATATAAATATATAAATATATAAATATATAAATATATAAATACATAAATATATAAATACATAAATATATAAATATATAAATATATAAATATATAAATATATAAATATATAAATATATAAATATATAAATATATAAATATATAAATATATAAATATATAAATATATAAATATATAAATATATAAATATATAAATACATAAATACATAAATATATAAATATATAAATATATAAATACATAAATACATAAATATATAAATATATAAATATATAAATATATAAATATATAAATATATAAATATATAAATATATAAATATATAAATATATAAATATATAAATATATAAATACATAAATATATAAATATATAAATATATAAATATATAAATATTTAAATACATAAATATATAAATATATAAATACATAAATATATAAATATATAAATATATAAATATATAAATATATAAATATATAAATATATAAATATATAAATATATAAATATATAAATATATAAATATATAAATATATAAATATATAAATACATAAATATATAAATATATAAATATATAAATATATAAATATATAAATATATAAATATATAAATATATAAATATATAAATATATAAATATATAAATATATAAATATATAAATATATAAATACATAAATATATAAATATATAAATATATAAATATATAAATATATAAATATATAAATATATAAATATATAAATATATAAATATATAAATATATAAATATATAAATATATAAATATATAAATATATAAATATATAAATATATAAATATATAAATATATAAATATATAAATATATAAATATATAAATATATAAATATATAAATATATAAATATATAAATATATAAATATATAAATATATAAATATATAAATATATAAATATATAAATATATAAATATATAAATATATAAATATATAAATATATAAATATATAAATATATAAATATATAAATATATAAATATATAAATATATAAATATATAAATATATAAATATATAAATATATAAATATATAAATATATAAATATATAAATATATAAATATATAAATATATAAATATATAAATATATAAATATATAAATATATAAATATATAAATATATAAATATATAAATATATAAATATATAAATATATAAATATATAAATATATAAATATATAAATATATAAATATATAAATATATAAATATATAAATATATAAATATATAAATATATAAATATATAAATATATAAATATATAAATATATAAATATATAAATATATAAATATATAAATATATAAATATATAAATATATAAATATATAAATATATAAATATATAAATATATAAATATATAAATATATAAATATATAAATATATAAATATATAAATATATAAATATATAAATATATAAATATATAAATATATAAATATATAAATATATAAATATATAAATACATAAATATATAAATATATAAATATATAAATATATAAATATATAAATATATAAATATATAAATATATAAATATATAAATATATAAATATATAAATATATAAATATATAAATATATAAATATATAAATATATACATATATAAATATATAAATATATAAATATATAAATATATAAATATATAAATATATAAATATATAAATATATAAATATATAAATACATAAATATATAAATATATAAATATATAAATATATAAATATATAAATACATAAATATATAAATATATAAATATATAAATATATAAATATATAAATATATAAATATATAAATATATAAATATATAAATATATAAATATATAAATATATAAATATATAAATATATAAATATATAAATACATAAATATATAAACATATAAATATATAAATATATAAATATATAAATATATAAATATATAAATATATAAATATATAATTATATAAATATATAAATATATAAATATATAAATATATAAATATATAAATACATAAATATATAAATACATAAATATATAAATATATAAATATATAAATATATAAATATATAAATATATAAATATATAAATATATAAATATATAAATATATAAATATATAAATATATAAATATATAAATATATAAATATATAAATATATAAATATATAAATATATAAATATATAAATATATAAATATATAAATATATAAATATATAAATATATAAATATATAAATATATAAATATATAAATATATAAATATATAAATATATAAATATATAAATACATAAATACATAAATATATAAATATATAAATATATAAATACATAAATACATAAATATATAAATATATAAATATATAAATATATAAATATATAAATATATAAATATATAAATACATAAATATATAAATATATAAATATATAAATATATAAATATTTAAATACATAAATATATAAATATATAAATACATAAATATATAAATATATAAATATATAAATATATAAATATATAAATATATAAATACATAAATATATAAATATATAAATATATAAATATATAAATATCTTGGTGACTTTTTCGGAGTTAATTTATTCTTTGATTGTATTCTCTACACTTTTTCACTTAATTGGCTTAAAGAACGAATCATTATCGCCGTTTGATCAGATAAAACAAATTTATTAGCACATTGATGGGGTGTAAACACTTCCTTTAGATAAGCAGCGAAAGCTAAAATGCTTTTCCTCTTCGCTTTTTGCCCAATTTCCACTTGTCAGTCTAATCGGTGAGTTTGAAGTAACTGGTCTTTTTAAAATGTTCGTTGCCTTCCACAGAGTAATCTGTTCTTTCGGTTGTCGAGAGTTCACTTTAATAATTTTGTATAGTCTGGTTTTGTTCTTAATAGCGCAATTAAGTTTCCATTTTAATATAGGAGATTTGGATTGATGTCATTGCCTCCTTATTCTTCGCTTTCCTTAAACTCTTTTCTCTACACTTTCTCTGAAATATTGACGGCGGGTGTAGCATTTTATACTACCCTCTCTAAAACTTCGTTTAATATTTCTGCAGCCTTATCAATATCAGTTGATATACTAAGTGGAATATATAGAGAAGTACCTTGTTCGACAAGCCTTCTATATTGGTCTTATTTAGTTCGCTTGTTTGTGTAACGTTTTGGCTTTTCTGTTTTTAGAACATCGGTACTCAACATTACTATTACAGGTGAATGATCAGAGGACAGATCGTAGCAATTGGTTGCTTTAACATTTGTGCGTACAATACCCTTCGTTACGCAAAAATCAATTAGATCAAGAATCTTTTTTTTATCTGTTGGCCAGTAGGTGGGTTGACCAGCTGATAAGTAATCCAAACTCTGTTCCTGTATCGCTTCAAAAAGTTATCTGCCTTTCGGCCGTTAGTTGATAGTCTTGACCCCCAGTGGATATGTTTAGCATTGTAATTTCCCCCGCAATGAATTTATTATCCAAATAATTATAATAATCCATGAACTGTGGTTTTTATAGCGTGTTTTGGAGGGAAGTATACTGCTGATATTACCCAGTTCCGAAACCATTCCTGCAGGCAGATGCTCGTTGTTTGATTATGTTCTTCGTTTTAGCTCTAAATATACAGGGTGTCTTCTATAGTTTGCCGAATGATTTCTTCCGCAGTTGCTGCATCTTTCCACAAAAGTATCGGGTTTGTTTATACTGCATTATTTTGAATTATGTAGTTCTCCGCAGATAACACAGGCATCGCTCAACGTACGAGTACAATAAGCTTTACTATTTCCATATTCGTCACTTGTCAAAAGGATTGCTGAAACTAGTACACATGTCTTAATTATAACGAGCAACTAAAGAAACTTGGGCCTTAATCAAAGGACCCTCAAAACTATACGAAAGCCTATAGTAGTTGCACTACTTATATTTACTTGTGTTGGGCTTGCTGACTGAATAAACTGTCACCACATTGGTATTATACAAAAGCTTACTGAACTTGTATAAATTGCTAGATTCAAACTGGCAAAATTTGAGTTACGGGAACTTGGTATTGCAAGCAGCTCAAGTAGAATCATACATTGCGTTTTCGCTCAAGAGGAAAACTTCTATTGAACTGCGGTTAAAAATATCGACCAGTTCCCTCAGGATAAAAGAAAACCTTTCAGATTTATTCCAAATATCAGTGAAAGATTAGGAGAGAGGCTCTTTTTACTCAAATGTTAACTGGGCATACAAAATAGCATCCTACCTGGAAAAATTCCAACTAAGCAAAACAAGAATCGTTGAGTGTGTAACGAAACTATGCATCGCGTTACAGTTGCATTTGTGTCAAAGATAACAATTAATGAAGGAGTATAGTATAGAGTGGCCAGCCAGCAAACTAGTTTTGATGATTCCCAGAAATAACGTGGCTTTTAAAAGATGCTGTGATACCGTTATAGGCAATAGAGTTCAAGTTCCTACAATTATACTGATACTAGAAACGTATGCTTCTTTACATGGCAGGGGTGGTTAAAGGTTCAATCTGGTTAAAGGTTCAATCTTATTAAAGGTTCAATATATTAAGAACAGTTAGAGATAATAAACTCGACAGCTCGAAAATGTACGTAGACTAAGCTTCGGTTTCAGTCCCACGTAAGAAAAACGTCAAATGATAAAAATGAGCAATTTATTCAATTAGACATCAAGAAGTTTAATGGCAATGTTTCTATGTTAAGAAAGAACTGATCAAACTTTTTCTCTATTCGTTAATTCGTGTTGGGAGTACAGTCTAAGTTTTTACATAAAGCTGTTTGAATTTTGCTATTCTGTTTCGTTTTATCTCCAACTATTTATTTGCCTACTACGACCAGTGAAAGATAATGTGGTGGAATTCGTTTCGAATAATTTTACGAGTCAAGTAAATGCCACTAGCCATAGTAGCTCCATAAAGATGTGATATTTAAGTTCCGGAAGCTAGTTAATGGCAGTGGTCAATCTCAAGTTCATGATCATTTTTATATATGTCTGCTTATGTTATTTCTTTTAAATCGGATTATTGCTTATATTTTACTTTCTATCATTGTCGAACTCTTATTTTTTGTTTACTTTACATTTTAAGATGTTTTTACATTTATTTTTATTTAGTTAACTTGACACATCATTACACCATACACAGGCAACAAAGGCGAGAGAAATTCAATATGACTTGAACATGATTTCTAATCGTCCTATGTAATGAAAAACTTTCTTATTTCTACAATAAGAATGTATATATAGTATGCAAACTTTTGTAATTTACCATAGTTAGTTGATTTTAAATCGAACCGAATGAAATACATGCTACCGCTCAACAACCCTAATTTGATATGCATGTTGCATAATTCTGTTGATTTTTTCATATACGTTTTTTTTTATAGAAATTTCATCCATAAAATGATTCAATGTACGACGAATGGCATTGAGTCAAATTGATTGTTGTGCGTAAATATCATTGGAATTGTGTCTAGTTTATAGAAATCTACAATTCTTTTTTTTTTTTTTATATTTATATAAACATAATGTTGAATCATATCCAATTTACTCATAATATGTGTGCTCGACTATGATTTATAAATAATATTTATTTATCTATTTAATTATCAAAATGTCACAGTAAATATTTATTTATCAAAAATAAATATAAACACAACATTTTTTTTTAAAAATTACAAATTGGAATACCTCTTAGTCTAAATTTAAAATTTATAAATTAATTCTTAGGAATATATGATACAAAGATTTTATATCAAAATAAAGATTTCGTATATTAAAAGCGCGAGCGCTGCTTTCACATTCTATTGGTAAACTATTTTTCATTCAACACACACACAAAACTAGATTTTGTGTCGAATTATGTATACAAACGAGATAAAAATAAAATTTTCTTTTTGAATGAATTGGATTAAAAATTTAAATTGGAAAAAACATAAAAAACAGTTAAATATGTATAACATAAACTATGTTTGTGTGTACAGTATAAAATAGTTTTCATATTATTGTAATTATTATGCAAAATGTAATAAAAACGATGTTGATTAGAAAATAAACTATATAATGACGAAACGTCTTATTTTAAGTGAAATAAACTTAAAAAAATATATATTTAAAATTAAAGTTAAATATTATGCAACCATATTTTGATGCTTATCTTGATGCAATGAAATGTTTGGAGTGTTAATTTTATATAATTTCTAACATCTAACTCGAATAGTTTAAAGTACCAAAAATTTCTTCAGCTCACCAACATTACTGCGGTGAATATGAGTCGTACTGTTTCACGGAACGGTCCCGAGCTTACTCCTCGCTGATTGTTCTAGAAAATAAAATAATTCTATTCATTCAGACCCAGGTTTTCTTTCAAAGCTTTTTTTTTTATTTACAACTAGATTAATTGTCTTGTACGAGTAGATAAACTATTATTTGATTCCAAGATCAAAGTATTGAAAAACACCTTTTCGTTTTTTCGAAATTTATGTATTACTTTTGTTTAAAATATTTTTGCAACTAAATTTAAATGTCGAATTTGTTATGTATTTTATATTAAAAGAAGGGTCAATTAACTTAATTTAAGGAAAATAACTTTTGAGTTTTGACTGCGTAAAATGAAGCTAAGTTGATTTTAATTTTTTCCATATTTCACTATATAGTATATACTCATACGTTGATGAGTGACAATGAGTGATCAAAAACCTATTACTCTTTGAAATGTGTGATCATAACTAAAATTTATTTCGTTTTTTTCTTTAAAACTTGTGTTCATATACAGGGTGTCCCATTGGGGCGAGTCCAAACGAATAGGGTGTGTAGCTGGATCAATATCAAAAATTCCACTACACATATGCCCGGAAATGAACCGTTACCTACTTGAATTGCATTTCAAAAAGTTTAGCACGGCACAATACCTTGAATCATCTAAATGCTAATAACTCTACTAAAAATGAAAATAACTCAATTAGTTTTTCTATAATTTTAAAGGCACAGAGTGCTTCTTACTTTTCTTGAAGTAAGAATATCATGCATTGCGTTTTCCTTAAAGCAAACGTTGCTGGAATCAAAAAAAATGTGAGATAAATAACAAAACAAAATCTCAATATATCGAAAACTATGCTTGATTAGATAAAAATCATTTAGACAAATTTTTTTAGTAAATCGTATATTAAATCTAAATTTGAAATAAAAAAAAATATTGAGTGATTTTTTCGAGAAAAAATGAGTTAAATGAATTTTTTTTGTTATTTATCGCACAATTTTTAGAAAAAATAGAAAAAATAATTGAGTTATTTTAATTTTTGGTAGAGTTTTTCGCATTTAGATGATTCAAGGTATTGTGCCGTGCTAAACATTTTGAAATGGAATTCAAGTAGGTAACGGTTCATTTCCAGGCATATGAGTAGTGGAATTTTTTTCTTGATATTGATCCTACTCGCCCTATTGGACTCGTCCCAATGGGACACCCTGTATTTTGTTTTAGGCTTATTTTTTTTAACGAAGCTAAAGATTGAATACTTAGATTTAGTTGCAAATCATAAGCTCCCAAGAACATCACAAGATGTTTCGTAATATTAAAAAAAATTCCCACCGAAACAACTTGAATAGTTATTTGCTGATTCAGATGAAATCCTCCTTGGTACTAGATAGTCACCTACAATTTCATCCAGAAGTCGTTGTTCTATAATATTATGTAAAACAGTTATTTGTACGCCATGCATTTGACACGTGTTGCACATTAAATAAATAAAAGATATATCTCTTCCAAGAATCGAGTGCTGCATCGTTGTTAAAACGATTACATTGAAGATGAACTGCGCTAATTGCTAAGTGATTGTGATATTTAGACTTCATCCTTCCTCCACCACTGGCTAGATTCATTAACTTTAACAATTCGTTGCTTTAACTTATATTTTCCATAGGTGGATTTAAACTAAATTATCAACAGAAAAACCCGTATCTAACTAGAATAAACGACTTAAGAGGTAGATAATGTATAAGTGCTTTGCAAGTAAAAACTAATTGTCAATTTATGTTGTGATATCAATGACTTATGAATAAATAAGTCATTATTGACTAGTATTAAAGAATAGTTTTTACCCCTTGTGTTAGACAAAACACTATTATGTTTATTTTTTCATAAAAAACAACATTATTTTCAATTTTTATGCGGCAAAATTGTTGTACATGTTATAATAGTTAAAATTACAAAACAACTGCATGATCTATTTTTTTAAATAGATTTAAATATCATGCATTGCGATGATAATGGATTTTATGCAAAACTAGTTCAATTTTCTCAAAACTCATTTTCCAGCTAAGGGGAATATCTGTAATACGGTTGTTGGAGATACCAACACTAAATACACCTAAAATAAAATAAGATTTAAAAATCAATTGAATTTGCTTAAATTAAATGCAATAACTTAATACTTATCTTAGAATTTTAGGCACATAATAATTCCTTAACAATTGGAATCTGAAATATTAAAATTATGTTAAAATAATTAATAATATAGAATTAATTAATGTTAAATTTAATTGTACACATTACCTTGTTTATATTGTTTACCATTTCACATAATTTGACAGCTAGGTAGAGTCATACAAACTATATAATTGTACTGTTTGCTCATTTTAATTATGAGTGCGTTCAATGGCACGTAGATATAAATAGGCCATCTATTGTCAATTTTTAAATATTGTAAAACTACTAATTTGTCACAGAATAAAAAATTATTCACTCTCTCTTGTAAAAACCTTAGAAACATCAAAAAATAAAAGCTGAAATCAAAAATAAATAGTAAATAATATTCAATTGGTTATTTTTTGATCGTGGAACCAACCATTGAATAAACTTGTATGTGCCAATACCTATCTGGTACAACGGCAGTACAGTTATACATAAAATAAAATCTCGCTGAAAATGCGAATTCTTTTTTTGCTGTGTGGTTTGGCCTGTAACACACTTCCAGTTTTTTAACTTAGTTGGCCACAATGGCATTAAAAAAGTGTCATAAAGAGTTTGGCTGCACAGTTAAAAGTTTAGTTAGCAATGCTACGAATATGGTAAAAATGAGTGACGAATTGAGAATGGTTGAGAGACTTGAAAACCGCGTTAAATAACTTACAGTTGTTTTGTTATTTTTTTAAATTTGCTTGCTCATGAAAATATTTTAAAAACAATCATTATCCAGCTGCGAAATATAAGCAAGTAGGTGGCAAAACACCTAAATCACCAAGTGATGTGCGTTGAAACACTTAAGCTGATTGTATGAAATGTCACATCGAATTATTTAGCCATAAAATTTGGCAAATTTTAATAAAAGTTTGTTCCGCAAATCCAATAGATATCGACGCTGTAATTTCATCTAAAATAAATAATTCGGCCTTAAAGATAATGTCAAAGTATTTTCTAACAAAATTTAAATTAATTGCCCTTACTCTTGATCAAGCTAAACAAGTCAGTTGCATAATCGGTGAAATGATTGAGATGTGGATTCAACTTGCCAAAAACATCGAAAACAAAACTTTTTGTTCAGTATCCTATTTACAAGCGTGCAACAAAGACTATAAGAAGCACTCACTTTGACTTCGGTTTCAGAGATTAGGCTTAAATCCAGTTCAATTAGAATCATATTCATTTGAATATACGCAATTAATATAAAAAAAAACATTAGTTTAAAACATATATTCGAAATGTTTGAATGTTCTTAAGTTTAAAACAAAACCTTTGTTTCGAACATGTTTAAAACAGATTTTTAAATAAAAATGTTAAACTTGCCAGCCCTGCTGCCAATACCGCCACATCTTGAATTGTCTTGGCTTGATTTTTTCATTTTGTGAGACGAGCTGATTTGCTTACTGTACGTTATGTACTGAACTTGGATAAGAATCGTGATCATGTATGTATGTGAGATACTTGACGTATAAATATGAAATAATTATAGTTGACACCATTCGAGTAAATCGGGAATTTGAAGTTAATATATCTGATGCAGTTAGTGAAGTAAAAAGTCCAGTAAAGCTGCCTCGTTAATGTTTTTTTTGAGTGTCTTTTCGGGAGCCAAAGCTCACTCAACTTTTTTGCGGTTAATTTTAAATAGACATCTGGACACTGCATTGGTCCGGTAAGCCTGTACTTAAATGGACGATGGTTCGGCCCTTAGATTCTGCGCTCTAGCAGGCGATCATAGTTGTGATCACCGTCATCACCGATCGTAATCAAGTGATGAAAAATACCCTTTTCAACCCTCTCCCGTTGCGATTCGAATCCGGTACTTTCCAAACCAAATACCGCAGCTTTAACCACTTCGCCAATCTCGGTCTCGTTATTGTAATGTGTATCGATCCTAAACAGCGTTGTCGATACACATTGGAATAATTGTAGGAATTTTGTAAATTTATTTTGAATTTTTATAAATATTTCTTAAATATTTCTAGTCCCAAACTTTCATTTTTTCCTTTCAGGTTGAAATCTAATGCTATGTCTATTAGTATTCTACAGAGTTTGGAAAGTTTGAAAGTTCCTCGTTTCTTATAGTTGTTGATCAGAATTATTTTGGTATATTCTTCCGAACAGATGTATTTCAGCAGTACTATAATTTTAATCAAAAGATAAGCATCCGTAGATTAGCTTAACGTAAATGGGTGTATTCCAGGAATTTGGCATTAAAAATAAAACTATACAAATTGTGGATCTGGTTTTAACGGCTTTGACCATTTTTCTTACTAAATCTTTTGAACCACATGTTACGAATTGTGTGTGCACCTTATAGGTGGTCAGTCCTGAGAAACGTTAGTTTTAATAAAAATCGATTAACTGTCCAAGTTGTAATCAAATATCTAGTTGATCTATTGATATTCTAGATTATTGCGTCCTTCTGGTTCTTTAATGTATATAGCGGTGAATGTCCAACTTCTAATATTACGAGGAAAATGGGTAGCTTACAGTAGACAGCGGTAAAGTTAAACTCACTTTATACACAATTTATTGCCGATGAACTTTTATTTCTATTTTACAAAATAGTTCCGTTTCTTAATTTAACATTTATTAAAGCGGGACATACGTTTACACATTTTTACACGGAAGGAACAATTAAGACTTATGTCATGTAAAAAAGCAATGTATATAGCGAAGACGTTATATATAACGTTGTATATAGCGAAGACGGTATATAGCGGCCTGTCGAAGCAAGATTTAAAAATACATATAACATTCTTTTCAGCAAAAAATATAATATTATTAAATTAACTTAAATCCCGAATGTTTTTGCAATTTGCCAGGCACATTTAGGCAAAACTAAAATGCTGAGTCGCTTTTTGATCAGGATTTACTTTTGTAGTTTACCATGGATAAATGCTTTCTGGCAGTTTGGCTATTAGACAAGTTTACGTCTGGCCGTCTAAAAAAAATGATATTGTGAAATCTGGGTTAGTAGTAATTTTTAACAGTTCTATTTAAAAAAAAGTTTAAAATAAAAAAATAGCACGTAAAAAAAGGATTAGATGTACTCATCAATTACTAATCTCTCTGAGACCACTTTTCTCGCAGTTCGTAATTGTTAAGTCATTTAAAGCATTCATTTCTGTAGTATTCTACTCGGGATTTCTATTTCTGTTAGTTTTGGTGTTAACACATTTACATTTTTTCTAACTATTAATAGTTAGTTGCAATGATAAGGTTACAACTTTTCCATACCACTTTTAATTATGCTCTTCACTAGGGGATGAGTGATTTCCGATACAAAATTATCCTTAGGTATTATTAAATCGATAGGAAGAATTTTCTGTCTTCCGTGGTAATCCTTTCCTATAATAACTATATCCAAAACTATAATAAGTATAATAATAATAATCGGTTTTTACAGGCGTTTTCTAGCCATTTCTAGAATCAACAATTGATCATCCAGCGGTTTGGTTTCGAGTTTGCTCTTCGTATTGCTCTAGTAAACTGCAAAAGATGACAAGCCTTTCTTGTCTTTATGAGCCATCAAAGTTCACAACCTCTGAGTCTGCCAAATGAGGGCACTCCTATTAGATATCGCCATACCATCCGGGTAGGATCGGCTTGGAAAATGTGACCGAGCCAGCGTACTCGCTGTCTGATCAAGCAAGCCCTTGTACAACTTCAGCTTGTTGATGTTTACAAGGTAGTAAGACATTAGTAGTGAACATAGGGATACAAAGCACGATAACCGGCGGCAAGATGTACTTTCCTATCCGCTCCCATACAATTATCATTAGTATCGAAAGCCATTCACTCCTTCAAATGCGTAGTCACCACTACTAGAATCAATGGTGCCTTAGTCTCTAAAATCTGTTATCAGATATTTTGTTTTAGACTGTGTCGAATTACATAGATATTTTCGGCATATGCTTCCAATATTATGAAAATCAGTAATCTGTATGCCGTGCAAAAGAGAGTTATGCCGCGAAAGTTATATAAATGGTTCTACTGACCAACTAAATAAGCAAAAATTAATGTTTAATCCTAATTAAAAATCATGCATTCTACTAAAATATATTTTCAATGTTGGTTCAAATCTTTACGGTAGATATTACCTCATTAATTTGCAAGTTTTGGAATATATTTAAGCATTCAGAGAGATTTAAGTAATCGTGAATAAATTACATCGATAAAATGCAAAATTAATTTGAAGCAAGGTTACGAACAAAACTTAGAAATGAACAAAGCATAAAATCCTATTATACACTTGGCTTAATGTTAATAATATATTCAATTCATTCATTTCCAATATCCATTCATCATCTTAAAGATACAAAGATGGATTAAAAAAAAACACAGATAATCATTTATTTTGAAAAACTTATGTATTATTATATGTTGAAGTATATTATGCATCATGTTAAAAAAAATTTCTAATTTCTTTTGTGCAGAAACATGTTTAGTATGTTTAGTTATAGATCAACACACCATATATCTCTACTCGTATTACCTATTCGGTTGGTTATGGTTTAATGAAACGGAAAGGTTTATAAACTTAATTTAATTTCTTTCTATATACAAATTTATTACGTGTATGCACATTGTTTAGTTCAAAGTAATTTAGCCAATAATCTTAGATACAAATGAGGAATTAGATTTTAATATGAAATTTAAAAACGAATTAGTTTCTTTAAGAGTCAAAATAGTAAAAGAAAGTGAATTATATGATGCAATAACAATGTGATTATATGTCTTACAAGAAGTAATGTTTGAATGCAATGAAAGTCTTTTAATATTTTTTTTTGTTTATTTTATAATTATAATTTATACAAATCTTATAAATGGTGCCATATTGTTTGTAGCTCTGTTCTATTTCTTGAATTATATAAAGCGAGAAAGCATTGCTATCTATATACTTACTTACCTTTAAAGGCATATATCTAAAGGGTGTTCCAATTTAAGGTAAATTATTAATAAAACACAAATTATTCAATAAATTGATCTCCTGCTGCTATACGACGAGCTACCACCATCCATTAATCAACAATTTTGATGACTTTCTAACATAACTGTGGCTTAATTTTTTGAATACAATTACTATAATTTTTACATTTAGATCATCAATCGTTTGTGGATCGTATAGGCATAGACTTATGCTCTTTCAGTACCGTTTGATTACGCCTAAAAACCATACCATAAACACTCTTTGTAGAATAATTGGTTTTTCGATTATTTATCGTGAATTTCCTTTTTGATAATTTTGTAAATTCATCCAGTTGAAAATTTGCTTTGTCGCTAAAAATAATTTGCATTTTCCAGTTTTTTTTGTAGATTCCAATTAGCAAATTGCTATAATTTTATATTTTGATATATCTTGTATGCCTTCAAATGACGATCATTGTGCAAAATTCTGAAAAGAAAGGTCGGTGGAATTGGAATAAGTGACTGCTGTGAACGATTGCGAATGGATGATTATGGGATTATGGGAAATATTTCATTCTAAACGACCACTATGTTATATATTTTGTTTTTTTTCGTCTTTTACAGAACCAGTCTTTTTTAACATTTGTTAGTACAAATATGTACTAACCTCCCATATGGTTGCTTGACGTTGTGCATGAACGGTGTGACGTCGCTTCTGCCTCCTCTACTCACCCCCCTACTAGAATTATTAGCTGTATCGATTTTAGATTGACAAATAAGTTCGCCAGGTAGTTTTAATGTTTCCCCATAAACAAGCTCAGCTGGTGAACATTTTATGTCGTCTCTAACCGGTGCACGAATTCCAAGAAGCACAATTGCTAAATCTATACTCCAGTTTGTCGTGTTTCCTCTAGCCTTTAATGATGCCTTGAAATGCCGGTGAAACCGTTCAATCATACCGTTGGCTTGAGGATGATATGGAATCCTATGAGATCCAATCAATTTAGTCAGCTCTGCAAAAAGTATTGATTCGAACTGGCTTCCTTGATCAGTAGTAATTTTGCAAGGAACTCCAAATCGGGGAACGTATTGTGTTCTACGAAAGTACTAGTTATTGTTACCGCTGTCATATCCAGAATAGAATATGCCTCGGGCCATCGAGTATATCTATCAATGATAGTGAGCACATATGAATTATCTCTCGATTGTGGTAAAGGACCTACGATATCCATTTGAATATCTTCAAATCTACCCTTTGGTATCTCGAATCGACCAAATTCTGAATGAGTATGTTTATGTACTTTAGACTTTTGACAAGCAATGCAGGACTTAGCCCATAATCCCACATCTTTGTTTATGTTCGGCCAGAAGTATCGAGATGATAACAATTTTCCCGAACCACGAATTCCTGGATGCGAAAGAGAGTGTAAATGTTCAAATACTTGTTGTCGCATTGATTCAACTATAAATGGGCGGTAAGTACCAGCCGAAACTTACAGTAAATGTCGATGCGTCGAATTTAATTTTTCTTAGTATATACGAGGAGTTATTTTTGGTATTTAATAATAGATTCTGTAGTTGGAAATCCGATTTATGAAGATTAGCTAATAGTTTATAAACAATTGATTTGTTGTTAACCGCATTTAACTGTGATTCATTTATCCTAGATAAAGCATCAGCGACATAGTTCCCTGCCACGTATTGTATATTTGACGTATATTGGCTAATGTAATCTAAATGTCTTGCTTGTCTGTTCCCCTAGACAAGCAAGACATTTAGGTCAGTTTTAGATGATAATGCGAACGTCAATGGTTTGTGATCAGTATACACAGTAAAAACACGGCCTTCTAAGAAGTATTCAAAATGTTTTATAGCCTGATACACTGCTAACAACTCCCTATCAAAGGCAGAATATTTATTTTCTGCTTGAGAAAGCTTTTTGGAATAAAATCCTAAAGGTTTCCAGGCTTTATTATTTAACTGATGTAGAACTGCACCAACTGCAATATTTGAAGCATCAGTTGTTAAACTAACTATAGCATTTTAATAAAGTCAAATGACTTAACGCGTTTTTAGTTTTTTTAAACGCTTCATCACAATCAAAAGTTCATGAAAAATTTTGGGCGGTTTTTGGTCGTTTTTGCAATAAATTGAGATGGGAATGGAGAGGTGGTAATATAACGGCTAGTTGCGGTATAAATCTATGATACAAATTTATCATGCCGATAAAACTCTGTATTTGTTTAATTGAACTCGGTGTAGGGAAATCTCTAATAGCCTCAACTCACTGATCAGATGGAAATATTCCGTTTGACGTTATTTTATGACCAAGAAAATCGGGTGATTGTGTGCCAAACATGCATTTTACCATATTAACAGTGACATTATATTCTGATAGTCAATTGAATAATAAGCGTAAATGTTCAGTATGTTGAATTTCATCTTTACTTGCAATTAAAATGTCATCTATGTAAGTAAATGCAAAGTTTAAATTACCATATTCATAAAACGCTGAAATGTTTCAGCCGCATTGCGCAACCCAAACGGCATTCGCGTATATTCATATAGACCAAAGGGTGTTGTTATGGCCGTCTTAAAAACGTCTTCTGGAGTAACCGGTATAAGATGATACGCTCTCACGAGATCAATTTTTGAAAATATTACAGCCATTAAGGAACATTGAAAAATTTTGTAAGTGTGGTAACGGATAGCGATCAGGAACGGTGATGGCGTTCAACCTGCGATAGTCGTCGCAAGGGCACCAATCCGAGCTTTGTTTCTTTACAACTATATGTAAAGCTGATGAGACCGATGAACTAGAAGGTCTGCAAATCCCTATTTCGACCGTGTGATTAAATTCTAGTAATGCAGCTTTATGCTTAGCTGGATCTAGCCGTCGCGGCTTGGAGTAAGGTAATTGCCCTGGAGTAAAAATATGGTGCACGACCGAATGATTAACTTTCGCGTTATAATTTGGAGCCGAAATTAAATTAGGATATTCTTTTAAAATTTTTCCGTAATTATTGTTTACTAGGAAACTAACTGGGCTTGGTGTGATATGATGGATTGTAATTGCTCTAACCGAAAGTGTGGTTTCCGTGTCGACTCACCGTTTTTTTAATATCAACTAACAACCCAAATTTATTTAGAAAATCAGCCCCAATGATAGGCTTAGTAACTTGGGCCACTATAAAAGGATGTGTAAAATTACGACGTAATCCTAAATTAACGTTCAATAATCGCGTGCCGTACGTTTTAATGGTCGAACCGTTAGCCGCAGTTAAAATTAAATTGTTATCATGAGATGCATTGCCCCAAAAGGGTTTTTTAAAAGGAATTATCGATAAATCTGCACTAGAATCAATGAGGAATGATAATTTGTTATTATTATCTTGAATTATTAAACGACTGCTAAAGTTCAATCGCTTGTCCGTCGTTGCGACAGTCGATTGTATTAGTTTGGGCTATTTTCCGAATGTACATTTGATGTAGGGCTCGAACTTTACGGACGCGGTCACCAAATCTTTTATGTACCAACAAAGAAAAGTATCCCGACCAAAACTTCGCGATCTAGAACGTCTGCGATGACGCCCCTGATCGTTACATATCCAACTAGTACTACATATCTAACATATCTAACTAGTACTACAAAACCAAATCACAACAAACTTAAAAATTAACCTCAATTTGGATCACCCTTTAGTTATCGTTATTTATTTGTTATTTCTCTCTTGGCTTACTTTAAAGTACAATCTTATATCCACTCAAGCCGTAAATAACGTACCAAAGTTATAATATTCTCTTAACACGTTCTGCATAACTCAAAAAATTGTTGTAGAGTATGAATATTTATATACTGTCAGTGAAGATCGCAGACTGGTTAAGTCCTAAATCAAAAAATTCAGGAAACGTAAACAATTAAATTATTACTAAAGTTTAAAATGTAATGAAAATATTTTGGTAACAATAACTTTTAAAAAGTGATTTGAAATTAATAATTCATCGAAAAATAGGCAATTATAATGATTAATTAAAAACAAAAGAGGCTTACTCAAATTACGACATGTTTATGTAGACTTAGACAATTTGTGATTTCAAGGAATCGAAACTTTTTATTATGAAACTTAGCTTATTAATTATGATTTTTATGTATTTTTCCACATAGGTACAACAATGTATTTCAATAAGTCAGCACAAATTATTCATATTTCATTTCAGTCTTACATTTAATGTATTCAAAAAAAATTATGTCACATTTAAGAATCACAAATTCAAATTATATAAATTGATGTAGATGCATGTAGATGGTCATATTTCTCTTTTTTAATTGGTAAACGAGAACTGTAGAGCTGGGAAATATTTTGAAATGCTGTCGGTTTAATTTTATTAATAAACCTTTGTGGCATATTAAACCAATCGTCAGTGAATCCAAGTTTCAATCTTAATTTTTCCATCGGGGTTATACCTAATTACCTGAATATGATTTACTGTGGGAGAACTTCCAAATATTCAAATATTTCACCTCGTTTGGTTTCGGGTTTATTTTTTGCTTGCCTGTACGCAATATAATTGCCTGGAACGTTAATGATTCTATTTTTAATTTGACGCTCAATTATCGAATGGATGGAGTCTACCTCTGTTTAAGTGTGATCTGTTTCCAATATGTTTTGGGTTGTAATTAACATTAGACGTCATTGCGATGTTTAACAATGCATTTGAGAGAGTGGAATTTCAGTTTTGGTTGGTACATCCATCACAGTAAAAATTATTTCTTCCTGCTGGTCTCGTATATAAGGTAATACTTAATTTAAAATAACCTGTATAGCCATATAAAGCAGTAACATCCTTATGCCATATAAAGCAGTAACCGTCGTGAGTCTTTAAATTATAAACTGTAAAGTTGTGCACTGTCAGTTTAGTTTTATAGTAGAGCGAAGAAACATTGAATTTTGAACAAAGGGCAGATTGCAGATCCATGGTAAAGACGTTTTGAATGTTACTCTCTTTGTCCTTCAGTTTTTCGGCTCTGTCTATTTTTTTTAATTTGATGTTCAGCGTATGTGGTAATATCCACATATTTTGTCTTATGGCCAACATAAATGTCGCATTGATTTTTGGGTCGATACAAACTTAAATTCAAATGCTCAAATAAACTCGAAAACGATGTTCTAAAATCGGCCGCGACTTTTTCTTTTGGTAATTCGTATATTCATCATAGAGCCGATTTTTGCTAATCCAACCTGGCTCTAAGTATAATTTGGTAGTCGACGCTCAACAGTAGTGAGATTTCATTTTAGCTTAACTTTCAAAAAAAAGTTTTAATGAATCTTTTATACCTTTTGAGTTTGATTGGAAAGGGGTAAGCTTGTTCTCCGAATTCTTTTTAGTGGCAGTTTCTTTTTCTGACTTAACTTCATTATTTATCTAGTTTAACAACGTCCCATCTTTGTATAAAGCTATTCTGTCTTGCTCTTTATGATTAAACTTTGGCACTTTATGATTGAATTGGCATTTTAGGAGAGGTTACAGTTATATCTAGTTTTTATATTTTTGCCTAGTTTGATTATGTAGTATCTCATATAAATTTCGATAATAATGTTAGGAGCATACGGAACATTCCGAATTACTAAATACCTCTACTATATTTGAATTCAATAATTCAGTGAAAGTTTGTGTAGTGTGGTCTCAATATCAGCACAAATCTAAATCATATTCTCTTCGGAAATTGAAATCATTAATGATCCGTCATTTTTAATTTTACAGTTTAAAACTGAATGGCCTTTCTCGAGTTGAATTAAATGTTCGATAGTTAGCTTTTGGCCTAGGACCATGTTGATCATTCCTTACATTCATTTAAAATCATTTTATTTTAAGTTAAAACCGGAACAGCATATTTCGCTCACCAATTCGATATCGCACTAAAGAGTTACAAAATCTGCCTTGTAAGAGTTACAAAACCACATTTCTTTTTTTGACATAAAGGAAAACGCAGGTAGGTTACAAAACGAATAGTATTACCAAATGAAGCAAAATTTCCTCCTCTATAAATCGATACTAAATACAAAAAATGTCCCTAACTGTACTTACATAGTTAGGGAGTCTCACCGACGATACTTTATCCAAATTAGTTATCCACATTTAGTCTTGGCAAGAAACACTTTATAAAAGTTTTTATATTCGTCAAAATGTTTTTTAATTTCCATAATCTCGTTATTTTATTATTTTATTTCCATTCCTTTGTTATAATCCTCCATCGTTTCGTTCGTACGGTAAAATAATGAAGTAATAGTATCGCAGAAGGGTTTACTATACTTAAAAAATTCTTGTTAAATTCTAATTTATTATTTGTTATTTATTCTATCTTGAAATTGAGTAGTGGTGGGCAACTAATTTCAAAACAAAGAATGGGTATCAGTAAAATGTATTATCCAACCAGTGGTGTAACTATCCGTAGCTCTCACAGCGGCGGGATGACACAGTGAGAGTGGTCCGTCCACGCTTTCTTAAAAGAAAAACTTATCTCCCTAAACGAAAATGATACTAAGGTTTCTTTACATAACAAAAATGTTATGACCCCAGTATTCCTTTAAAATCATTTTGAAACATTAATTAACCACAGACGCTTTTAATTAAGGCTCCTTCCTAAACTGCAATATTCTCATGAAATGTTAAATGTTTATATTTATTTACAATATCTCACACTCGCAGTGATATTTATAATCGAAAATTCATTTGGTTACTGGAATGACTGGGACCTGAGTACATTTAAAAGAGTAAAAGATATCTGAATAAGTAAAATGCTTTCGAGAAATTATCGAAGAAACATTTTTGTGTGGAGGTAAACCGTTAAGAATCAAAGAATTTAACATTTTTACAAAATAATGGTTTTGTTCCTTAATATCAACACAAATAATAGTATCAAACCTGTAGTATGCTTTTTCATTTCCTGAATTATGGCCAGAATTATAATAATTCACGTAGCCTTGTTCAACATTAGGAGGTGTCCATTATCAAAACTGCCTATTCGTAGTTAATCTATTTTTTGATAAACTGCAAATTTCATAAATGATAGGTTTTTTTGGGGTTAGAATGTTATTTTATATTTTTTAATATTCTTGAAGTTCTAAAGACTAAAATTACACAATTTGGCTCGTAAAAAATGATTAATGAGGTTGTAATTCAATTTTTAAAAATCAAAATGGAGAGTTTTGGAAACAATAATATTTTTGGATTGTTTTGGAACAGCTAAAAGTATTTATAGAAAGTTGTGGAACAATAAATTAGTATAAAATAGTGTTGCAGGCTATTTATTTATTGGAAATTTCAGTCTTTATTTTTCGTTTGGAATGGCAGTCTTTGTAATAAAATAAACTAAAATACATACATCAAGATGTAATTACGTATAAATAATTTTTAAAAAATAATTTAAATAATAAAAAAGCAATAAAATAAAAAATGTTAAAGAAAAAAATCACAATTAATTCAATCACAATAAACATAAAATAATTTAAAAAATTAATTCAGTTATTTTAAACGTGCATGGCATCCTGCTCAATCATATTCGTATGCATTTCATCTTCGTCTAGAACATTAGCTTCACAAGCTTCACAAGCATCAATGTTATCTATTACATCCTTATAATAGTATAGCGATTGACTTTCAAAAATATGGTTACTTGCTTAATTTGGGTTAGAGCATTGTTCAGCCGTTTAGATATCATCAGGATCATTGAGCGGTTTTTATTTTGCTCGTCACATCCATCACACAATTTTTTTATTGAAGTGACTCCTTCATTAAACTCAGTTAGGTTCAACTGGTGATAAACAGCAGGAATAATTTCATTTGAACCTTTGCGTCTCCTTGCCTCATTCCTTGTATAACACGAAGTATTTTCCGACGATTGGTTCTATTTTGATGAGCCTTTACAAATTGTAAAATTGTACTGGTATAGTTGCCAGGAAAAATACGTCGACTGGTCTGGCAATTTTGGTAAAACCATATTTTTCTGGCAGTCAAAAGAAAAGAAACCATTTCGTGGTTGTTTTCCTTGCGCAATTCTTCGTAAAACGCTTTTGGTCATAACTTGTGTATGTGTAATTCCGTCATTAATCGCCGTTTCTCTACATAATCTAATGTAGTTTTGATAAGTTCTTTAAGACACAAGCATATCGAGCATACATCTGTTGATAGAGTGGCAAAACTTAAATTAAACTTGTTTGAAAAAATTTGGCGGAAAAATTCATATTTCACTGATTAAGCGACATTTTCTGACTTAAATTGTTTCCACAATTTGTTGATGTTTAACTGACTGGGCAAATATTGCTTAAGTAAGTTGGCATTACAGCAATAATGGAACTGCAATATTTGGAGATCGCTTATATATCCAATAACTTTTTCTATATTTTCCTGGTGCTTTTTAATTAAACGTTTACCACCGCGTTTTTCTTTCGGTATTGCGCTATCTGCTTGAAAATTTCGGCAAATGCATTGTACACGGAATCTAGATATTTTTAAAATATCTAGAAAAGCCTTTTGACATAATTTTACGAATTTTTTTGTGTTTCCGAAAAGTTTTGGAATATAATATTTCGTAGTTACGTTTTTTTTTTTAATGATTTCTTGATTCTCTTCGGTGCCGAAGTTGCACAAAATTTGAGTAAATAATGTTCTTGGTCGATTTTTGATTTATTATCATTGAATTGTCGGTGAAATCTTCTGATATCTTGCATAGACAATGATTTGCTTTTATAAATATAAAATTTTGAATGGTTACAATTTAGTTTCGTTGGCAATGATTTTGCGGAATAACTGTTTAATATTACAAAATATTAATAAGAGTAATAATTCGGGTTTCAAATTTTAACAGAACAATTACATACCTCATTCTTTGCTGTTTTGTCTTCGCCCATTTTTCTTTGTTTTGATGTTTTTTTTCTGCCTTTTCCTAACTCACTTAGTTTGGCCTTCCCATCAATCCGGTTCAACTCTTCTATATCCATAGTTAAATTGATTATGTACACATACAATTACATCAAATAAAATTAAATTCACTTTTAAACACAATACAATTTTTAAAAATTAATAACGTTATTACACAAAAAATGACACAACCGACTGGTAAAATTGAAATCCTAAATGAATAAAATACAATTTTATTCAAAAGTACTGTTCTTAAATATCGGCATTACTACAGGAGATTAACAAAATATTACAGTATTACAGTTGATTTAAAACATTTTTTTTGATAGTTTTGAAAACAAATGTCTTTGTGTTATAGAATATAGGTAGATTTGAAACAAAAGAAATAAATAAATAGGGAGTTTTGGAATGCATACGATTAACAATTTAGAGAGTTTTGGAAAAGTTCATAGTTTTGTTAACCGATTTTTTGGTATAAAAAGTAGTTCTGGATCATATTTTTAAATATTTTGTTGTAGCTCTCGTCGAGACCTTTCATTTGATATATAAATTGTACATTTTAAAAAAATGTCGTTTAGGCAGTTTTGGAAATGGACATCATTCTGATCTTCTAAGCATCTTATAGCAAATGGCACATGCTTCAATAGGAACAATAAAATCGAAATCAAATTTACACACAAGCGGGAAAGATTATGTGCTTAAAGAATATCATCAATAATCAATGGAGATCTATTATAGGAAAAGAATCTATGGTGTTTCCATTTTGAAACATCAATGGATTGATAATAAATCTCGCACGTTTTTTTTTTGTGTATTGATTTGTTGAAATAAAAGTTTTCGTTTTCATCGGCTGAAATTGCATGTACTTACTACACATACAAAAGGTTGTATACAACACCAACAACAACACAAAAATTCGTTTTTGATATTTCTTATATGTATTCCCTACAACAACAAATACAAACCTAATCTCGATTGCGGATTGCGCCTGAACTACCTAAACGATTTTCATGGAACACAGGCGCTGTCTTTAATTTTTAATGCTAATTGCTTACCGAAATCAGCCTCTACATATATCGTTTTTTGTTTGTGATCAGTGTAACAATATTAATTTGTTAGACTAATTGTCATCGATGATCTGCGAGCTGTTAACTCGAAACACATTGCTATAACTCGATTCACATTTCCGACATTGAGGCTGTTATTCTTAATAATAACTACAGAATTGAGAATTTGATTTTTGTTTATCTGAAATTTCATCGATTATGTAATTCTTAATTTTTTTCTCAATATTCTACAATCATATATTCTGCAACCATACATTTTAGAGAACCCCGGAACCAGTGTTGGTAATGCCAGGATTTCGGTATCAATTATTTTTCAAATTGAAACGAAATTGTATTATGGTATATTAGTTAATAAAAGAGAACACGATATCGAAAAAAAAATCTCAAAAAAATACAACGTTGCTTTTTGAAAGCCATGAGGATTTAATCCTGCTTTTTAATATAAGGTTATTCGTTTTTTCTTTGATCAACCTAACTTTGTATTATAATTTTATTCGATTGGACCTGGAATCAATCGACAACAATTGTTATAAGTAGAATTAACTTTTGAATTGTATTTAGCCTTTGTACTACGAAATCTGCAATTAATCTGGATTTATTGGATGTGACTGATTCGAAGAAGGCAAAACGACACTCATTGTTGATATAGAGCTATTGTGTCAGCCATAAATAAACCTGTTTACTGAAAAAAAAATATTAGTTTGCTGATTCAGATCTCAGTAGTCTATATCTTAAACTATATCCTAATCAACGTTAAATTTTTTAATGAAAAACGGCAATGTTGTAAATAATGCTAGATCGAAAAGTTCAGTACATTTTGCCGATGACTAACTCGGCAATTTTATTTGTGATGTTCAGATTTTGGCCGAGTAAGATACTGTTATATGCATGAAGAAGTTGATATGCTAAAAAACAAAATAAAACAGAATATTTAAATCCTCAAATTCTAAATGCCATTATATCTTTAGAAATAAACTCTAAATCGAGATTTTATCGACAAATCGTTTCGATGTTTTTTGAACTACTTAGTATTTGACCAAAATTTTGCTTCAAAAATGTTTCAAGCAACAAATTTTGGTTTTATTAAGGTCTGCGACAATTTAGAAATTATTTATGTTCAATTTCTGCTAAAATTTAGACAGCTTTTGATTAAACCGTCCTTACAAGCATGTCTAATTTCTAGAAGTCTAATATCTTTCCATTCTCACTTTCTTGATATTCAGACCCTAATTCAAACAGCTACGGCTATCATTTTAAATAGCTTCCATAAATTACATTCATATTGTATTTGCCCAGTATACATTTTGAATACTAAACTTGTGTTTATTATACATAGAATATCAGCCACATATAGCACAAGATTATCGAAACCTACTAAATTTTTTTTTTGTGTTAAACAAAAATTACAAAAATTACAAAAATCTGTTAAAAATGAAAATTTTATAAAAAATCTGGAAATACTGATTCTAATCTGACAAAAACAGAAAAATCTGTCAACATGGCAGAATTGCTCAACACAAAAATTTCGGCTAAATTACCGAATTATCTAAATTGTTCTTATTAGTCATTCATAGATGGTACTAGTATTAATATTAGAAGCTATGCCTTACTATTCCTGTTTCTAAATTGTTGTCTTTTGAGTCGTTCATTAAATTGACTTCAGTTAGTAAAAAAATGGTTTTAAAACCACTATGCAAATGTTGTACACAAATGTTGTTTTTTAGACATATTTTTAAGTTTGTATCGTTTTACAGTTTTTGTAGTTTCTGTATGAATGAATAATAACCCGACTTTTGCTATATAAGACTTTTCCCATATATGGCACAGCTGGTGGGTTTAATTGCCATCGATTCTTCATGAACTATTCCCGCAGTCTCTCTATCTTAATGTAGAGGGTCGACCAATCTAAGGTGAATCACCTTGTAGAGCCGCCTAACCAAGGCCCGCCGATATCAACCACCTCAAAACTGTCGCTAAGTCTGTCCAATAATATACCCTTTGGATACACACCGCGAATGGCGTTTAATTATTGTTTGGTCATACATAAGCCAGTCGAGATCGCCAGCATTACGAAATATATGAAGTGGAACACTTTTTCGACTCTTGGTGACAACAATAGTGGTCATAAACTGCTCTTCGATATCCAAATTCTTCTGTTTTCTAGGTGGTATTTCACCCAGTGATTTAACTACGTTCTCAAAATTGAACAACCAATGATTTCAAAACCAGCCTGTCAATGTTTCCATTTAACCTTATGCTGATAATGTTAATTAATTATGGCTTGAACTGGTTGTGGATATTTTTCTTAGTAGACTTTGGCATTCTTATTTTTATTGCTTCGTCCAAGGCAAAAAATTATAGGTTTACTCGGATTTCCTATAGAAACATCGGTAGATACCAACTATAACATTTATAGTGCATTTGCTGCTTATCTCAGTTTGCTGGATTGTAGATCCAGAACCTAGCTACTTTTCAAGACATCGTGTTCGGAACAGCGTTATTATATATCTTTGTGGGTTGATTTTATTATTAACGGTTAACGTTAACCTTATTTTCTGCTGGTCCACCTTGGAAATTGTGTCTCGGTTAATCTTTCTTACTTCAAGAGCAAATTGTGTTTGACAAGCTGATGAAGGATTTCTTCCGCGTTACATTTACACTTGATTACCTGATATATTTTTCCGGTTTCTTTCACACCAGCAAAAACTCCTCATGCAACAAAGATAAGCCGAGTTTTTGTTGCCAAAGGATAATCGATTTTACGTTCTCTAACATCGAGTGTAGTCGTCGATCGCCAATGATTGTGACAAATTAAAATGTTCAATGCTTCCCTTTGGTAACCATTTGTTGTAAATTTTCTCAGAGGTTTACGTTTGGTTTTTAAATTATCGGGAAATACTTATTGCATTGGTAGGACTATAATTTTATTTCGTTGAATACGCCTGTAGCTAATTGCCTGAGTATAATCTATATCTTCTAACGTTCTTTGGAATTAGATTCCTTGTGAACTTTTTACTGATTGTGCGCTTCATTTGGATCAATTTTCAATTTTTTTGATTTCTATTCTCATTAGTGATTATATTACCTTTAGCATCCAATTATCACAACTTACTCTGTATGTTCATTAAATATCGACGGTACTTACTCGTTTTGTTCGTTTGTTAGTTTGTAATTCTTACTATGATCACTAAAACTATTACCTCACGCACAGTTGTTTACTTTTACAATTAATCCAGTCTAAACAACTACACGATGCCATCTACAGTTTCTTGCAGACGGAGACATATTACACTTACAAATAAACAGTTTTATAAAACATTTTCTGTTTTTCTCAAAAAATCCTTCTAAATGTAAACAAACGTTGATATTTTCTTTTGTCCATTTACTCTACTATAATCTTATGCGCTTGAATTACGAATCAAATATTTAATATCTGTTTTTACTTTCCGATAATTTCAGAAAAAAGAGTTCGGGTGAAGAAAACTCCACCACCACGACCGACGACAGCAGCACCGCCGCCAAAAGTACAAGTTGACGAAAACTTACCTCCACGCAATAGTAATCAAAATGTAACTCCAGGTAAATTGACATTATTTTTATATATTGACATAACTTTTATAACAGCCTATTTTTTTTGTAGTTAATAATCACGTTACAAATACCCCAGCACCACAAGTGCTACAACCACAGATACAATTTAATGAGAAAAAGAAAGGACCGAAACGTTTAACGAAAGCTGATATTGGACTGCCTACAAATTTTAAGCATGTAACACATGTCGGATGGACAGCGCAACGTGGCTTTGACTTAACCGGTGACGATGTCGAAACACTTAAACCATTTTTACAAAAAGCCGGTGTATCCGACCAACAATTAAACGATAGCGAAACTCGTGCATTTATTTATGATTTCATTCAAAATCATAATGTTTTGGAATCTGTTAAGTCGGAAAGTCAACCAAAACCAAATGAACGACCGCGAAGCGAACATCATAATCATAAACAACATTCTCGGGCACCGCCTTTACCTCAACGAAACACTTCAAATGTTTCACAAACACAAAGAATAGCACCTCCGCCACCTCCATCAAGACCACCTGCACCGGCTCCACCGCTATCACGAAGTCGACCTCCGCCACCGGTAATTCGACCACCACCACCGGTGATAGCCACTAATTCAATGCCAGCGGTAAGTTGTCTATCCATCGTATGCTTATGCTTTACTTAACAAATATTTATATATACATATAGCCTCCGCCGCCGCCTCCACCTCCACCACCTATGATAATAGCACCACCACCACCTCCACCATCAAATATATCCAATGATGATACCGTTTCAAATAAATCAAATACATTAAGCGATGGTACGCCTGATCTACGCGATCAATTAATGGAAAGTATAAAAAAAGGTAAGGCACTGAGAAAGGTTGATCAAACTCCATCACCATCACTTTCGACGGGCGATTGTGGTGACAAGCGTGGCAATTTATTAAGTGAAATTCGCCAGGGTATTGAATTAAGGCCGGCAGCGGCACGTGAATTAAATAGTACACCAGCAAATCGAGAAAGTGATGGTGCTGGCACAGATGCTTTAGCCGATGCTTTGCGTCGTGCGTTATTAGATCGAGGTCGTGTTATACATTCGTCGGACGATGATAGCGACGAAAGTTCAGAAAATGAAAACGAGTGGGATGATTAAAATATATAGTTTAAAAAAATTTATAACATAGTTTTGCTCGATATAATTTTTTTTTACTCTCTATTTAATTTAGTATTTTGTTTTGTAATTTTTAGAATTGCAAATTAAAGAAAAAATTAAAATAAAAAATGGTGCAGGAATAACCAAATAAATATCATACACACACACAACAAAAAACTAAATAACATTTTCATTTCATTCACCTTAATGATATTTTGTGCCAAAACTGATCGATAATAAAAATAAAATCTATATGTCAATTTCTCGAATAAATTAAGAGTCTCTCGTAATTAAGTTAAAACTCATTTCACGCCACGATTTCGATTTCATAGTAAGAAAAACTTTTTAAAAATAAAACTCGATCTTAGCATTTAAGAATCTCTCCCTTAATAATATTAATATTTTTTATTTGTTTTGTTTTTTATATTCAAAGTAAACAATACTACAAACTTATTATTATTTCGTATTAATTATTTTTTTGTTTTTAAATTAAAATTGTTATTAACCTTTTTACCATAATTATGGTAAATTTGTTAAATTTATTCTTAATTATGTACATTACTTTTTTAATAATCTCTATTTAAAAAAAAAAAAAAAAAAAAAAAAAAAAAAAACTACAAAAACAATTTGATTAAAATAAATAAATATTAACTGAATTATTAATATACTCGAATAAAAATTATTAAAAGTTATTTATTTATAGATATTTTATTTATAAATTGTTGGTATATTATGATTAACGACGATTTTAGTTATTTAAATTTTTTTTATATGAAACCGATTATAGAAAATACCTAGAAGTTGGGTTCGATAACTGTCACAACTGTATAATTGATAAGTTTTATTTTTAAGTGCAGGTCGACATTTTCGAGAGTCCTTTAACAATCGGTAATCAAACTTTCTTTATTACTTTTGACCGTAAGAGAAAAAATTATTCAAAAAAAGAAAGAAGCCCACTGGCTAGGAATACTTTAGAAAGGCTTTAGAAGACAAAATTTACCTAGTGGTTCCATTAAAAAACGAGGTAAAAATAGAAAAAAAAATCTACATTTTGTAACCAGCAATTAGCCTGCGAAAATACCCAAAATTAAATGTTAAACAAAAGGAAACAAATAAGTTAAGGAAATTAGAGAACTTTTGTCAGAAAAAAGATAAACGAGAAGAATATGGCTCCTCAATATAAAACTAAAGTGGACAATCTTACTCAACAATTAAGAACAATTAATTACCAGCCAGGTTGCCGTCCTAAAATCTAGATCCAATCCTCATGAACATTTATCGAGGAATCAACTTAGAAGATCCCCACTTTTACGACTAGTAACGTTTGCATTTCGACTGGAGCTGATTGTTTCTTTGGACTTCTACAAAAGACCGAGCAATTGGCGCAGTGGTTAAAGCTGCGGTGTTTGAGACGGGAGGTACTGGTTTCGAATCCCAACGGGAGAGGGTTGCAAAAGGGATTTTTCATCACCTGATTACGATTGGTAATGACGATGAACACAACTATGACCCCCAGTTGGAGTTGCAGAATCCATGGGCCGAACCATCGTTCATGTCAGTACAGGCTGGCTTGAAGCAATGCAATGTGCAGATGGATATATAAAAATCGCGAACCTGTATTCGCGCGTCCTCGATTTGGCTAGTAATGGCGCAAAGTAGGATGTTAAGTTAACCGCGAAAGAGTTGGGGGAGCTTCGGCCCCAAAACAGATTGCATGGATTCTACTAAAGCGCCAACTTCAATGACGGTTTGAACTGATGTTCTTTCAATCACTAATGTCGACCAAACACTATGAACATTTTGGTGGTGAGTCGGTATCACCCAACTTGGAACCACACTATTAATCAATTATAATGCATGCATAATGTATAAAATGTAAGCTTATTTAAAGGGATTTACGGAAAACCTCTTTTGGACTTTTATGTTTTTTCGTTGAGGAAATATATCTCTGGAGTACGATAAGACGATGCTTTCTGACATTTTATACAAGTTAATCATGAATTCAAATATGTGACTAAAGAGACTAATATTTTAAAGTTGTGACCACACGTTTAAACCATTGCCGAATCCCATTGGGCAGGTGAAGTTGGACAAGATGTTGTTTAGACCCGTTGTCATGTTTGGGTGTGAATGTTGGACTATGACGGACGCATTTGAGAAATGGCTGATTACAATTAAGTATTGTCATGTGTTTTTTTTAATCACTAGATTAGGCAGTTATTCAATTTTATGAAAATGTCTCATATTTAAAAAAAAGTAAAAGAATAGCGAGTACGATGGCTCGGTCATGTTATTTTTATCGATTCATAATGGATGGTACAGCGATCTATGAGAGAATGGCCACAGTTTGGTAGGTGCAGAACGACTTGGTTTTATCTTGTTTCTAGATTAGTATGAAACTACTCTTGTCAATTGTTATCTTTTAATGTTGAACCTTATCCCGTTGCCAGTCAAATCGACAAAGAACAACTATATGTGCCCTTTCATTTATAATCTTCACCATGTATTCATCAAGTTATGGCATAAAAGGTGATTTACAACCGAATTTCATCGACAACCGATTCGAGCACGGCAGATTTACCTACCACACAGGTAACAGTCAAAGGAGATTAAAAGACTATATTAAACGGTCATCATATTGTCGTTAGGTATAGTGAACGAAACTAAACATCATAAATGTTGTACTTAGACAAGGTGGCAGCTCTTAAAAAATAAATTTGTACCGTTTCCATGATACGATTTATCTAAGATTGTATAACAGATGGCACCAAGTCGTTATAAATTAGTACAATTTCCACACATTTAAAGTAATATTTCTCGCAAAAGATGGCAGCACGCGCTTACCAATTAGCACAATTTCCATTTAGCGAAGACATGCTATCTTAGACTTCAACCATAATAATAACTTAAATACATTTATTTTTGTTAGATGGCGCGAGTTTGACGGTTTCATCCAAACCCTCTTTATTACAACCCGTCTTCTAACTTTGGTTGACACAGGCAAACAAAACCGATATGAAAAATTGCGTGTAGTAGTGCTATCAAAATCCATATATAAATAATGTTTTTTTCTCATATTTTATGTTTCTATAGTATGGGAATGTTTATTTTATTTTACACTATATTCAATCATATATCGACACGTTTTTTCCTTACAATACATTCTCATGTGTATGTGATTAAATAGCTGAGTATGTAATGAATACGGCTTGTAGTAAAGGGGGTTTTGATTCAAAACCCCCTTTACTACAAGCCGTATTGAAATTTTCGTTGACACATATTCTCATATATTTTTAAAATTTATTAGTGGAAAGATATACTTTAGATGTGTTAGTAATTTTCAAAATCCATATATAAAAAATTGTAATTTTCTCTTTAAATAACGCACACTATTACCATATTTGAGTATGTTTCACGCAGACCATTAACATAATTGAGAATTTTTCTCTCTACTTGTGGTATCCGTGAATTCTGCACTCCAACAGTGGGTCATAGTGTCATTAACAAAAAATGTTGGCTAAGACCTCTATCGCTGTCGCACATCCCAGAAAATAAGTATGTGGACATTTATTTAACATAATTTAAAGCACTTTCTATTTGTGAAAAATTTAAAATAGTGTTCAACAGTACTAGGATGAAATTTCAGTTAACCTATAATATTATCATTTGTATAAAAGTTTCGAATATCCCGTGATAGATTTTTATTTTTTATGTAATCGAAGCGGAGTTGTGCGCTGTTAACATTTGTGCACTGCGTTTATTTTTAATTTTTTTTTTTTTAAATTTCGGAAGGCGGTGACTTGAGTCGTATTAAGAGATGATTTTAGAAAGCATGTAAGTAAGGATAGATAAGTAAGGTAAGGAAACATTAATGTGAAATTAAATTTAACCTATAACATGGTATGTACCCAGTTTCTGTCGCGAGACGCAACACAATAATTATTAATTGTCTGCTAAAACTTAGCAGTCTTGTAATGAGATATTATTTATTGTGTAATTAGAATTTGTGTGAGTACCGCTTCTAATGTGAGGTCACCACTACTAAGATTCATGGCGTCTTAGTCTTTTTAACCTATGATCGGACAGCTGTGTCCGATCAGCGCAATTATATAAAACGTTTTCATTTTATTTTTGCCTGTTACATTTTACGTCTAACTAGTGTAAAAAGTTATATTAGATCGAGCAGAATACCGACCATCATAAGGATTATACGGAACCATTAACTACAACTGTTTTGCCCTTGTTTCAGCACCAATATTTCGGATATCCCTAACATTTTCGGTAGGTTTCTGCGGCCAACAGCTTTTTGAAATTTTTGTCTGACTTGATGGATATTTGTATCTGGAATATCAGCACAGCTAACCTTATCGATAGATTGGGTGTTATTAGACTTATTTTCAATAAAATTTCAATTTTACTATGTTAGAGTGTAATCAATCTAACTCTTTTAATTAATTGAAACGCTTGATTATTTTAGAATATTTATTTTTAGTAACAAAATTATGCAATACAACTTTTACATATGACGGAACGGAAGTAAGTAAGAAATTGACAAAACAAGATGGCCACGAAAAGTAATAAAAAACCAAATTGATGATGATTGCGTTTACACCAAAAGTTGACTTTGAGTTGCATCCAACACTCCTCCTCAATTTCTACTTTATAACAACTGCTTCCTATTTCCTTGAATAAAAATGAAATTAAAACAACCCGCTGTTCTTTCGAAGTGATTGCAACCGATTTATGCCCAGCGGCTTGGTGCACATATCTGCCAGTATCTCGTTGGTAGGACAATACTCACATCGAACCGTTTGCTTTTCGATGTGATCCTTAATAAAATGTCGCAGCTTTGATTGTCTTCGTTTATCAAAGTCGAGTTTTTTATGTCGACATTAAAATCATTCAACAATATTCGCAGCCAAATCGCCTCCTTACATGCTTCGGTCAATGCAACAAGCTCGTCCTCTGTTGATGATAGTGAAACACATGATTGCTTCTTGCAACTCCAACTTATCGTTGCTCCGAATAACTTGAATAAATAACCGCTTTTTGATTTTCGATCGCATCGATCTTCGGCCCAGTTGGCATCTGCATACCCAAAAAATATGTTCTCGCATTTAACATCTCCCATGCGTAATTTTAAATCGTTTGTAGCCTTTAGATAACGTACAACTCTCTTCAGCTCTGGCTAATCTTCTTCGTTCGGACAATTTGTCTTTTCTGCGAGTATCGCCACACTTGCTGCAATATCTGGTCGAGTGTCTATTCACACATACAGCAAACTGCCAATCAGTTGTTGATATTCCGCGTTATTTGGCAGCAGATCAGGCAATGAACCCTTCTGATATTCTGGCTTCTACGGGTATTTAGATATTTTTGCACCTTCTAAATTGAATCGATTTACCACGTGATTGATGTATGATTTTTGACTTATGTTAAATATTCCATTAATGTCCCTGTCGACCTCTATTCCAATGTACATCTTTATTTGGCCCAAACTATCAACTTTGAATTTGACGTTCAGAATTTGACAGCGTTGCTGTCACTAAAAGCCACCACCATGCCATCGACGTAGATTAATATATAACACCACCATGTGATTTCATTTCATCATGCATAGCCGCAAGCCATTGGTCATTTTCTGCGGTCTCCACTACGTCTGCCAGTGTTTTCGGCTCAGTAATTATTGAATTAATATTTTCGATTTCCTCGAATAATATTTTTGGTTTGACCCCCTTCGTTTCTCGTTCCGAACATCTAAATGGGTTTTGGGCAATTGGGATTGAAACAGTTCCTTCTTCGTGGCCCTCATTATTTCGCTTGATATGTTCTTGACCTGACACAGCGTCTGGTGCCTCCACTATTTGTTCACTTTCATTAGTGGTATTGTCAACTTGTGGTTTTATTTCGACAGTTACGGTAATATCTTCCCCTTCCATGAAACGAACATCGCGGCTTATAATCAACTTGTTCGTCTTTACATCTTTAGAAGATGGTGTGTATCCCACTAATTACAATTTAGAATACTTAACATCTTGATTTAATTATATTTATTATAAAACTTATAAATCTTGATATAATATTTTAATCCGAACGCGTTATCACTTTTTCAACGTTTTGTAAAGAATTTTTGAAACCGACCATTGTTCCTTATTAAAAAACAATAATAATTTTTATTAAAAAAAAGATAAATTGTTATTTTTCGGACTTCTGTTTTTTTTTAAAATTTTGTTGTAACTGCTTCCGCCCAGAATGAATGGTCCAATTTAGCCTCAATCATCATACATCAAGCTATCTCGATTAGCGTTCGGTTCTTGCGCTCTGCTACTCCATTTTGTTCCGGTGAATATGCGGCAGTGTATTCTACTATAGTTCCGATGCCCTTTAAGTATTCAATGACCTGTTTGTTTTTATATTCTGTTCCGCGGTCTGACCGAATAACTTTTGTGGTCTTTGAAAACATAGTTCGCGCCATTTGACTGAATTCCTTAAGCCTCATGAAACGTTGCGATTTTTCCTTCAGCAAATAAATTACCGTGTATCACGAAAAATCATTTATGAACGTTATAATGTAGCGCATTCCACCATTTGACTTAGTTGGCATCAGCCCACACAAATTAGTGTGAACTAGATCCATCACAGCATTCGTTGATGACCTTTTTGGAAAAGGCAACCTAGTCATTTTCCCTTGTGCACATATTTCACAGTCGTCGCTGTACTTACATGCTTCAAAACACACACCGGGGACTAAATTGTCATTGTTTAGACGCCTGACCACATTAATGTCACGATGAACCAAAATGCGATGCCACTTGTGTACACATAATTTAGTTCTCTTGTGCGCTGCATAGACTTCCTTTAATTGTTTGAGAATGTATTGGCTGCCACAATTTTCGCCAATATGTATTCGCCTGCCACATTTCTTTTGCAGATTTAGCTTTTCTAATGTGTACAAATTGACTCTTTTGCACACTTAAAACGATTGTAGACATAGTGCTGACGTATGCTTTATTCCACACGGTCAATTATGCTGCTTTGGTTGGCTTTTTACCAACTATTGCATCCCAACTATGCTCTTTTTTCAGCAGTATTTCCATCACAAACTTCCAATTAAAGTAATTATCGTTGTCCAACTTTTCGATGCGATACTTTCCATCGATTACGTCCGCCATCATGTGTCTCAAAAAAAAAAAGAAAAACACACACACAGTGATGTATAAATTTTGTAATTAATAAAATTTATTTTAATCACTTGTTTTTAACAAACTTAGCCTATATAACGATCACTGGGCCCATAACCTGTTAGAGTGTAATCACACTAACTCTTTTAATTATTTGAAACACTTGATGATTTTAGAATATTTATTTTTAGTAACAAAATTATGCAATACACCTTTTACATATGACGGAACGGAAGTAAGTAAGAAATTGACAAAACAAGATGGCCACGAAAAGTAAAAAAAACCAAATTGATGATGATCGCGTTTACACCAAGAGTTGACTTTGAGTTGCATCCAACATATTGAAATATTCATAAATTTGTGATTTTCTATTGCAGAACTTGGCAATGTGCCAAATATTTACTGCATGACATTCAAAAACCTTGAGACTTGAATGAAAGTATCCTATATATTATGTATTAGTTATCTAATACCTTAGTTATTAGCACAGTTTTAATGTTAAATTTAAGGATCTTTAGTTTTATATAACATACATTTTGTTTAATAGTTAAATGGTCGTCTTTTAGTATTTGTTATGTTTCTCTGATTGGGAACACTTAGTAGTGCAAGACTGTTCTTTTCAGTGTATGTCTGTACTTCTTTTATTCGATTTAGTAATATAATAAGTGTAACCAGTGTTTTTACCGTTAACCCTTTAGTTTGATATTCATCTTATGTCCATAGTTCTTAACTGTTATGCTTTCATAAAGATATGCTTTAACCTTGGTCCTGTTGGTTTTGATCGCTTGCACTAGCCAACTAATGTCATCGTTTAAAACAATGACCGTTAAATTAGTGAAGCCGCAAACAGATAAGCGGCATCGATAACGGCGTTGTCTTTTAGTGTTCGTTGGTTTGTTTTTCGTAATCAGATAGGCGGCGTCAATTGACGGTTATTCAGTTATTTAATTCAATAGAGAACTAAAGCGAATTTTTATTTTAAACTAAAATTTTTTAACAAAATGAATTTACAAAATACTAATAATATTTGTAATAATTATTTACTAATAATGAAAATGGTGTCGTCATTATTAACGATGCAAAATATATTAATAAAATATAACGAAATTGAAAAAAAATCAACGAAAATGTAAGCGGCAGCGGAGGTGGTGGGTTCGACGGACTTTCCGTGATAGATCAAAGTAAGTATACCTACAATATAAATTTTATATATATATATATATAATTATTTGAATAAATGCATGGTATCATTTTAGAAAAGGTTATTTTACCACCATGTACAAAAGTATAAGAGCTATTGATCCTGAGTATTTTTTAACTCACACAAGGATGTCCAGAGAAAGTTACAATTATTTATGTTCACTTATAGCCCCTAAATTAGTTAAAACTTCAATTCGGCCAGCAATAGAATTCGAATGCCGATTGGCTATTACTTTAAGGAATGTCATATTAAAGTTATGTTATAAATATCTAAAATATATACAATTGTATTTTGTTTAAGCTATTTATCTCAAACCACATCCCACCAGAGCTTTACGTGGTGTTTTAAAGTTGGTAAATCAACGATTAGAGAGATAATATATGAAATGTTAAACATCATTTGGGAGACGCTTAGCTCTATTTACGTACAACCTCCAATAGTTGAAGAATTTCAAAATATATCTAAAGATTTCGCTGACCTTTGGAATTTACCCCACTGTGTAGGTGCTATCGATGGGAAGCATATTGCGATTATCCAGCCCAAAGATTCCGGTTCGGTGTACTATAATTATTAAAAATATTATAGTATCGTACTCTTAGTAGCTTGCGACACACGCCACCGTTTTACTATGGTAGATGTGGGTGCTTTTGGAAGCCCGAATTGAGGTAGTATGAAACATTTTAACGTTTTTTCTTAATTTTTAGTTTTACATATTTTGTAGGCATTTTCACTGCATCTTATTTCGGGAATTTGTTAGAACGGGAACAAGTGCCTTTGCCGCCACCAAAATTATTGCCAAATTCAAATATAGAATTTCAACACTTTTATGTTGGGGATGCAGCATTCCAGCTTGAACAATATTTAATGCGCCCTTTTCCAGAACTACATCTTACACCTGAAAAAAAGGTCTTTAATTATCGTATAGATAGAATGATAATTGAAAACGCTTTCGGGTTACTTTTGTCACGTTTTAGAATTTTATTAACCACTATTAACGCTTGTTCAAGAAATGTTGAGAGAATTGTATTAGGATGCATAGCAGTTCATAATTTTATTATAACAAAAGATAGAAATTTATAATGCCCAACAAATTACACCGACTGAGAGGATGAAAGTGTTGTAGTTCATCAAGGTGAATGGAGGATAGACGAACCTAACAATTCACTGTCAGGTTTAGGAGGTGGAAATTGCTGTTGGCGAGACGCATTTAATTCTAGAATTATTTTATCGAACTTTTTATGAAATAAAGGAGCAATCCCTCGCCAAAATCAATTCTTCAAAAGTACAGGTTATTAAAAACAATTCTATGTAAATCATTTTTGATTTGATTTCATTATACATATACGTTTTTAAAATATTATTTGATCACAATTATTTTTGGTTAATTAACTATTGGTAATTAAATTATATTTGGTGCGCCTGCATCTTTATAAAACTCCAATTTTGTTATGTACATACTCAAATATTTAAATTTTCCCCATTGCCTTAGTATATGGCGGCATTTTTTTTTTAATTTTGCTGTTAATGTCAGGCAAAATAAATCATCGTCATCATGTTGCTGGCCTGTTGTTTTAGTAATTGAATTTGTACATGATTTTATTATTTCAACACATTCAGTAAATTACCCCTGCATCATGGGCAACATAATGTGTAACTCCGGGTTACTAGATTTTCTCTGTTTTGTAATTTTGCATGGAGGAGTTTCTACAACCACAACATAATCATCCTAAACTGTGGGTGATGTTGAATACATATTTTCTGTGTTAATTGTTATCGAGCCCTCCCTTTGCCCGTAGTTACTTCTTGTGCTAATAAGTAAATTAATAAAATAGAAATATCAGAGAATTTTCTATTTTGCCGCCGTTCTATTTTTTTGCACTTATGAAACTATGGATATTCTAATTATTTCGCCGCTAGCTACACCGTTTATCTGTTTGAGGTATGACAGTTTCGTAGTTTTTCGTTTAAGTGTCACGTACTTTTTTTATGCTGTCTGGTTCGCCCATTATTAGCAGGATGTGTCTTTCACTCCTCGTTTAAATTTCGGTTTTATTGCACCTTAATCGCTTCATCGTTTTCTCGTAGAATATTTTCGACGTCTATCTTAAGTTTAGATAAAAAAAAACTAACAACAACATATCAACACGTATGTGAACTTGTAGAACCAATAAAAAAAAAAAACATTTTCCCACATTATAATATTTGCTTGCCTTATAATTCGTTCGGTTTAATTCAAAATTTATTTTAACAACAAAATCGAACATTATACGACTAAAACAATAAAATGGTAATAAAATTCAATCCACTTCAAAGGAAAAACAAATATAATTTTTTTTCCATTTTTCCATTATGTTTGTTTAAAAATAGAATAGAGAGAAAAAAACCGAAGACAAAAAGGAAATCCAATTTGAGTCTTGACTGTATATAGCCATTGTCACTGTTTTTCAATTTTCTTACTCGGTATGTACTTTTATTTACCATATATGTATATATATACTACGTACTCAATATACATCCTATACGTGAAGAGTTTTCCATTTTCATTGTGCACATTTTCTAAATTTATCAAAAAACTGAGCGAGTGGAATTTTAATGTCATCATATTTAAGGATAGGGAAGTAGGACCCAAAATCCACAAAAAACCGTAATTTTTTGGGCTCTTCAAAATCTCTAATTGTGTACACTGGATCTTATGCAGATGTATTTCTATGATTTGTGCAAAATACACATAGCTCAGATTTGTAAATTTCAAAGCCTACTAACTGAATACTGTTGCAAAAAAATTCTTAGAGTTACTAGACAAAACTATTACATAATCCTGACATTGCAATTGACAACCACTTTCGTTTTTTTATCATATTACACAAGTAAAAAATAACATCGATATGGATGTATGCTATAGTGTTGTAAATGTTTTCTTGTTCTATGTATTGATCTCAATAACCATGACCGAAAAGCTTATTGATCAAATCGAATTATAATGTTTTAATTATTTCAGCTTCTGTTGCCTTTAAACTAGGTTACATATAGCTTGAAGTTATTTCGTAATAGTCAAAAAGAGTTCGTAGTCTGTCCGTGTAGTTGGGGAGAATTCACATGCTATTGTACTAACAACAAACGAGTATATTATCATTTGAATCGCTCGATAGTGGATGGAAACGATGATCTGCTTCGGGTAAAACTTTTATAATTTAAAAATAGTATAAGAATCTGTTTTTTGACAGTCTTTGGAAAGTTGATTCTCTCCAAGAAACATGATCTCATGAAAATTTTATATGTATAATCGCCTAAATGTCATATATATACTAAATGTTGACGATATTCTATCGATCCGACATCTGGAACATCAATGGGTAAACTGTTTTTTTTTCTTATGATGGTAGTACTATGTGTATGGTTGAACCTAAATTTCGATGACTCGACCAATATTGACGCCATAAAAAAAAATCTAAAAGTGTTAAATCACACGATCTCTAGGCGGCCAATCGACAGGACTATTTCTGGATATAACACGTTTATAGTAATAGATTTCAATAAATCGTTTGATAGACCCGATGTATGGCATGTCGCACCGTTTTGTTGAAACCACATATCATTAACGTCTAGCTCATGCACTTGACTAAAGAAATAAATAGTAATGTGACGGTCATTTTCATCTGAATATGAAAACCACTCCATACAGTTATTTTTTGTGAATGAAGTGGAGTTTCTTGAAGCCCATAAGGGTTTTCATCTGACCAATAACGCATGAAGATGATTTTGCGATGAAATTGGTCATTTTCTTCCAACATTTCCAGAGCCCAATCTGAGAACGTACTTCGCTTCTTATGATCGAGTGGCTTTAGTTTTTGTATTAACTTGATCTTATAAGGGTTTAAGCTAAGATTCTTTCGCAAAATTCGCCAAAATGTGATCCGAGCGATGCCCAAATCTTTAAAACTCAGTGGAATCGATTGTTTTGGTTCGTTTGCGACGGACACTTGCTCGGCAGTAATATTCTTGGCACTTCAACTAACCCGTTGCCGCACTGGCACGGAAACATCCAGTAGCGAATATTTAGACTCAAATTTTTTTACTAACTATATGAATTGTTTGTCTAGTGCGACGATAATTAAGACCAAAAGTTGGTATTGAAGTAAATTTTTATTATTTGTTAACATAGTTCGTTCGTGTACTTCAAAATGTTGAAAATGTTGTCTTTACTAAATGTTTTGACTCTGACAGTTTGGTTATTGGTTTAACGGTCATCTATGAATCATTGATACGAAATAAACAACAATTTAGAAAAGTCGGCAGACCAACAGTTTTAGGATGAGGCACTACAGCCTTAGGCTAATACTTTTTGCATCTATTAGACTGAACCATCTAGCACTGATAGAGACTATTGCTTTTATTGGTTTTCCTTAATTTTCATTGATCGCAGACGACAATCGGTTAATATGACGTAACTATAGAGTTCCATACTTCCTGTTTTTTTAATGTTATAGCTTTTGCAGTTATACACAAGTCATATCTGAATATTTAGTAGGTTGACAGTTCCAATGACCTCGTTATTCAGCTTTACTAAAGTAGTTAAAACTTCCCGCTTTGTTGATGAGTCGAAATATTAGGTATTGCCTCAGACGAAGACTTTGAGCAAAAAATTAGTCTTTGCACTAATTAGTCTTTGTGTGAAGTAGCGTCACGCAGTTGTTTAAACAGTACACACCTAAAGTAATGGTCCAGAATTATTAAAATATATAGCAATCACTTGATTTTGGATGAGAGTAAGGTCCTAGGAAGTCGAGATACACTTTTCAAAACGGTCTCTAAAACTCCTTATAGGCACGTAATCCTCGGTGGTTTCAAAGTAGAATTAACTGCTTTGGTCTGCTTGCAGATTTGGCGCTAACGCACATATATTTTAATAATACTTTTAGTTTTTCAAATGCGACCGTGCTTGTTCCGTCCAGGTTACTTTCTCGGGGATACTGATACCATTGAAAATTTTTGAATGAATTTGCGGTACCTACCGCTCATTCTAAAAAACCGTCTAATCTGCTTTGCTGCAGTCAAAGAATTGAAAAATCTCGGATGGCGGTGACTTTTTCTGGATCTAAATGCTTCACCCACCACATGGCCGAGATATCGCCGTTGCGTGAGTACAAACTTAGATTTCCTCACGTTGATGGTTAGATATGCACTTTTTAGTAGGCAACTCGCTATAACAGTTCCATATGCTCGGAGAATAAAGCTGATGTCACTAATAGATTAACCAAGTAAACGAATATCCTGCCTTGCAACTCGTGGGGAATTAACCGTATGTAAAAGGCGACACATCAATTGAGCTGCATTGCACAAACCAAAATGCATCACAGTAAATTGATATGATGGTCAGCCTGGCACAGTAAATGCGGCCTTAGCACGAGATCATACCTGTAAAGGAACTTACCAAAATGCATTTTTCAGGTCTAAACTAGAGATGTAGCTGGTATTCTCCAATTGACTAAGTTAACTGTCAGTTATTGGTAAAGGATGTGCTTCCTTTATTGTAACCACATTTAACTTTCGAACATCTCGAATTATCCGCGATCTCCTGGTCCATTTGCCTTTGTTTAGCAGTATATATTGCATAATATCGTCGTTTGATCGGTTTAGCCTCACCGGTGTCAATCTCATGCTTCAATATGGTTGTTTTACCCAATCCAAGTTGTACTGAAGATGGAAATTCAGCTTTAACAGGGACAAATATTTGTTGTTGGAGTACCGTAAGGTCATGTGCTCTCTCAAACTTTTTTGGAGTATTACACTCTTGTGATGGTTAAGCGACTTCGTGGTATCACTTCAGATACATTGATGTAATATCCAAGAATGTTTTTCAAGAAACTCCTCATTAACGCTACCCAACACAGTAATTTTGGCTTCTGAGTCAACCAATTGCTTAAGTCGCTTACCACCAAACCTAATTACAGCATATGGTTGGTTGTCGTGTTTAGAATGGATAACGGACGAATTAATGTATTTACGCCTGCACAGTTAAAGTATCTTTACATTCTTACAAATTGCCTGTTATCCGATTTTTCATATAGAAAAAGAACATTTTTTGCTTTATGTAGTTTATCGTAGTCGGTGTTTGACGCTGCTTCCTCGGAGGATTTCTTTGGTCTATTCCGCGCTTGTGATACGGATACCGAGATCTTGGTAAATGATTGCAATGATTGCAGTTAAGCTTATAAACTCCATTTGCTCCGCATCCATAGCAGAATACTTTTTTAACTGGCCGCTGACAATTCATGAACGAATGGGAAGAATCTCCACAGTTTCAACAACTGAAATTCTTCTGCTCACGCTTCGTGCAGGTGCGTTTAGCACCTGTAGATGCAGATGTTAAGACTTTTGGTGTGGTGCCGGTTGACACAAAATGATATTGCGCCTGATTTTGCGATTGAGGCTTGATTGACACTCCCTGCTTATCTTGCAGATCTGATCATTAGACTCTGCAACTTTATTTACATCATCATAATTATAATCTGGCTCGATTTCATCCAGTTCAGCATCTAGGTAAGTCTTTTCAGGTACCCTAGGTGGTCTAAAACGAACCTGTTAACTTGTTGGAAAATTGAAAATTTTATTTTTTGTTTTGCTTTTGTTTGTGTTTGAACCTTATCATCTTTTCTGGGCCCAACTCTTTCGCGATTATTTTTTAACGTCCTACCGTAAGCCATCCTCAGCCAAATCGAGGACGCACGGATACAGGTTCGCTTTAAATCCATCTGCACGATGCATTGCTTCAAGTAAGCATGTACTGACATGGGCGGTGGATACTGCACTCCATCATGGTTGTGTTCGTGTTCATCGTCATCACCGTTCGAAATCAAGTAATAAAAAACCCACTCTCATTGGGATTCGAACTCGGTACCTCCCGACCCAAACACGGCAACTTTAACCACTGCGCTAATTGCTCGGTAACTATTCTTAGGATTCTCTTATTTGTTACTGGTCAACCCACACTCAGGGTTGTTTCCAAAAAGTCGCCTCACGTCTCCAGTGAACTGTAAAGCATAGAGGTCAGACAAATTGCGGTTAGTTCGCTCATCATGCAGCGCAATTTGGATTCTTGGTTGCATATTTCTACGCAAAATCGAATAAATTTGATTGTCTGAGATGGTATGGTTGGCTTTTGAATCAAACCTTAGAATCGCTTGGTAGAACCATAATATAAATACACATAGTATTCCCATGGTATGTTAGCCCATTGACGTGCTAGATGTCCCTACTGGTATTGTTAAAATAATCAAAATATTTTTATATGTTTAATCGCCTAAATGTCATATATTTATTCTAAATGTTGACGACATTCTATCGACCTGACATCTGGCACATCAATGGGTAAACTGTTTTTTTACTTATGATGGTAGTACATATGTATTTATAAAGGGTGATTTTTTCGCTATTTTCTTTTTGACAACAATGATTTTGACAGGTCACGTATGTTCCGTGTTTTGTGTCACTGCCAAACATCTTCAGTTTGGTCTATAATTTAACCATGAATCGTCTTACAAACGAACAACGCTTGCAAATCATTGAATTTTATTATCAAAATGCGTGCTCTGTTAAGAAAGTTCATCGCGCGCTTCTTCTATTTTATGGTCAGTTTAATCGACCCACTGAAGCGGCTATTCGGGCTATTGTGACTAAATTTCGCACCAAATTTACATTGTTGGACATTAATTCACCAACACGCTTACTTACAGTGCGAACTGATGAAAATATCTCAGCTGTATCGGCCAGTGTTAGTGATGACCATCAATTATCGATTCGGCGCCGTTCGCAGCAATCGAGCCTCTGTTACTCAACAACGAGGAAAATTTTGCGGAAGGATTTAGGTGTGAAGCCTTACAAAATAGAGCTGGTACAAGAATTGAAGTCGAACGACCTACCACAACGCAGAATTTTTGGTGAATGGGCTCTTGAAAAGTTGGCGGAAGATCCATTTTTTATCACAAAACTGTGTTCAGCGGCGAAGCTCATTTTTGGCTGAATGGATTCCTAAATAAGCAGAATTGTCGATTTTAGAGTAAAGATCAGCCAGTAGCATTGCAAGAGCTACCAATGCATCCAGAAAGAGTTACTGTTTGGTGCGGATTATAGGCTGGTGGCATCATTGGACCGTACTTCTTTAAAGATGATGCGAATCGCAACGTAACTATGAATGGTGAGCGCTACCGTGAGATGATATCCAACTTTTTTTTTCCCAAAATGGAAGAGCTTGACTTGCATGACATGTGGTTTCAACAAGACGGTTGCTGCACAGCACGCGAGACAATGAACCAATTGAGAGGCAAGTTCGGTGAACACTTTGTTTCACGTTTGGGACCAGTCAATTGGCCTCCTAAATCGTGCGATTTAACGCCTTTAGATTATTTTTTGTGGGGCTATGTTAAGGCTCATGTCTATACTGACCAGCCCGCTTCGATTGACGCATTGGAAGACAGCAGTGTATGCCAAAATTGGACTAAGCAAATGGACCATTTGAGGCGCAGCCGCGGTCAACATTTGAATGAAATAATCTTCAAACATTAAATTATATGGACCGTACTATCGATTCAAATAAAGATTTCATGCATTTTTCTTAATTGTATGTGTCTTTGTTTGGAAAAATTTCCTATAGCTATTAAAAAATCACCCTTTACAATGCATAGTGAAACCCTACCCCAAAGAGATCGAAATAGAAATCTGGCATCAAATTACAGAGGAATATGTATGTTAAATGTGTTTGTAAAATCGGTAAATGGTATGATGAAAGAAAGAATTGAAAAATTCTTAAATTCAAGGAGTTTATTGCAAGAAACCACTTTTGGGTTCCATCGCAACACTGTGCCAACGAATGTGGAGAAAAATTTGTGTGGGAAATACGAATGGCAAATAAAAAAATTGTGGAGGTGTTTTTGGAAATTGAAAGAGTGTATGATTTTGTGGTTCCCAAGAAACTATAGCAGGTGCTTTTAAACCTAAACGGTTTAATGAAATAAATAATTGAATAACGATTATGAAAGATAGCGCGTTAATAACTGAAATAATGGCCAGATTGTAGGCATGAACAGTCTTCAGAAGAACCCAAAGGACCAACGTGATTTTTGAAAATATAAAAATATTCAACAAAGTTGAAAAAGTGCTTCCCACTTTCCGTCATGCAAATCTGGTAGTATGCTTAAATTTTAGTGATACAACAAAACCTTTGATGAATGTACTCAGAGTATATGGGAATAAGTTGTTTGAGTACCTTCCATATTGTGGAATTGCAGTGGTTCTTCAATGGATACCTTAACATCTACAGATCAAAGGTAATAAAAGAGTGAATATCATTGCAAAAAAGAGTTGCCTTTCTATATAGAAATCATAAAAGGCGCTACAATGATTCGAACATTGAAGCGAGTGAGATTAAATCATGCAAATTGGAAGAAATGCTTGCATAAACGTCATTTGAGTGCCGTAAATGTGTGTGATACTTTTATGATTCTAGAGAACATTGAATATTTGCTTCTACAGTTCACCAAATCTGGGCACAGTAGAGCAGATTTCAAAGCCCTTATGAATGCAAGGAGCTTGAATGAAGTTTTATAGATGGATATAAGTGATTATAAAACTATTTACGAGTTTATTAGAATAAATGGTATTACTGTATGAAAGCGGATCGATGCGTGAAAGATGAGTAATTAAAATTAATAAAAAAAATCGGAATTTTATAAAATTGTTAAATTGTATAAAATGGAAAATTTTTAGAAATCCGGCAAATGGTTCCTACAATGATTGGAACCAGTGCTAAATAAATAAATAAAAAAAAGACTACAATTTTTAAGGACATATACGTGGCATAATCTACATAAACTACCTTAAAAAGAGGAAAACTCTTTAGAGAGAAACGTCCGCATTTGCCGAACAAAATTGTCTTCTAAACATATGCTTATCTTTAGCATGTCGAAAATTCCATGAAGTAGGATTTACATTTCATCTGTAGTAACACAATTAAGTACCAACGAACGATTTAGTGACCGAGCAATTGGCGCAGTAATTAAAGCTGCGATGTTTGGGTCGGGAGGTCCCGGGTTCGAATCCCAACGGGCGAGGGTTTAAAAAAGGGATTGATCATAAAAATGCGAACGAATTGGGAGAGCATCGGTCCCAGAAAAATATTTCAAGGTTCAAACAGAAAAAAAAATTATTTAGTTTCGCCGTCGAATAGATTTATAATATTCCGTGAACCATTAAAGAAAACGTTCAAGAGGATAATAATCCATCAAAACTGAGAACCATATTTTTCGAGCACATTTTTTTTTGTGTAATTGGAAAATAAAATCGATATACTCTCAAACTGGAAAACAGAAGAAAAATTATTTTATTGCCATGTAATAACCAAAGTTATATTTTATTACTATACATAACAAGACCAAAAGAAGAAGAGTCATAAAATTCAAAAAAACGTTCCCAATTTTATATGATGGCAGTTTCATTTTTTTCAATGATGTAATTGGAAAAGTAAAATTTGCTACTTCAAAAAGAAGTGATATCGTAGACCAATATCCAATTTTTTTTAAATTTTACGAATTAATTTATTTTTTATTGGAAAGGTTTCTGTACAAATTAACATATAAATCTCGTTGAAGAGCAGTACCTATATGGGCCAACCTAAATTTTAGGCGATAATAAACGTTTAAACACTATCTTATCGGTAATAAACCTTTTTGACTACTGCCAAGTAATTGATAGAATTTTCGTTCCAAGATAGAATGCAAGGAACATGTACCAACTGACAGCTACTGGCCAGCTTTGATGAGTTCACCTGAAATTATGCATATATTTATTTTTATTTTACCGTTATTGTATTTTACTGTGAATGTCTGGTAAACAAAAATATAATCACCAGTTTAATGGCCATCACCTACATTTTTAATAAATTGCTAAAAATAAGTTTGTGTTAAGTTTGTGAAATAACTTCTGGAATTATAAAGATGGGAAATACTACATCGTATTTTGTACATGATAAAATCCTAACCTATGCTTTGTTTTAATTGGTTGATTATTTAGTTAAGCCGATATCATTTATATTTCCGTAAATGTTTCATAATCTTTTATAAGTAGTTTTTAAATGACTTTTTAACAAGTGGACTTACAACAGAGTTGATGAAAGCGTTGATAGTAACTATAACTTCAACCACACAAAAAAAAAATATATATCTATATTAATTTTTTCTGTGCTTCAACCCACTGTTTTGTAGTGGTATCATATAATATATCCATTGCCTTATCTCCAAACGCCATTTTTGTAAACTTTAAGTTTATTAATTAGCCAGTTTGCTGCCAATTAAAGTGGCGGTAGATAGAGAAAGGTGACTTAAAGGAGTGCAAGAATTTGCGAGGTATGGCCCTCCTCGACCCAACAAGAAAAATAGTCGCAAGTCGCAATGATTATCCTTGACAAAATCTTACTTGCAATTAATGCAAAATTAAGAAACGAGCAAGGGCGGCCATTTTGTGGTGCTATAGCACATTTCGTGATAAAAACTGTGATAAAATGAAATAGTCTTTACTTAATGCGTGCGCTTTGTGGATGAATTATTGTGTGTAACTTATTGTTGTGAATAAAAAGACAAAAATATTTGCTGTCTTACTTACACTAGTACAAAAAACCGATTGTGTTGTCAACAATAGATCATGATTTCCGAAAGACGTGCCACGTTCAAAGAATTTAGTATACCATGTTTGAGCAAGACGCAGCGCGATCAAAGTATATAGTACCAAACATTGCTGAAAGATGTTTTTTGTTAAATTGTTCTTTAAATTATTTCGTGTCAAACGGCAAACATAAAATATTACAAATCAACAAAATAGCTTAAAATAAGAATGAAAACACACTAAATCTAACATAAAAAAATGTAATATTTTAAAGCCACAGATTGTTTGAAAGAAAATAATATCCAGCCATGAGTTTTTTCTTGTTTTAAATTAGTTGTTGTACGAGATAATTCCAACAGGAATTATGTTTATTGTATTTTTATGCAATAAGAATTATTCGCCACGAAATATATTTTTCATATTTTTGACTCTTTAACTGATATTTAGTGGCATAATCAATGCACTAAGGCATTCTTGTAAAACATACCACTTTCCAAAATATGGCAGCATTTTTGTTTGTAGTCTAATTTTGACAGTCTGACATGATCTGATTTTGCTATTGCTTCCGAAGTATACCAAAATCGCCTTACTAGAATTTTTCTTGTCTGCTTTTTGGTCAAACAATCGGACGTATATGGAAAATTATTAAATGTAATGGCGTTAGTGAAAATTGTGATTTATGTTTAAGACGCCATATTGTGTATTCGTATTGTGACATTGTGTATTGTAATTTATATGTTTTTAGTTTTAATACAATGTGTTGTTAGACAAAATGTTCCTAAATTTTATAAATAATCTTTTGTAGGTAAATATTGGTTTATTTATAATAGCAAATTTTAGGAGTACATAAATGTTAATTATATTATGTTTCATTTCAGATTGTGCATTGAAAATTTCCAATAGGATTTCTCCCCATTAAAAAAAAATTATAATTTAAGTTTATCATTTAAGAGATTTAATTTAACTTTAATTTTATTAAGAAAAATTAATAAATAATAAATTAATAAATAAAAATATAAATTAATAAAAATAAAATATTTCTGTTTTTATTTAAATTTAAACGACAATTTTAAACGCCAAAATATTTGAAATAAGTTTCGCCCACAATTTCAATAAAAACATAACCTCACTTTTTTCCACATATGTCCGGATTTTCGACCACCTTTCCATAGTAAATCTGAGTTTAACTCAGACATGATTTCGGAAAAAAGTCGGAGATGAATTCGTCAAAGTGTCCGAAAAATCCAATTTTTTCGGATATAAAAATACTTACTTACTTACTCTAGTACTAAAAACTAAAAAACCGACTGTGTTTCAAGTATTTCTATATCCGAAAAAATTGGATATTTCGGACACTTCACGGAGAATTCGTCTCCGACTTTTTTCCGAAATCATGTCCGAATTACACTCAGATTTACTATGGGGAGGTGGTTAAAAATTCGAACATATGCGGAAAAAAAGTGAGGTTATTTTTTTATTGGAATTGTGGGCGGGGCTTATTGTTTAAATTGGCGGTTTAAATTGTCGTTTGAATTTAAAAAAAAAAAAACAAAAATATTTTATTTATATTAATTTATATTTTTATTTATATATTTATTTATTTTTCTTAATAAAATTAAAATTAAATTAAATTTCTTAAGTGATTAACTTAAAATTAACAAGGATACTTAAATTGTTTTTCTTATAAATTAAAAACAGAATAAATAAATTAAATTAATTTATAATCTGTCAAACAGATTAAACAAATTAAATCAATTAGATTAAGCTACTTTTAGCTAATAACATTTAAATTTATAGTTAATAAAAGAAAAAACAATCACAAATAAATTAAATTTTTTTTAATGTGGGAAAATCCTATTGGAACTTGCCAATGCACAATCTGAAATGAAACATAATATAATTAACATTTATGTAATCGCAAAATTTGCTATTATAAATAAACCAATATTTACCTACAAAAGATTATTTCTAAAATTTAGGAATATTTTATCTAACAACACAATGCATTAAAATTTTAAATTAAAAACATAAAAACCCCAAAAAATTACAATACACAATGTCACAATACGAATGCGCAATATGGCGTCTCAAACATGTATCAAAATTCACAAATTTCACTAACGCCATAACAATAAAGCGAAGAAAGTTAGAAATTTTTATAATTTTCCGCATATGTCCGATTTGTTGACCAAATTAAGGATGTGAATGCAAGAAAAATTGGAACAACCTTAGGAATGGTTTCCGTGGGGCTATGAACAAAGAAACCAAAAGTGGCCAAGCTGCATGTTATATAAAAAAATGGAAGTTCCAAGAAGAAATGTCGTTTTTCGTTCCCTATATGAAAAAGAGAGAAACCATCACAACAGTTGTAAATATTGATAAGGATGAGGATGTAATCAGTGACGGAACAATCAATACAACAGAAGAAGGCGAGCAACCAACATCTAATAACATTTCTTAAGTTAATAGAATGCCAGTAAAAACGAAGTTGATTAATAAAAGAAAAACCCAAAACGACACTGCTACTTCCACTTTAATGAACTATCTTTTAAATACTAAAAACGTCGAGGAAATCAGTAACTTGAACCTTTTTTCCAAAAGTATCGCCGGAATGGTTAAAAGATTTTCGCTATTTAATCAGTCAATAGCCAAAGCAAGAGTCTGCAATAGTTTCAGAACTATAAATGGAAGAACCCTCGTAACAGGCACCCCAACCGGGTGCACCAAAACCCAGGCCAACACTACAAGTATTGGTACACAGTAATAGTTCCTCAGATAATTCTACGATACTTTCACCATTACCTTTGTCGTCATCATTATACAACATAATCGGATCAGTCAAAATAAAAAACCTATCAGAACCACTTAAGCGAATGGGGATTAAAAATCTATCGCATAAGACATTTCAAACCATTCCAATTAAATCGTCGCTAGTACTGCCACGAATAACCACCAATAGTAATAGATCCTCGGATATTTTAATAATTTAACAAACTTCATCTGTTAAAATGACAAAATCTTATAATGTGCCTTCGCATACTACTGTGGCGGTACCACCTTTGTTTTATACGTTACCGAAACAACATCCGCAAACACGGTAGCGAACTCCAGCTGTGTCATCACAAATACAACCTTAACTGCTACCAACACCATCACCACCACATTTACTTATAAATGAAGCGGCTTATGATGAAGCAACTCAATTTTATACAAATTTCAGATCCAGTTTAAAAACCCTAAAAAAAAATTTTTAAATTCTTGAATAACCCCTAATCCTTTTTCGTTTGGGGAATTTCTCTCTGGAATTGAATTCGACTTGTAATTAAAAGACTAGGTTCGTCCAAATTATTTAAGTCAACATTTTTAGAGTGGCGTGGCTGATTGGCAATACGTAGTTTTTATTTTTTTATTTTTTATTTTTTTAAATTTTTTATGTTACTTGTTATTTTATTATTATTATTATTATTACTTCATCTCGTGTAGCACATTTCATTATAAATTAGCTTTAGCTTAAAATGAGGTGTGCTGTATGGGGTGAATTTGTTTTTGAAAAAATTTAAGAGGTTTTTATGCCTAATGGAAGCAAATGTCGGTTTTGATGTTTTTATATTTGCTTCCATATGTGCTTTTCCTCTTAAATCTAAATTCTAAATACAAATAAATAAATAACATAAATAGTTCACGTTTTTCACTACATATAGGTATATTAACACTCACGTATCTAATTTGTTGACGAATAATGCAAAGCAACTAAACATTTAAAAAATTTCTATATCCCTTTCAGTACCGACCAATAATTCTTTTTTGTGTTTCTTGCAAACCAATTTTTAAAATTGTGTAAGTAAATCATCATATAAACCGGAAAAATATATTTTATTGCGTTAATTAGTAACCAACTCACACAATTGCGTAGGTAAACTATGACTGTCTCATAAATCCAACGGCATTTAAAGTTAAAACAGCTTTGAATTCTAAGTAGCACAATTGTGTAAGCAAATTTTAATCAAATTTAATGTACAATTATTTGTAACTCTAATTATTGCATCATTGTTATTAGTCATGCCATCTATTTATAAACATTTTAAATAGCCATATGAATTGTCAAATTAAAAAAATAATTGGCGGCAAAATTATTATTACGTCAAAAACAGACAATGTCGATGCAAGGCGATCGCAGAAAAAGTATTATAAAAAGTATTTAAATTATTTTTATTATTTATAAAGTGGTATTTTATAATATTATGTGAAAATAGTGTTATTTAAACTTGAAATTTAAGTTTAATAATTGAAAATTATAAAATACATCCTTTTAGCACAAATTTATTAGTGAAAAATGACTTACACTATTGTGTAGGTTGACCTTAAAATGTGAAACAAATTGCTATGGCGATAAATTAAGAACGATGTTCTTTTTGTTCAATACATATTACGAATCTGATATATTCTATTATAATTGTATCTTTAGTATTTAGTAATCGACCAAAAAGAAGTAGATTGAACTACTTGACGGTTCGGATGGTACTGAAGGCGATGATGAAGCATATGAACCACCATTCATTCAGTCCTCCAAAAACAGTTATCTGACTCAGATGAATTTAGTGATAAGGAAGACTTGACTGAAATCCCATCGAGTAACGTATCCAATCAGTCTATTTCAGTCTGGACAGAACCCACTTTTGAAAAGATAATTTTACCAATTCAACAAACATGTGCACATAAAATTCCTTCCCAATCAGAACCCAATAGAATATTTTTACAAATATTTAAACAGTCAACATTTTAAGAATACTACATTTTACACAAATGTATACTAGATGCGATGGACAAGGCAAAGAGCTAAAAACTAACGAATATGAAATTAAAAAATTTTACGGAATATTTATGTACATGCGGGATGCATTCCGTTTCACAGAGTATATTTATTTTGGAGTCAAAATATCGAGGTTTTCAAAATTTCTAATTGCATGTTGAGACAAAGACTTCAGGTCATGCGAGCAACTATTCATATTCTGAATACGTCAACTGTACCCGATCCAATATGTTTTTTAGATAAATAAAATTTTATTTTTTGTAAATTTCACTGAATTAAAAAATCTACTTTATTATGAATCCAAACCACACAATTGTGTGGGTGCTACAGTGACCGAAAACTGCAGTGATTAAAAAAAAAATCAGGATCAAATTTTGTTTTTAATTTAGCCAGCTCTATGGATCAATTCTCGTTTACCCACACAATTGTAACATTCAATCTCCAACTCATAAATATTTTCTTTCATTTTTGAATTTTACTACGCCAATCATGTTCATACATAATTGTGTTTGCTAGTCGTAATTTAATAAAACAATCGGATGATAAATGGTTTTTTATTATGAATAAAATTTACCTTCACAATTGTATCGTTAGGTGCTGAAAGGGATATTGTTATGTTTTATCGTATATCGAATGCAAACCGAAACAAATACGAACAAAATGTATGTACTGAACCAAGCTGATAATATAAATCGTTGATGTATGCGCTGTGCGCTACCATACTGAGCTGAGGTGATAATATAAATAATTCGTCTTGATTCCAACTGAACTAAAATATTTATATAAAATATTTACATATTATTTACAAGCAAACATTTTATTTGAATATTTTAATTCAGTTTGAAACAAGACGAGTTACTAATGTCACGAATTTTGTCATTTTTATACAAATTAATAAAAATTGATTGGTTAACGTTTCTACATAACCTCAAAATTAATTATATGAAGGTTTTATATGAATTGGTATCTTAAAATTTAAATTTTTATATTTTATTTTATTATTAATAAAATATTCAAAATAACGAACAAAAAATTAAATTTAAACAGTATTAAAAATTATTATATCACTAGGTAAGGTAGCACTACATAAAAAACCTTCCTATAATTAATTTTGAGGTTATGTAGAAACGTCAACATATACTTTTTATTCATCCTGTTCTCCACAAAATTCATTTTGCAGTGTTGAAATTACAAATATTTTTGTTTACATTTTATCACCAAAAAATTCTACAAAAGTAATATAAAAGTGTGATATAGTACCACAAAATAAACACCCAGGAATAGCTAATGCCTCGTAAGACCAAGATACGAATTTTCAACTTGTATGTAAAATCAGTACTATATTGAAGTACTCGTACTTGTGGCCGAACACCAAAATAAACATCGAACTGCGCATAGAATCATGAATCAGTTGGGCATTGAGACCGAAATAAAGAAACGGAAATAGAGATAGATTGGTTATTCATCTAAAAAACCACCAAGTGATATAAACAGGGTATCACTGAACTGGAATCCACACGGGAAAAAAAAAATTAGAAGACTACCAATGACTTGGAAAATAACTGTGCTCGCAAAAGAACTTGACAAGTCATGGGTGCGGAAATAAAATCAGTAGCCCCTAATGAAGTAAAGCAGCCTAGTAGTCGTTCTACGCTCTTCAATTGGAGATAAAGAAAAAAATTCTTTCATTGTCATCTAAGCAGTTTTAGCCGCAGTGCACCAAATTCTAGGTCAAAGTATAATCTAAATAATGTGAAAGCTAAAAATGATTTAAGCGATTGATAATATTTCGATTCAATATTTTCTGATTTATTTTATCAATCGTCATCAGTCGTCACTGAAATTTATTAGTACCTATACGCATTAAGTGCAACCAACGAGCTATTCAAGTACGCGATAAAATAATATAACATAAATTATTAACAATAGATCATAATCAAATCTTTATCATTGACGACACCCTAATATGCATGTAATCTAATGCACATATGATGTCGTACACGTGAATTACAAAATATTTAACACTTGTAAACATAGATAGCTCCTATATGATAATTCAAATGTAATTGAAGTGACATCGGCACAATTATTTCAAATGTATTATGACGATGCACATAAGTGTTAAAGTACATTATCTCTTAGATAAGCAAGTAAATTACTTTAAGTATCGTATATTATTGTTGCCTTGGTCGTTTAAACCACTTAGAATAATGAAAAGTCTGAGTCGCCAATTTATTTTTTATCAATATAATTAGCATGGTTGGTTTTGCAAAATATCGTATCATTACGTTCTTTAAGTATTGTTTAACTTCTTTCAACCATATCAATCTTATCATTGATTCCTAAATTATTTGAGCTTCTTATTTCTGATTATTTGTATTTTAATGTTAAATCTTTATTAACATGTCAACAACATGGATTCGTCAGGCATCGTTCTACAGCTACAAATCTGTTAAGTTTAACATCAAAGGCGTTCAGCGCTTTCGATTTCAAATGTCAGCTAGATGTGGTTTTCACTGATTTTGAGAAGGCATTTGACTCACCTCAGTTTGAGCTACTTCTTGCTAAACTTGATAAATTTGGAGTGAGCATAGTATTTCTGGATTGGAATTGATCGTAGCTGCGTGATCGGAAGCAGGTAGTTAAAATTAACGGGTTTACATCTAAGATGATTGAAGTTCATTCTGGAGTCCCTCAGGGATCTTACCTAGGTCCTGTGTTGTTTAATATATTCATTAATGAAATTGCTTCTCTGTTCCAGTACAGTGACTGTGAATTATATGCAGACGACTTGAAAATATCAAAAGCTGTATGTAGCGAGCAACAATGTATTGAAATGCAGAGTGATCTAGATTTACTGTATAGATAGTCGATTGAGAATAGATTGAATTTAAATTTGGAAAAATGCAAGATTATGAGGTTCTCCAAGAAAAAATCAGTTATTCATTTTCAATATCTTGAATTTCCGTGACCATATTGATTTGTTCGTGGCTAAGTCTAGTTCTCTACTTGGCTTCATTCGTCGTATCATAAAGGATTTTCATAATCCAATCAATTAAAAATCCCAATCAATTAAAACTTTGTACTGTTGTATTGTTCGGTCTAATTTGGAATATGCATCGATTATTTGGGATCCTGCTTACAATATTCATATTGATAGAATTGAACGGATTCAGAAGAAATTTGAATAAAAAGAATTTGCCATCCAACGGCGAACGCTGTAGAATTGAGCGCTGATTTGGATTCATTACTTGTAAGGCGCAGATGTGCTGATGAATTGTTACTGACTTCCCTGAACTACTTGCAAAGATTGATATTTATGTGCTCTGCAAACCTGCTCGCGTCAGGAATTTTATGTATTTGCCGACATTTAAATCGTATATAACGCTCCGATCCCGGCTATTTGTCGTCAATTTAATAAAAATTTTGATGTGTTTGATTTCAATATTTCCAAAAGTAGTCTAAATATAAAAAACCCCTAAAAATTAAAATGGATTAAACAACCAGGGCCAACTCGAGTCGGTCCTGGCAAACGTTATACAGTTACAATTCATAACACATGCAACTTTTTTTATATTTATGTAATGAAATTTTCGTATTTCAAATTATCAAAGAGACCAAAAATTCAAATTTCCATATTTCATATTTCAAAAAATCATCGAAATTGTATGGCAGCTACCCGAATCCGTCAGCTCGGCCAAACAAAACATAAACTAAAATCATTCTCATGACTCAAAAATCATATATGTAAAATTTTATTGAATTTGGTTTAGTTGTTGTCTGGTTTTATTGTTACAAACACACAGATCATTTTTATATATATATAGGCTGTGTCCGAAACCCATGATAAATATTTATGAATACTAATTTTTGACATTTATTTGATAAAATCAAAGACACCCAAATTATTACGGTCAGTTGCTATGATGATTTTTGAGAAATACCAAAACTTTCTATAATAAAAGCCAAACTCATCGCGTAGCACACTCGGATATATACAATAAAACATATAAAATTCACTACTTAAATACCATTCAAAAACCATATAAGAAAAATTTAAACTTTTTCGTTGCTATGACAATTTCAACAAACAATTGTGTGCATTGTTTATTGAAATTGTCATAGCAACGAAAAAGTTTAAATTTTTCTTAAATGTAATTTTTCTTCATAGTTTTTATACCTCACAAAAAATTAATTAAAAAAAAAAATAAGGCGGGGAAATATTTCATTCAATTATTTTTATTATACTTTTTGGACAGCGAAATGAAAAATTGGGAACGCGGGGATATTTTTCAAATAAATGTCAAAAATTGTATTCACAAATATTTATCATGGTTTCGGACACAGCCATAGAGAAGATAGAAATTGTAATCCTATTAATCCCTATTAATCTTTTTTTTATTCCATGCCATCTGTTCTGAGGTCGAAGCTCTCCTAACTCTTTTGCACTGAAATTAACGTCTAGTTTATGCCATTACTCGCCAAATCGTGGACGCACGAATACAGGTTCACTTTTAAATCCATCTGCACATTGCATTGCTTCAGCCAGCCTGTATTAGCATGGGAGATGGTCGGCTCATAGATTCTGCACTCCAACAGGGGTTCATAGTTGTGTTCATCGTTATCACAGCGTTAACCACTGCACTAATTGCTCGGTATGAAAAATTAAACTGTTATAAAACAAGTTTGAGTTTGGCTCTGACCATATAGTTTATCTAAAGTCAATTGCTCGTTCATAATAATTATCGCAATTCAATGTGGTAGGCATCCCTCAATGATTATTCCTAATCTAATCGTTTGAATACTGATATTAGTTCATGTATTTTTTCAAGTTTTGTCTTGTAGTAGTTAAGTACCCGCGCATAGTTGTGAGTTTAGTCTATTTAAAGCTGTTCGTTTAGTAACTAATTGAAAAAAAAAAAAAAAAAAAATGATTAGTGCAAAAGTGTATCGAGAATTTTTAGTGACATTTGTAGTAAATATAGCAAGTATTGCTGTTGGGACTGCTTTAGCATGGACATCATCTGTGATACCTAAACTGGAAGATACTTTAATGAAAGATACACCATTAGACCGAGTACTAACTTCAACTGAAATATCATGGATTGGACCGGTTATGCCACTCGGTGCCATTGTTGGTAAACTTTAACTTTGGCCTTCTGTGCAATGAACATCGTTTAATGACTAATTTTACATTATTACATAGCACCCTTTATAACCGGGCCATTAACCAGCAGATTCGGCCGAAAATGGCCGATAATGAGTATCTCAGCTTTTTTTATTATCGCTTACATAATACTTGGAGTGTGTAGTAGCCTTGAAATGATCTATATAGCCAGATTTATGCAGGTGAATTAGATTGACCTTGGGAATGTTTTGTGTGCAGAAATTGCTTTAACTAAGAATTATATTATTTCAATAGGGTATAGCGGTTGGAATTACAACGGCCACGGTACCATTATATGTTGGCGAGATAGCTACCGTGGCATACCGAGGTGCTCTTGGTTCAATTCTTGTGTTATCTATCGTTAGTAAGTTCGTGACTAAAACAAATATTAATGGCCCTAAATTAAAGTTTAAATCTATTTTACAGTTGGCATTCTTTTTACATATGTCATCGGGCCATATGTTTCGTATGTAGCATTACAATTCATTTGTTTGGTAATCCCAATAATGCACGCAGTAGCATTTTTCTTTATGCCCGAATCACCTCACTTTTATGTTATGAAAGGTGAACATGAAAAAGCCGTTGCCGTTTTACAATATTTACGTGACGAAACTGCTGAAGGCGTTGCTGACGAAATGAATGAAATCAAAAAGGCTGTAGAGGAGGCGACTAAAAATAAGACACATGTTAAAGATTTATTTACGAATCGAGGAAATGCTTGGGCCCTTGGTATATGTGTTGGTTTAATGTGGATTCAACAATTTTCGGGCATAAATGCTGTGCTTTTTTATGCACAAAGTATTTTTAATAAAGCCGGTGGATCGGTTAGTTCAGACGTCGCACCAATGATTATTGGTTCGACGCAACTCATTGCAAACGGTGCAACGCCATTCGTTATCGAGCGCATGGGACGTAAATTGTTATTATTATTGTCGGCCGGCGGTATGGCTATTGGTATGGCACTATTAGGATTATATTTCTTTTTAGATCATGAAAAATCTAAGGCCGCCGAAGATTTAGCATTCCTGCCCGTTGCATCGTTATTAATCTATTCACTAGTTTATAGTTTTGGTTTTGGTCCAATACCATGGTCGGTCTTGGGTGAGCTATTCCCATCGAATGTGAAGTCAAACGCATCAACTGTTACGTCAGCAGCCAGTTGGCTATTTGCATTCCTCATCACACTATTCTTTTCGTCGGTCGATGAAGCAATTGGTTCTCACTGGGCATTTTGGATATTTGCCATTTGTTGTGTAATTGGTTTCATATTTACATATTTTGTAATGTTTGAAACAAAGGGACTTACATTACAGCAGATTCAAAATAAATTGAATGGCGTCAAATCAAATTAGAAATTATGATAAAATGTGTTTGTGAATTATTTATTAGTACAAAATGTTTTTTTAAACTCAAAATATTTTTTTTTTAATAACGAAAACAATTTTGCTGAATTATATTTGTAAACAATAGGCCAAATATTTGTGAATAATCTTATCAAAATGCTTTAGGTAATCTACATACGTACCTGCGCTGTATTGTTACCATGTTATCTCTTTTTTATATGTACACACTTCATAGATATAGCCTAATATGATGGGTCTTCGATATATGTATTCGGTTTTTACTCAATTTGGGTCATGTGACCCATTTTTTAGCCATTACCAAAAGAGCAAGATAACATCGTTGTGAATGTCACCTAATTAAAGTATTAATTGAATACTCTTTGCTTATTAATCACTTTGTAATTGCCTCATATCTATAATGTAAGATTGGTTTAGTGATTTATTGATTAGGACAAAAGACTTTACAGAATAACTTACATGTCAAAGTAAACGAATGACTATCTTGAAAATGGAAAATATTCGTGAGTTACATCAAGGTTGCAATTTCCTTTGGAATTTGCAGAGGCCCCTTTTGTGTCGCAGAAGATTAGTTAGACGTAAACGGAAAGTCGAATGATACTGAATATAAGGACACTGAGTATTCTGGAATATAGGCCAAATATCACAAGCAAAACGCGACTTTATTTGCAATTCACCCGTTATCTATAAAGACAAACAGCTGAAGAAAACATATTAAGTTTAAGCAAAATTGATGACAAAAACCTACAAGACGTAACATTGCGGGAATTAAAAGATAAAATCACGTGTAATTTAAGTGCAAAAAAGGTTCTAAGTTACTATTGAATTACTGGCCAAATCGTAAAAATCAGACTTTAAAAGGGATTCCAAAAATTGGTTCAAATAACTAAATAGGTCCAAAGACTTAATATGTCCCCATGTTAATGTAAAGTTACAGAAGTTATTATGATCCCTAAACTAGGCAGATCAGCAAACGTTTGTGGAGACTATAACATTAAATGTACTCACATTTGAATTAGTTCATTCACCGGACACCATGTACATGTTGCGCATGGTGCCGATCAGAAAATATGTTTTTCTTGAAAAACTCAGTTGCAATTCTACTCAGTTGCTGACATCTAGCAATTTTTTTCAAAACTACGGCAAAGATAGTCAAGTAGTAGTAGTTTTTTGCTAATCAAAGTTGGCTAATTCTAGTTGAATATGCATATAAACAATTGCTGACCACCTTTGGCTCTTATAGTCCGTAGCGCCACCCGAATCACTTTAAAGGCGAATAAAATAAACATTGTACGTACCGAAATCTACTGAGTTTTATTCATTATGAACCTAAAACATAGTTAATAAACTACTATATTGGTGACCCCGACCAGAATTTGTGAAATCAATTCAATTAAATTTTAATTAATTAGCCAAATTAGTTAATCAGATTAAACTTAAATAATCAGTTGCTGTGCGTGCGCGAAATTATATGGTGTAGTGGTTTTTTAATCGTAACTCAACTCGATTTCTGCTTACACACCAAGCCAAACACAACATGGTGTAAACGGAAAATAACAAGAGTGGTGGTGAAGAAAAAACCGTTATGCGTGTTGCCGATAAACTACCGCCATTTTGGAAGAGTCGTCCTGAGTTATGGTTCCAGTCTGCCGATGCGCAATTTAAAATCGCGGGTATTACCACCGACAAAACGCGTTATTACACAATAGTGGCTGATGTTGATGTCGAAGTGCTTGACCAGGTCAGTGATATTCTTACAAGTCCTCCACCAACGGACAAATATGAGTCATATATGATCGACAAATATGAGTCGATCAAAAACAGATTGATTGAAAGATACGATGATTCTGAACAACAGAAAATCAAAAAAGTTGGTGGCGGAAATCGAATTGGTTGACACAGCACCAACACAATTATTAACCGACATGCGAAAAAATGCAAGTAGTAAGGTTTCCAACTAATTTTTAGAAACTATGTGGTTAAACTACTTGCCCAAACGAGTCAGGGAAATTTTATCAACAGTGTACCGTAATTTGAAAAAATTAGCAAAGGCAGCCGATCAAATTATTGAATACGATGGGGCTTCAGATGTTGCCGCTGTCTCACGAACCAATTTCGATCTTGAAACAAGAATCGTATCGTTGGAAACAACATTGAAGGAGTGTCAAAAATGTTGAGCAAGTTACTTTCACATTATCGTCATCGTCATCGATAGTGACACAACAGAGTGTTGGTATCACGCACATTTTGCGGAAAAAGCAACCAAATGCATTAAACCTTGCATTTTCAAGCCAAAGTCATCAAAAAACAAAACCTGCAATCTCAGGCTGCTATGGGGGTTGCAAAAATCAACTGCCTATACGAATCAGACCAACCAACGTCGAAACAATTTTTGATCGACCCCCGCTCGTATTAACGGATATGAACTCTAGAATCGGTACGTGATGCGTTTAGTCGCTAAGTAAACCAGGCTGGAGCTACTGCTTTTCAAGAAAGTCGATGGCCAAAAGTGGAGATCATGTGTCCACAATCATGTGTTGTTGGTTTTCTTCTTGAAAAACCTGCTCAGGATTTGGATGATCTGATGGGATCCATACCGAAGCAAGACGTCAGATTAGTGTTTGGTGACTTTCATTCTAGAGCTGGCAAAAATCGACTGACTTATATGAAAACCTATAGGTCCGAATTCTCGACACGATATAGTGACTGTACTTTGCGGTCGCGTATGATCTCATTGTGGCTAAAAGTCAGGGACCGCAGGAAAACGTAACTTACATTTCATTTGTGAAGGTCTGATAAACGGAGAAAGCATAATATCAGAAACTTGTTAGCAGTATAACATTGTGGAAAACAACCACCGTTCTAATGATGTGAACGTTCAATGGGAGGTACTTTTCGGTTGTCGGTGCTGCCCGCAGGCGACTCTAGATACGGTAAAAATTAAACCCAAAATGGAGTGCTAATGCGTTTTATAATAGTACGGAAGAACAAAGCGGTTGTTGCTCGGAGAACTGCCAAGCGAATTTGTGGACAGAAAAATCGTGAATGGTGGAAGCCTGAAATCTTAAGGGTACAACAACTCCGCAATGAGCGCAGTTCACGTAACTTCTTTAAAGGAGTCACCAGACTGCAGTATATCTTGAGTCCTATGTCTATCACAATTCGGGAAGCCGCCAGGATGGAAACCTCGATATTAACATCGATGCAGTGCTTGACATAGGGAAGGAACATTTCTCTGATTTACTCAATGTTCAACCAGTATCAAATTCTGTATATGAAAGTTGTCAAATTCAGACTGCAGAGATGAGCATAAAGGACTCATCATACGAGGAATTGACAATGAGCATGCAAAGACTAAAAAGAAACCGCTTCCCTGGGTTTAATTGCATCAGTTCCGAGCTCTTGATATTCGGAGGATACACTTTTCGGAACTATCTTTTCGAACTTAGTATGGCAAAGCAAAGTTATGCCTCATGAATGGAAAGTGGCCGAGTTGTGCTCTATCCTTAAAAAAGGAGATCACTGAAAATGTGAAAACTATTGCGGCATAACTCTCCTTTGCACAACATACAAATTACTGTCTTACATAATTTGAAAAGAACCACTCCTCTGGCGGAAAAAAATGTAGGTGACTATACCAAGGAAGGTTTCGTTCGAATCGGTCAGTCACTGATCAAGCTTTTCCGCTAAGAATGATTCTATATATTACGAGACATCTCGTGACGTACATCATGTGTTATTGGATTTCCAACAAGCCTATGTCACAATCCATCGGTATAACTTATGGTTTACTTTGCGATGTATGGGAATACCTGAAAATATGTACGTTTATGTAAAAAAACAGGAATGCATTCACAATGTTGTGTCAAAGCATAATATAAATACACATAGTACTACCATGGAATGTTAGTCCATTGATGTCCTAGATTTCGCTACTGGTATCGTTTTAAAATAATCAAAATATTTTTATTTGTATAATCGCCTGAATGTCATATATTTATTCTAAATGTTGATGATATTCTATCGACCCGACATCTGGAACATCAATGGGAAACTGTTTTTGTCTTATGATGGTAGTACTATATGTATTTATACTATGGTCAAAGTTAAAAACAAGCTATAAGGAATGTTTGCAATTAGCTCTGTGGTACGGCAAAGAAATGAGCTGTCCTTCATACTCTTTAATCGCATGTTATAATTTATTTTTCGTGAAAGTGAAACATCTCACTCCAACCAGGTTATGGTATATGTAGATGAAATTTGTGTAATTGGACTGAATAACAACGGTGTTAAAGAACTACTGGATCCACTTGTGCGATTTACAGCTTCTCTTGCTCTCAAAATTAATGAGTCTAAAACAAAATAAATCATCACTGCTTTTACAGACCAAGACGCAATGGATTTTAGCGGTTACCATACATTTGAAGGAGTGACATGTTTCCGATACCCCGGGACCCTTGTCACTCATAATAATTGTGTGAGTGGGATATTAATGTGTGTATTGCCACTGGTTACAGTGCTTTTATGCTGCTAAAGTAAAAATATCTTGCAAATGTCGACTAGCTGAAGTTGTAAAAGGTGTTGATCAGACCCGTTGTCATGTATGGATGTGAAAGTTGGACCCTGATGGATGAGTATGAGAGATGATTAATTACATTTCAGAGATGACTCATGCATATAATATATGGTCCTAAGTACGAAGATTACGACATTCACCGAGTTTTGTTTAACCAAGAGATCAGGAATGTAAGGAAAATTTCTGATTTCGTTCGTGAAATAAAAGGACAGCAAATACGCTGGCTCAGTCACGTTCTGCGAGGCGATCCAAAGCGGAAGGTGCAGCAATCTCTGAGTGGAGAGCCGCCATTTGGAAGAAACAAAAGTGGCTGTCGGCGACGATGGCTACTCGGGGCAAAGAACGATTTGTCTTTTCGGGTTGTCTAGAACAATACGAAGAACAAGCTCGGGATCGAATCCAATGGAGCTGTACTATTGATTCGGTACGGGCCAGTAATGGTTTGCAAAAGCCATTTTATTGTTATTATTATAGTCAACCGGTCGTATAACGATGGTTAAGATACTTCCTTACCACACCGCAATCCCGAGTTTGATACTTGCCATTTGTAACATATACATACAATAATAATACACGTGGTGTCTTGTTGAGTATCTGTCTAAGACTACTTCTTTATTCGTTTATCGCATTCACATGACATTACAATACAATTCAATAACTACGTTCATGTGATATCTCCCTTTTCTTTTGTTTATAATTCATCATCGTAACGAACGATTGGTTAAACCAATTTTCCTGATCTAGTATGCTATGGTTGCTTATCCGACTCGTTTGATGACTGTTGATTTGGTGCTTTCACTAGTGTTTCGATTGGCTCGTTTCTGGTTGTTACGGCTCTTAATGTCAGTTCGGTTCTTGTTGAATTGTTTACTCGGTCATCTGTATACAGCTGTTTCATCAGTATCGTCTTAATTCAGCTGTTTTCAGAATAATCGATATTGGATATTTCGTTTCTTCGACCACTTCGGCTCCTTTCCATTCTCGATGTGCTACTTTAAGCCTGGCGTTGTCACCTATGACTTAATGGTAGTGATGGTGCCGCTACACGATCCACAAAGCGTTTTTGATTTAGATATAAAAAAAATAAAAAATATAAAATATAAAAAATATGAAAAATATAAAAATATAAAAAATATAAAAAATATAAAAAATATAAAAAATATAAAAAATATAAAAATAAAAATAATAAATAAAAATATCAAAATATAAAATAAATAAAAAATACGAAAATACCAAAAATTTAAAAATATAAAAATTAAAAAAAAAAATATAAAAATTATAAAAATATAAAAATATAAAAATATAAAAATATAAAAATATAAAAATATAAAAATATAAAAATATAAAAATATAAAAATATAAAAATATAAAAATATAAAAATATAAAAATATAAAAATATAAAAATATAAAAATATAAAAATATAAAAATATAAAAATATAAAAATATAAAAATATAAAAATATAAAAATATAAAAATATAAAAATATAAAAATATAAAAATATAAAAATATAAAAATATAAAAATATAAAAATATAAAAATATAAAAATATAAAAATATAAAAATATAAAAATATAAAAATATAAAAATATAAAAATATAAAAATATAAAAATATAAAAATATAAAAATATAAAAATATAAAAATATAAAAATATAAAAATATAAAAATATAAAAATATAAAAATATAAAAATATAAAAATATAAAAATATAAAAATATAAAAATATAAAAATATAAAAATATAAAAATATAAAAATATAAAAATATAAAAATATAAAAATATAAAAATATAAAAATATAAAAATATAAAAATATAAAAATATAAAAATATAAAAATATAAAAATATAAAAATATAAAAATATAAAAATATAAAAATATAAAAATATAAAAATATAAAAATATAAAAATATAAAAATATAAAAATATAAAAATATAAAAATATAAAAATATAAAAATATAAAAATATAAAAATATAAAAATATAAAAATATAAAAATATAAAAATATAAAAATATAAAAATATAAAAATATAAAAATATAAAAATATAAAAATATAAAAATATAAAAATATAAAAATATAAAAATATAAAAATATAAAAATATAAAAATATAAAAATATAAAAATATAAAAATATAAAAATATAAAAATATAAAAATATAAAAATATAAAAATATAAAAATATAAAAATATAAAAATATAAAAATATAAAAATATAAAAATATAAAAATATAAAAATATAAAAATATAAAAATATAAAAATATAAAAATATAAAAATATAAAAATATAAAAATATAAAAATATAAAAATATAAAAATATAAAAATATAAAAATATAAAAATATAAAAATATAAAAATATAAAAATATAAAAATATAAAAATATAAAAATATAAAAATATAAAAATATAAAAATATAAAAATATAAAAATATAAAAATATAAAAATATAAAAATATAAAAATATAAAAATATAAAAATATAAAAATATAAAAATATAAAAATATAAAAATATAAAAATATAAAAATATAAAAATATAAAAATATAAAAATATAAAAATATAAAAATATAAAAATATAAAAATATAAAAATATAAAAATATAAAAATATAAAAATATAAAAATATAAAAATATAAAAATATAAAAATATAAAAATATAAAAATATAAAAATATAAAAATATAAAAATATAAAAATATAAAAATATAAAAATATAAAAATATAAAAATATAAAAATATAAAAATATAAAAATATAAAAATATAAAAATATAAAAATATAAAAATATAAAAATATAAAAATATAAAAATATAAAAATATAAAAATATAAAAATATAAAAATATAAAAATATAAAAATATAAAAATATAAAAATATAAAAATATAAAAATATAAAAATATAAAAATATAAAAATATAAAAATATAAAAATATAAAAATATAAAAATATAAAAATATAAAAATATAAAAATATAAAAATATAAAAATACAAAAATATAAAAATATAAAAATATAAAAATATAAAAATATAAAAATATAAAAATATAAAAATATAAAAATATAAAAATATAAAAATATAAAAATATAAAAATATAAAAATATAAAAATATAAAAATATAAAAATATAAAAATATAAAAATATAAAAATATAAAAATATAAAAATATAAAAATATAAAAATATAAAAATATAAAAATATAAAAATATAAAAATATAAAAATATAAAAATATAAAAATATAAAAATATAAAAATATAAAAATATAAAAATATAAAAATATAAAAATATAAAAATATAAAAATATAAAAATATAAAAATATAAAAATATAAAAATATAAAAATATAAAAAATATAAAAATATAAAAATATAAAAATATAAAAATATAAAAATATAAAAATATAAAAATATAAAAATATAAAAATATAAAAATATAAAAATATAAAAATATAAAAATATAAAAATATAAAAATATAAAAATATAAAAATATAAAAATATAAAAATATAAAAATATAAAAATATAAAAATATAAAAATATAAAAATATAAAAATATAAAAATATAAAAATTATAAAAATAGTTATATATTTTTAGATTTACATCCCTCCCTCCCGCGGAGACATACTTAAGCCATTCTTATCCACAAACCCAACAAACCATCCTTAATGTGTCCAGTCCTAGGCAAATCAGCCTGCCTCCACGTCCAGAAGCATTTCGTGAAGTAGAAAAAATATGTCAAATCTCCAAAACATTTCCAATACCCACGACTTCTATACGACTCAAATCCGAAAACCCATCCTAATTCCATACAAACAACGCCAACAAACCCTCCATTCAAACTCGAACCACCTTTCAACCGATTACAAATATTTACAAACATGTACAACCAATATCACAAAGCCGATCAAAAATATGCTCTTTTGGTGAACCACCAAATAAAGTTGTTTTGGTACTTCCAAACAATTGATCAAATCGAACATGAACATTCATAGGAAACTAGTAAAATCATTAATGTAAAAATCATTATTCTGCATGCCAATGAATAAAAAATCAACAAAATCTTATAATTAGAATCTTATAATTCCCCAGAAACACAAATAATTAAATCATCAATCACACCACATACACTCCTATCCATGTAAATATTGTACATACCCAATTCAACATTTAGACGAGTACAAAAATGCAACCATGAAATGTTTTAAGAACAAAATGGTGAATAATGGTTTTGATCACCGCTCATGTATTTTCCATGTTAATCGAAGAGTTTCTGTTCTACATATGAGAATTCCACTAATATACAATAAGATCAAACCACAGATTTAATATACTTTTTGTATGGTTATATTAAGGGTCTTTGTGAATGTGTTAAAAACATGTTAAAAATGAAAATTTTGACAGCTAAAGTTAAATATTTTTTTTTATTCACCTCCTAAAATCTATAAAAAATTTAACGAGGTAGAGACTGTCTATAAATTTTGATAAGTGAAAAATCATAACCTCATTTTTGACAAAATCACTGTGGTTAGTATAAAATAATAAAATTAAAATCATAGTTGGCGTATATTAATTATATTTTATTGGGAATTTCACAACAACAATAGCATTTCGTCTGGATTAATTTCAAACCAACTTTTTGTTGGTTTTATATTGATATAAGGGGAAATTTTTGATTCTAATTCTTATGCCTGTGCCTAATAAAATACGCATAATATATTTGTTACTGATACGTATATGGTTAGTTATAATACATAGCTTTAAAAATCACTTTTAACGCATCCACTTTTGACAGCGCTCGCAGTTGGTACGTTCGTATATAGGTTTTTCCGGTTGCGGAACTTCGACAACTTTGTTGTAACAATCTATTAAATTTAGTCAATTCATTCCAATATTAAATTGATTAAGATTTAGGCATTACATTGCGTAAATGCTCTTGGAATTATGTGATAATACCACACACCACAACTATATAGGTACGAGCATAATGATTTATTAATTACGCCTTAGGATTTTCTTCGGTATACCTTTGTTCTAAAATGTTTCGTGTATTATAATATTCGGTGTATGATTATCGAGATTATAATATATACAAACCTATCATATCGTTTAGATAATTATAAAATATTGCGGAAACCATAATACCTATGATACACAATTGGCAAATGTTAAAATAATCTTAAATCTAACACCCATTACCTACATCTCTATATATGTATATGAATAACTTTTTGTTGGCTTTTTAAATATCCTGAGATTATAAAAAATTTAACCCTAAATTATTTAAGTTCCTGGCTATATTTACACACACACAATTTTTTCACTATACAGTTTCTCGGAAGGAATGAGATAATGAGTTTTCTAATTGTATAAATACGTCCCAAATGGTGGAAATATTGTTATTTTCCTTATTTTATAGGAGCTAAGTTTTTATGGTCGGAAAATAGTATATATGTAGGTATATTTATGTAATATGTATACATATATGTGTTGATCCTTTTTTCCCAAATGGATTGGTTAAATGAAAGTCGAAATTATTTTTTTCCTTTCTGTTGCATATACGTTCCAATTGTATTCAAAGGGTACAGAGAAATTTAAACTTTTAAGTTTTAACTTTAGCTATATGTACATACAAACAAGTCATTAGCAATTTTGGTCTGGACAGTTTTTATTTTGTTTCTTGGTTTAAATTATTTTAATTTATAAACTGTTATTCGATTAAAATTCCAATTAGGCCTTTAAGTATAGTAATAATGGTTTTAAGGATGTTTCATCATCTTTTTATCGCTTCGACGGTCATAAAGTGAGAGTAAGGCACACATTTGGGAGAGGCAGTTACAAATATATATATATATATATATATATATATATATATATATATATATATATATATATAAATATATATATATATATATATATATATATATATATAAATATTTTTATATATATATATATATATATATATATATATATATATATATATATATATATATATATATATTATATATATATATATATATATATATATATATATATATATATATATATATATATATATATATATAAATATATATATATATATATATATATATATATATATATATATATATATATATATATATATATATATATATATATAAATATATATATATATATATATATATATATATATATATATATATATATATATATATATATATATATAAATATATATGTTGTTAGCACTACAGTTAATATTCCGTTAGCTTTCACTTTTTATTCGTGACACTAAAACGTGTGTTTTATAGCCGATTTACATTCAACAAATTTTTCATCTTGAAAAAAACCGAGACACTAGATTGAAAAATTATGCAAGCCAAACCGAGAAAAAATTTCTTCTTGTAAAAATAAAAAGACGAAACCCGAGATCCAAACCCAAAAACTGTTATAAAAAAGATAATCTTGTATTTTACAAGATGAAAAGTTTTATCGGAAACCAAATAATATAAAGAGACGTCGCAACCCATATATAAAAAAATATCCAAAATTGACGGGTTACAATCGTCGTTGCGGGTGCTAATCTAAAATAAATAAAATACAATGATACATATACATACTTACATTTCAGTATTCATTTCTTTTTACCAAAACCCTCTTTACTACAAGCCGTCTTGTAACTTTCGTTGACACACATCATCATGTATTTTAAAAATGTATTTGTGAAAATATATACTTTAGATGTATTAGTAACTATCAAAACTCCATATAAAATTAATAAAAAAAATTGTAAACGCATGCGCATTATTCGATTTTGTTGTTTATTTCTTTTACACAATATTCGCTACATATCCCGACACGATTTTCGATTTACAATACAATCAAAGTATATATTTTTGTATAGCATGAGTATGCAAACAATACGGCTTGTAGTAAAGAGGGTTTTGCTTTTTACACATGTTTTATTCTTTTTCATATAATGCATACTACCAAAACCGTCTACACTTTTCTATAGCAATTAAACAACAACACAAATATACATTTTATTTATATTTTGTCGAGTTTTTGTCTTTAGTTTTGTTACTTTTTATTTTCGGTTTTGATGATCGAGTATTATTAATTCAACAACGTTTTCTATATTTTTTATTATTGTAAGTACATAGCTAAATAAGGAATTTTATCTGGTTTTGTGAATGGTTCAAAGTTTTGTTGCGTTCTTTAATGTTAATCACAACCTTCGATTTCATCACAATAATTACTTAAAAAAGTTGTAATTTTGTAAATATTTTCGTACTGAAAAGGTTTTAACAGTGAAATGTGAATAATGCGTGCTGTAAAATCGCGCACAACATCGCAACAGCGAGATCCCAAAATACCATTTTGAAGTTAGGGTAGATAAATTAGTTTAACAAAGCTTCATAATAATTAAATATTTGAAAGTTTGTATAAAAAACGTATTGGTGTACTCTTAGCTCAATTGAAAAACGTAAGCTTTTAAATAAATTCATTCCCGAATATTTTAAGTTGACCCTGATGAAATGCATCACGAGATTTCCCAACGTTATTATAATATTAATAAGTAGTAAAGTATTAATATTAATTAATAATTGGTCCCTGTGGTTCGTTGGCACTTCCATACCCGTAAAATCTTCTAAACGAGCATATTGTCCTTATAACTCTATTAAAGCATCCTGGGCTTGTCGTGGGATGGCACGAAGCTAGGGGTGGTTAATGCTAGAGCTGGCCAAAATCAGACTGACTTATGTGAAAGCATAGGTCCGTTCTCTCGACATGATCTAACGACCGGTAATAGGGAAAAAATGATGTACTTTGCGAACGCGCACGATCTTATTGTGGATAGCACATTATTTCGTCATTCAAATATCCAATTGGAAACATGGACACACCCTCGTAAGACATCCAGAAGTCAAACTAACTGATCTGATCCAGATCAGGTCATGTACCAAGAAACGACACAAAACCGACACAAAAACTAAAGTAGTTCAATTTGAATATTGGCTTAATGTGTAATTCGTGATCTGATTTGGATCGCATTTTGTCCAAAAATACAGCTAATGTGTGCTGTAAAATCATGTATATGATCATAACGACGATATCCCATAAGTATTTTTTTGTTTGATTTTCGTTTGTCAAAAAACATTTAGTTTCTAACTAAATGTTTTTTGACAAGCTTAGATAGCTTTAATATAACCAAAAACATAAAAGTTTGGGAAAAATGTTAGAGTCTAAGCTCAACTGAAAAACATAAGCTATTAAAAAATCCATTTCCAAAAAATTGTTAAACGACCCTTATAATTTAAGATAAATGGTTTCGACTTTAGTAGTGGGCGTAAGGCATACAGCGCACGTTGTTCACTGCTAAAATCAATTGCATCTTGGCTTCTTAAACCTATAATCATTACATTTTATTTAAGTCTCATTGACTTTGACAACCGAAGCTAGGAGTACTCCAAGCGGATACAGTAGTTTTTTTACTCTGTTGCCATTAAATTTAATTACACATGATTAATATCATCTACTTATGCCAAAACTTGGTTGGACTGACGGTATAAGAAGTTTTCCTGAGGTGTTTAACTTTTTTGTTATTAAAAGGTATCGAGACTAAAAAAGTATCGGGATTAAAAAGTATTCGCTCTGCCGTACTAATCGAATAAGGTCGAAAAAATAGTTCCACAAAGTATATCTTCCGAATATGAAAAGCTCAGATTTAATGCAGTCAACTTTAATGTTGTTTTATGGATACGGATAGTCAAATCTGTGATCCAAACTTCGTTTAGTCGCCTCATACGACAAGTATGTTATGCCCAAAATTAACTGCACGGTATATATTCCCATACACGTTTGAAAAAATGCGTGTCAAATTAGCTACGCAGGTTTTTAGCAGGTCAGTAGTAGTTGCTATCAAAACAATAATTGACTTTGGCAAATGTCCTGCAAATGTAAAACATTTTGCTCTTTCAATAGCTAGTTTCTTTGAGAAAATAGACAGGCTTTTTGACAATTTAAATAGCAGAATACTTCATGATAAAAATCCTCACATAAGTGCCTTAACACTTCCTGGTATTATGCATTCCAATTTAACATCCATGGAAGAGTATATAGATCAGATAAAACTATCATCCAAAAAATCTAGTCTATTGGCGATTAATCAGCCGACTTTGAAACTGCTAAAAAATATTTAATATTGTACCAACAAGTGTTATAAGTGCTCCTGCTAAACAATTAAAAAAATGAAGGCTATATCCAAATACAAATGTAAAATTGTATTATTGTACTTTGTACAGTTGTACCACGTAACCAGATTTTTGTGTCTATAAAGGCTGCATCCAGAATACAGTGAATATAACATAATGCTGTGGTATATCAATTTGCCCAAAAACCAAGAAATAATTATGTAAAAAACAAAGCCACTTTAAAGTTACGTCAGCCCTTTCATCAAATTCCAAAGTAGGTTTGTATTCGTCTTCTTTAACGAATAAGCCAAAATTGTTTAAAAAAATATAAAATATTTGAAGCTGGAACAAAATTTGCATTACGCACTTGCAATATTGTGTGGTATTGCCTCAAATCATTCTTCATTCTTATTTATTTATTTTATTTTATTTATTGATTTACAACAATTTAACACGTTCACCTATAGTCCATCTTGAGCATGTGCTCATTCATGATGGACTATAGGCGAAACAAAACTCCCAAAAAATAATATAGGCCAATCTCGTCCTCCGACTAACACCATTTAATTTATGGGGTTTAGAAAAATCATTTTTCAGCATTTGTAAAAAACTCCTGCGTACGTGAATTTAAATCTCCATTAATTCCAAGTAAATGGTAATTGTCTATGTTGAACAGTTTTCCATCATCTGTTAGGTCGTAGTGTTTAGATTTTCCATGATCGATTGATTTTTCTTATGAGGAAATTTTTCTAATGATTATGTTAGGAATATGAGAACTAAAGTTGGTATAATTTTTTAACGAAATATAACTAATTAATTTGAAAATTAATTGATATATTTCAATAATATATTTAACTGATTTGAACAGTATGAACTTGACATTTATAAAATCTCAGGTTTTGCAATTCATAAGTGTAACGATATAGGGCCGGTGGAGTTGTTTTTTATCTCTAAGTGAAAATATTACAGAGAATACAGTAGCATGATTTGATGTTACTGTAATGCTGATATTGTATAGGTTAATTTGAAGTGATATAGGCTCAGTTTGAAAATAAATTTTCAAGTTGTTTGGAACTGACTGGAGTTTTTATACGTTTTCTGGCGTCATCAGAAATCTCTAATCATTGGGCCGAATTCCGAAAAACATTTAGATCTTTAATATTTTCTCTTTTATATATTAAAAAATGTTTCTATTTCCTCTAACGTCACTCAACTCAATCAGTCCGGGGGTTATGATAAGAGAAAAACAGTCAAAATTATAACTTTTTTAAGTAATTATTGTGATGAAATCGAAGGTTGTGATTAACATTAAAGCACGCAACAAAACTTTGAACCATTCACAAAACCAGATAAAATTCCTTATTTAGCTATGTACTTACAATAATAAAAAATATAGAAAACGTTGTTGAATTAATAATACTCGATCATCAAAACCGAAAATAAAAAGTAACAAAACTAAAGACAAAAACTCGACAAAATATAAATAAAATGTATGTTTGTGTTGTTGTTTAATTGCTATAGAAGAGTGTAGACGGTTTTCGTAGTATGCATTATATGAAAAAGAATAAAACATGTGTAAAAAGCAAAACCCTCTTTACTACAAGCCGTATTGTTTGCATACTCATGCTATACAAAAATATATACTTTGATTGTATTGTAAATCGAAAATCGTGTCGGGATATGTAGCGAATATTGTGTAAAAGAAATAAACAATAAAATCGAATAATGCGCATGCGTTTACAATTTGTTTTTTAATTTTATATGGAGTTTTGATAGTTACTAATACATCTAAAGTATATATTTTCACAAATACATTTTTAAAATACATGATGATGTGTGTCAACGAAAGTTACAAGACGGCTTGTAGTAAAGAGGGTTTTGGTAAAAAGAAATGAATACTGAAATGTAAGTATGTATATGTATCATTGTATTTTATTTATTTTAGATTAGCACCCGCAACGACGATTGTAACCCGTCAATTTTGGATATTTTTTTATATATGGGTTGCGACGTCTCTTTATATTATTTGGTTTCTGGTTTCATCTTTTTGTAGTAAAACATATAATGTTTGTATTGTCATCTATACATGTATAAAATTAGTTTAATATACTACGTTTTGGATACTTACACAAATAAAAACAAAATGTTATTGCAATTTTTGTTTATATTCCAATTTTACAAAATTGATTTCAAGATCAACTTCTTCTTCAAAATTTGTTGAATGTAAATCGGCTATTAGTTGTGTCGGCTAAAACATAAATGTTTTCGTGGAATTTTCTATTTAGTTGTATCAGCTAAGATATAGATGTAATTGAATCCGCTTCAAACATGTTGGCTGGCTTTTTAACGAATCATTCTATCATTATTTCCAGTATCACAACAACTCTATAGTCATAAGGATATGACGTACAAATCTTGACATTGATCTGAATGGGTTATATTTGAGGAGTAAATACTTGTTATAAGGAACAACGTAACGATTATCGATTGTATTATTTCAAAATTAAGCCATAAATTTTGGACGCTGTCGATAGAGTATACATTTACATTTAGAACTGTAACTGCTTGACATTCCTTTGGAAATTGCATCATTCCGCTCATCATCATCTTGAAGCGTAAACAAAATTTGAGCATGTGGACATTTGATGGTATATGCTTCGTCCTAAGATTTGATTTACCATTAGATCGTTCACTAATTATTTTCGTATTCATCATATTGCTAATTTGACTGCTTCTCAATGAGAATAGAGAATCGCGTTTGTCATGAAATCGAGACTTGGACTCGACTTGGATTGTCATTGATGAACTGATAAATTGATCTGAATTTTAAAGATTGCGTGTAAAAATACGAGAAAGGCTATCTAAGGCGGAAAGGCTATCTGAATGAAAAAGAACCATCGGTTTGATCAATAACGACTGACAAGTATTTCTGATGTACTAGAATGCGTCAATCTACAGATTGAGTACACCATCTAAAACGTATAGAATTGAGCAGACTTTTTCTCTTTGCTCTTTTGGGGAAAATACGTTCCCTTATTCGAAGTATTTTTGCACCCATTGAAGCAAACGATTCGGAGTATTTGATCATCTGTGCTCACGGAAATTTTGATAAATCACGAAAAAGGTTTACAACTTTTTTAAACCCATTCCCATTGCAAACACGTCTCATTGAAAACATCCCGAAACGCGCAGACTAAATAGGTTGATTAGCTACTAAAAAGCATTCGACATCAATTAATCACTAAATAATCGAATAAGGAACAACCGGTAAATTTGAGGTTGCACCCCTACATGACATTATTTTTAATATTCGCAGCATTTATGACAAATTTATTTTTTGGATAATCGGGGCAAGATGTTGATGCCTATTACTAAATGTATGTTGATCTAAGAAATTCAAATGTTGAAATTCAAATTTTAAATGTTGATCTAAGAAATTCAACAAACAGCATTTATTTAATATTTTATTATCACACAATTTAACAAAACAAGATTATTAACAATTAAATTAATTTTAAATTTAGTAAATGTTTATGCGTTTTCGACCGAATCGTCCATATAATCGTCTGCATTTGTTTCTATTCGTATTTCAACCGTTTGACATTTCCTGTGGTGCACAATACGTTCCATAACACACGACGAAGAAAGTCTTGCCTCAGTGTCATGGTCCCAGCATTCTTCTATTGTATCGCACATTGCATTTAATCCTTCATGATTTCGCCATGACTTTTCAATTTTAGGCCGAAGTTTTTTAATTGCCACACTTTCTTGCATTTCCTCAAGTGTTGCGTGCAGCCCAAGTTCTGATTCGAATGGCAATAAATAATCTGGTAATACATTATTGTGTGCAGTACATCGGGAAACTAGTTCCCAAAGTACAAGTCCACAAGCATATACATCGATTCGTAAAAATGAGTCACGTGTGAAATTAATTGCTCCCTCCAACACTTCTGGTGCCATATACCTTCGAGTTCCTACTTGGCCGTGAGTATCGCCACACGCTTGTCCTGGACTAAAGACGAGTGCCAAGCCAAAATCTGCTATACACGCACTCAAATCATGTTTCAATAGAACATTTTTACTTTTAAAATCACGATGTGCTATCGACGGTTTTGAATTTTCGTTCGTATCCCCTTTTATCTCTTCGTGCAAATGCGTTAAACCTCGGGTCATACTCTCCGCAATCAAACATAATTCGGGCCATGTGACTGTGTTCGATTTTAAAAAATCACATAGCGATCCATTACTGTGATAGGCGGTCACCAACCAAAATTCGGTTGGTAAATTATCAGTGCTATGTTTTTCGGCCGCTATAAATTCTAAAATGTTTACATGTTTCATTCCATCCAATTTGTAAATTTCGTATTCGGCACCCCACGAATCTTTCTCTTGGGCCGAGAATATTTTTACAGCCACTTCGACCGGTTTCATTTGTGCTCGCCACACAGCACCAAATCGTCCTCGAGCTTTCATTTCTAAAAGTTCGATTGGTCGTAACGTTAGACATTCGATATTTTCGTTTGCTTCAATGTCATTTGTTACGGATGGTGTCGTCCCTTGGTTCCGTTGTCGTAAAATATATATAAAAAGTATAGCCGTTATAAATGCGAATACAACAGTCAATGAAATGACACTATAAATAATAATATGTTCGGCGATACTCGGTGACATATGTTCAGGATCATTATCAATTTCTTCAGTTGGGATCCATTTATGATTTTGATTACATAAATTACCTTCGCAGCAACAAAAATTGAGTTCACCATTTTTCTTGTGTGTCGAATTATCAATACACTCGGTTTGATTGCATACAATGTTGTGGGTGAAACATCCTTTCATTTGAACCGATACTTCACCCGTCACATTATTCGTTCGCCATAGTACAAAACAATGGCTCGGCTTATCACCAATTTCACATTCGATTATTACCGGTTTACATATTCGTTCGGTTTTACACAATATATTTTCGTATTTTTCACATTTTACCGGATCGTGATAATCAAAACCACTACAATGTTTTACGAGCAAATATAAAATTGTTATAACTAAAATAATTTTATGAAAATGTGTCACCATTTTCGATATATTCACACTAATTTTAAACTACTGTCACCACTTTAGTATTATGAATACACTGAACTACACTCGTTCGACGCAAAACACGAAATAAATTTGTCGAAAATAATTTTGAGTTACTATCAAAGTAAATTATGTACCTGTTTTAGTTATGATTCTCGATGACCATTTTATAATTACTCATGGTCATAAAAAAACCACTTGAAACATTTATTTAAGGTGGAAGTAATTGTGTTTTATAACACTTTCAATCTTGACTGGCACCAATAATATTTGTTTTGTTTTAAAAATAATTTATGTTACCTAAAAATTGAAGGGAGTCTGTCGTCCTTTTTTAAGTCATAAAATATTAAAATTATCCACCCAATATTAATAATAAACTTAAAACAAAAGAGGTAAAAGGTGTCCTGTAAGACGTATACGATACAATGTTGTTGTATAGGGACTAAAGTGGTAAAACACTAATTACGTATCGGTTCAGTTGGCAACGTAATACTTAAAATTATTAAAATCCGCGTCTATGTTTATGTAAGCATAATGACGTAATTTGAATACAAGTATTTCTAGACAGAAACATACATTTTTTTGATGTGAAAACATCTTTAGCGGCAGGAGTAACTTAAAAATTTACATAGAAAAATGTGACGGAAACGAAGATATGTAACGGAAATGACGCAACACAATAAAATTACGTTTAGCATAAACGAAGGACATTAATCATATGTAAAATGTATGTTGATGTAAGTTCCAATAAAATTAAAAAAATAAAATAAAATTTGTGCCGGCACGAAATATCGCTAGCCACAATTAAACAAATCAGAATAAATATACTTTATCAATTGATAAATTTCAAATGTATTCTACACTATTGTTACGGTACCATCTAGCGTGCGATAGCACAATTCCAAATATATGACGATTTCTCTAGGCTTAACCCTAGAGACATCTATTAGCAAATGAAATGTAGTGGTGACATCTCGATAGAAGTAGAAATTTTGAGATATTTTTAATTTGTGTATATAAGCGAATCGATGTTGTATGCGAGAGATAGTTGTACTTGAAATACGAAAGCGATAACAAGTAAGCGGTTAAAATCAAAAGTGTTAAGAATACAAAATCGGCCTACGGAAAATAGATATGAGTTTATTAAACAGGCGTTGATCGGCAGACTGTCTCCGTTCGACGAACGATGTATTGAGCAACTGCTGGCTGGGCAGGAATTAGGTGACAGACGCCCATCTAAGGCATTAAGATATATCCGATGATTAGCTGGGACGACAATTTTAGAGCCGGTACTTCGGTCAATATGGACAGGTCAATTACCGGAAATAATTAAAATGACTATGCTAACACAGGCAGACGATGCCATGTTAGAGGCGATGGCCAAGTTGGCCGACAAATTGTACGAAGCAATCAGACCATCGACACAGTTGGCAATTGGCATAGTTGGCATTTTCGCGACAGAACGCCCAAGCCGTCCTCCTCAGTATATACCCAACAGGGCCGACCTGAAATCATCAGTCGATCGAAGACCGGGTACGAATTTTAGAATCAAGGATGTCTTCGATTCTAAATCGCTCAATCAACGGAGTCGCTCGTACTCGAGCAACTACCGCAAAGCATCAAATTCATGGAATCGCAACAATTCGCGATCACGGTATTGGCCAAACAACAATAAAAGCCTATGTTATTTCCACGGCAAGTTTGGAACCGACGTGACAAGATGCTTAAAACCATGCACTTGAGTTAGTCAATCGACACCAAGCACGAATGTGGTCAACAAACAAAAAACAATTAAAGTCACAGGTGAATTCGGCGACGGACAAATAGTCGGTATCGCATCGTTTCAAACAACCGACTATAATCACCTGCATTCCCAAACTATAAATCGAAAATTACCTATTACGCCAAAGGTGGAGTCTGCGACCAACATGAAGCATGGTTCGCACAGACTATTTGTATTGGATATAAATAACTAACTCAATTTTATAATAGACATGGGCGCTGACTTATCCCGTATATGTCATCCCGTATATGAAATATAAACAATTGTCACTAGATATCACGCGTAAAACGTATGATCGGCTAGTATTATCGGCAGCAAATGGAACTATACCATTCGCAATTATGGCACAAAGTTGCTTAAACTCGATATTGGGCTAAGACGTTCATTTACGCATGCGTTTATTTTGGCTGCAGTGAATCGTCCAATTATCGAAGCCGATTTTCTTAGTAAATTTGGTCTGCTAGTAGATTTAAAACAAAAACCGTTAGTTGATTCAGTTACTACACTCAGTCAACGCCACGATAATTTCGGTTACTATACCGTTACCGCTTCACTTTGCCATTGACAATGGCTGTGGCCAATTATTGAAGAAATTTCCTTCACTTATAGCAGATCCAAATTATGATCTACCAATTACACCTGGAATTGGGAATTTGTCGAACATCGGCATCACCCGTGTCGAGCCCTCTTCACTTGGTGAAGAAGAAAGACAACGATTGGCGACCATGTGGAAATTGTCATAGGTTAAATACCATTACGATACCGGATCTATACCCGATCCCCTACATTCACAATTTTAACATGCAACTTAACGGTTGTGAGACTTTCACAAAAATAGATCTCGTAAGAGCAAATCACATAATTCCAATCGCACCGGAAGATGTTCATAAAACAGCGTTTACAACTCTTTTTGAACTATTCGAATTTACCCGAATGTCATTTGGACTTCGTAATGCGGCTCAGACTTTCCAGCGATTCATGAACGAGGCCGTTCGAGGCGTAGACTTTGTCTTTGTTTACATCGACGACATACTCGACGCTTCGAAAACTGAGGAAGAACACTACACCTTTAACAATTGTTGCAACGTTTAGTTTAGTTTGATGTTCATATTAAAGCATCCAAATGCATTTGTGGAGCTAGCACATTAGATTTCCTCAGCCACAAAATAACACCCGATGGAATACTACCGTCTACAGAACGAATCAGTGCCATCATGGATTTCCCAGCTCAGACAAACATTAAATCTATCCAGAGATTTCTGGGAGGGAATGGTAAACTACTACCACAGCTTTATACCGAAAATTGCGCACATTCTTGCACCAATTCATAGTCATTTGGCGGTTTTATTGCGTAAGCCCAAGACACAAGAGAGTTACTCTTGGACAAACGAATGTCAATTAGCATTCACGTCACTAAAAACTGAATTAGCGAGAACAACATTATTGCGCCACCCACTGAGTGAAGCTAAACTAAGCATCACAACCGATGCATCATATTTGGGGTTGCCAAAAAGCGAAAGTTCAGCGCCATACAAAATCACCACACGGTCTATTCGAAATTCCACCAGGTCGATTCGAACATATTCATATCGATATTGTAGGACCACTACCACCATCGAATGGATATACATATTATTAACCTGTGTTGATTGTTTTTCTCGCTAGCCAGAAGTATACTGCATGGCAAACATGTCCCCATTGCCATGACGTTGGTGACAAATTACGTATCTCGGTTTGGTGTACCTCCTCAGATTACAACTGTACAGGGGTCTTTGAATCCAAACTATTTACAGAGCTAACTAAACTTCTGAGATCACACAGAATACGCACCACTGCTTACAATCCGAAAGCAAATGGCATGGTGGAACGGTTTCATAGACAGTTAAAAGCTGCGCTCATGGCAAGGGAAAACACAATCCACTGGAGCTCTGAAATTCCAATTATTTTATTAGGAATTCGAGCTAACCGTAAAAAAGGATTTGAGGTGTACACCGACTGAAATGGTGTACGGGCAAACGATTAAACTACCAGGAGAATTTTTCATAGAAAATCCTATAAATAATTTACCCGATAATAACACATATGGAAACCAATTTTCTCAAAGTAGTACCAAAAGGGGCGAAAGCAAGAAAGCGTTTAATTAATAAAAAAAAAAAAAAAAAAAAAAAAAAAAATGGAAAAGAGAGAACGAAAAACAGTGGCCTTTTTGGTAAGGAACTTTTTGAAAAATTCTAACACCTCTCATCGGATTGACTGTTTATTAATTAACTCCAGACTGAAGCCTAAAGAACTCCCGTAACACGCAAATTGTCAACACAAAAGCAACACATTTAAGTGTAAAGATCTACGCGGAATTGATTTGTACAAATTTTGGAAAAACTTTTACGATTCAAATAGTAAAGCATCCCAGGACGAATTTATTCTGCCGAATATAATAATTAACGTCCCAAAACGAACCAACCGGCGAAAGGGAGGTCCATCAAAAACGTTTTGGGCGAAGCATTACGTACGAAAAAATACCGGCACACTAATTAGGGTGTGCAACATTTTTAAATGTTTAACGAGTATCTAATAAACGAGTTAAAGGGGTCTGCGCATGGTATTTTCGTTCTGGTAGTGCTCCAAAAGAGAATCGAGGGGAAGATAGAATTACTGCCAAATTTCTCATGAATAAAGAAAGCGTTATTACATACATAAGCAAGTACAATATAAGTATTGCCGGTTGAAGTTATCTGCGAGCCAGTACTTACCTGTTGAGTTGTATGTCACTGGAATGTACAGAGACTACAGAAAATCCACATCAATGGAATTACACGTCAAGCTCAGCTATTTTCGAAATGTCTTCCATAAAAATTTTAGTATTGGGTTTAAAATGCCATCAAGCGACCAGTGTTCTACTTGTGTAATGCTCAAGGTGCATCATAGATTGGTTAATACAGTTTTTAAGAGCAATGTAAGCAAAATTCGATTTGTATGCGACGCATGCGGGGGTCAAAATAAAACCATGGAACTCTGATCAAACATGCATTGAATGATTGCCCAATAATAAATTGGAAAGAGGCAACCGCGAAATCTTTTAAATCTCCTGGCCAATGGCACTTCAAATTTAACCGACCAAAGAGATTTTATATTAAGAGAATATCGGCCAACAAATCAATAACAATACGCGGGGGAATACACATTTAAATCCGATATGGGTGTGGCAAAATCCGCCTTAAAGATAAACAGTAGAATTGAGTCTATGGTTCTATCAGATATCCTGAACGAAAAACCCACAATTAAACCAGAGAAACTTGCAGATGTCAACAAATTCTTAATCAAGCATTGCGGAGAAAACTGGCGTGAAGGCATCAGTATGATTTTTTATAAATCGATTATTGATAGCGAGGAAGAAACGTATGAGCATGAGGCAGAATTTTGCCAGGAGCAAAAAAATTAATGGGTTCTTCGTATTTAATTTTATTATTTCACGTATCGAAAAGACTGAAATGTTACTATTTGTTAAAAATTATAATGAATTAATTTATGTTACTTTAATAAACTTTTTTGCACTTAATATGAATTTTTGTTTGAGGTTAAAATGAGAATTAAGTAAAATTATTGGAAGCAAAATGGATTTTTTCCAATATATTGTTATCAAAAGGTATCTTTTTCAAAACTAATTTGCAAACCGTTCCTTTTCCAAAATTTAAAAGCAATTTCTTCAAAATCTTGGTACATATTATTTACAAAACTGTGAAAATTTCGAAAGGAACATAAATGTGGCTAATTTAAACCATAAGTATTATTAAATTTAATCTTATTAAATTTAATCTTATTAAATTTAAAAAAATTAGAAGTTTTTTTTCGTTTAATAAAAATTGGAAAAAAATGGAAAATATCCCTTTTGCTTTTGGTCGTCACAAATATTCTATCGAAAGACAAATAATATAATTGTCAACAGAATGTAGGTTGTATATCAATTGAATTTACGTAGTTTAAAAAAAATATTTCAGTTTTTGCTGTTTATAAATTTAAACTTTACCAAAGAAATAAATTAGCTGTTAATACTCAATCAGAGATGTCGCAATAGTTTGTTATTGATTGAATTTAAAAGCACGGCACGCGTTTCTTTTTGAAAATGAGAAAATATCTAGCCGTATTTTATTTTATTATGAAATTGGATTTTTTTTAAATAATTAGATATTGATATGAAAAGCAAAGGATTAACTTCATTAGTTCTAATAAAATTTACTATTTTGTCTAAAAAAATTAAAAAAACTGCCTCTAACTGCCAAAAATGGAATTAGAAAACACATGGAAAGCTTTAAAAATAAAACACATGGAGCTCCTATTATCTGACTCTCTAACAAAAAACTAGTATTGGAGTTCCAATACCATTAAAAATAAAAGGAATTCTTTCAACAAAGAATTCGATTTATTGGATTTTTGTTGCAATGTATCGATCGTATAGTTCTATAGTTTCTAAAAAAAATTGTATGGTGGGATTCAATAAAACCAAATTTTCCCCGGAAAACAAATCAATTTAAAATTAAACAATTAAAAAAATTATACCTTTTATTCAATAACAAAAATAATTCATTAAAACTTCATTTAGGTATTTATATGATAAAATAAACTATTAAATATATTTAAAAAACAACAAAATTAAGTTTGAAAATAGGCTCTCTCAAAATGTTTGAATTTATGAAGCTCAAAATATTAGCTTAAAAAGCCCTTTCACACTCCACACTTGTTGGCATTATTGTAGGTAGATAATTATAATCTTTTTGAAGGTGGTTACCTTTCCTTCACCTTCAAATAAGGACATTTCCTTCTGTAATTTGGAAACTAAGCTTGCTAATATGGCTGGAATTTTTTTTGAGGAGTTTAAACCTTTTTCCATAGCTAAATTCAGCTCTTTTTTTATTGGAACTGGCATTTCAATTTCACTGTCACTTTCTATATAAGCTTCATGGTTAGTTTCTAGGTTTCCCTCGCGATCTTCAGTTTTATCTATATAAGTTTCCTATTTTGCACATTTGTATTAGGTACAAAAATATCAGGCATTATTCAAAATTTGTTATGACTGTTATGTAGATACAACATCAAGCTAATAAACTGTGATCCCTCTGTTGTATACGGTGACTCAAAGCAGAAAAAAGTTGACGACTGATGTCACGTTTTTGTTGTTGTATTTAAAAAAAAAATAATGAACTGCGTCTTGACGGCATAGTGCTTCCACTGCTTTGATTGGAGCAAAACAAGATCTGATATAGTTGTATATTCAGTTTCATTGAATTTTAGTGAATCATCAATTTTAAAGTCTAAAAACGCTGTTGAATGAATATTTTCAGCATATCGCATCGCTCAAGCATCAAAAATAAGCTACTCCACCGGGTTTTGCAATCCAAATGTATTATTATCAGAATCATTATCATTATCATTATCATAATCATTATCATCTTTCTTTGCATGACAAAGCAAAATAATAATAATATAATTTTCACTTCTATTTTGGATACGCGTCATTTTATTACACGCGTCAAAATTTATTTCCAATTTTGGTCGTTTTTTCATAAACAAAAACGATATGACATTTGCATTTCCAACCCTGTACACATAAAAAAAAATATACCGCCTCTGGTGACAAGCATTGCAATTAGAGGTAGACTGGAATTATTCTATACTAACTAAAAGTTGGTTTGAAACTATCGCAAATTGGTTTGAAATATAAGGCATTGTTAGTGTAAATTTATCAAAGTAAGATACCTCTTATGATTTTGAATATTATACTAGCATTTTAAATTAATACTGTGACGTCACAGTTGATCTTTGTTTGAAGATCATATACAACACAAAGTTCTTTATCGCTATTCTTTCAGAAGGAACTGTGGAATGCGTTTACTGAAACGGGGATCATGCGGAAAACTACAAAGGATGTAGTGCTTACCAACGCTACAAAAGCGCTAGAGTAAAGCAAAGAAAAGAAACGGCAACAATGTTTTATTATATGCAACAATTTGAGCCTTTTTTTATTTAAAAAAAAAAAAAAAAAAAAAAAAAAAAATTAAAAAAAAAAATTTAAATAAAAAATTGGTACCACTGAAAGCTGACACCCCTGAGATTTAATACCCCTGAATGTTGACACCTTGGAATTGGGTTTTTTGACACTAGGAAATTCTTGACCTTGAAATTTGAAACTAGAGAATTCCCGGAAATGACATTGAAATTTGACACTAGGGAATTCCCGGCGTTGAAATTTCACACTAGGGATTTCCTGGAAATCACCTTGCAATTTTGATTGACACCATGATCTACATATTTGATCTTGACCTGATTTTTATGTAGAGTAGGGTATTTCTAGAGAACTAGATCATTATTTTAAATTTAAATGTGTCAAAAAATTTAAAAAAAAATACAAAATGATAAGTAGAGTGAGATGTAAGTATATATAAAGCAAAAAGCACTAGGATACACTCCACATTTACGTTTAGACTAAACACGTAAGACGACTGGTTAGACAAATGCTAGGCTATACAAATTATTTAGAGCTAAGAACACATAAGTTAAACTGGAATTGAAGACAATATATCTAACTACAATACATTCGCTTTAAACTAAATTCACTTTGAATTTAAAACAGTTAGTTTTCATGTAAACACGGATTTAGTTTCGTTAAATTTTGAGTAGTTCCATGAAACTTGTGGGATTAAGTATCTAGAGATGAAATATGCAGAAGTTTTTGATCCAAATATGATTAAATGTCATCGTTCACTACATCCTTCCACCAAATGGTTACATCTGTTTTTCATCCAAATTTTATCGAACCGCCTAAAACTTTTAGTGAATTTTATCAAAGGCGATAATATTTTCGCAATAGAACTGTATTCCCATAGGCATCCTTCGCCGAAGCCTATTTTTAAATTTCCACCGAAATGTTGATTACGTTGTGGGAATAATTTTAGCACATCAATGGATTATCTCTTTCATTTCTCTTTCGAATGTTTTGTGGAAATATTAGCAACTTTTTGTTGGTTTAAAATTAAATCATCATAATATACACCTAATTTAATAAGAAACTGAATTGTTTTGTTTTTAACTCAAAACATCAATTATCGAGTTCATAGAAACGTAATATGGATTAGCACCGCCATTTTATTAATTCGACAAAACTCAGACTCAACTCAAATTTTGTGCTTGGATAATGCATAAAGAAAAAGTTAATTTAGAACAATTCAAAAAATTGTAGTGAAAAATGTAAAAATCGGACGAAGTGGTTTTTATTATTTAAACCTGCATCAAGGGATGCAAATGAGGTGACTTCATGTGATTAAAAGTTAATTTAAATGAATAAAAATGGCTCGTACAACTTTATAGAAACATAATTTGTTGTTTAACTGTCATTTAAAAATTTTTTTAGCTTCATTTAAAAAACGAACTTGAAAAGTTTTTTAAGTTTTAAAAAAGCAATTCCGTACCTTAAATTGATAAAGAAAAATCAATATAAAAACTGCTGTAAAAATATTCTTAATAAAATATTCAAACGAAAAGACGACTAGATTAATATTTGTAAAAAATCAAAATTCCCGTAAAGGCGAAAGTACGTATGCGGATATAAAATATAAAAAATATCCGCATAGTAACCAATCAAATCAACACATATAAACATCATGTGACTAGCGTCACCAATCAAATAAGTCGTATGCTTCACATTCCATTTAAAAACAAATTTAAAACATTTTTATCTCCGATTTTACTTTGTTTTTATTTTGCTACGCATCATTATATCCGCAAACGTGCGATTTGATTGGTGAAGCTAGTCACATGGTTTATATGGGTTGATTTGATTGGTTACTATGAGGATATTTTTTATATTTTATATCTGCATACGTACTTTTGCCTTTAAAATCCAATTTTTCAATTCATAAGGACAACTAGAATCGAATTTACTGCAGTAAATAGGAAAGATATTCCTATAAAAAAATATTTTTAAAACAGGCTGACTAGATAATTAATTGAAAAAAATTCAAAACGTTTGTAAAAATTGCTTTGTTTTCCTTTCCCTATTCCTAAGGAAACCCAGAATCGACCCACTGGAAACCTTTTTGCCGAACGTATATTATCCAATAATTAAAGAAGCTCATCATGATAATCAAATCATAAAATTCAAAGCGGGAAGCGGCCATGAACATCGCCATGGTCTACATCTTATCACCATAGATTTATAATGATTGACAACAACAAAACTAAAGAAGTGTCTTTTATGGAACCCTTGTTCCATAATTCCAAAAAAAATTGGAGTCGGGAAGCGTCAGTCAAGCCCATCAACCAAGAGTACTTATGCTCGCGGAAACATGGCTTGGACAAGATAAGAACTTCACTCTGCCCACGTACAATATCCACAGGTATAATTGAACACTTATTAACCAAAAGACTAATAATATAACAAATGGTGGTGGAGTAGCTTTACTAATCCATTAATCACTTAAATATAAATTACTAAACCTGTTGCACTTAGTCGAATTGAAAGTATTGCCGTAGATAAAGACTCATATAACCAAACGTTAACCGATTTAGCAATTTATAACGCTTCTACAAAATGGGGTCCAGTAGCTTTTTCTCAAGATCTACAATTTTTAATCAAATCCTTTAATCGAGTAGTCATATAGCTGGTGACTTTTAGTGTATTTTGTTGAAAAAAAAAACTCTACTCAGTTTCGAGTTATTTTTTTCAACAAAATGGAGTTAACTGTTTTTTTAAAAGCATATACTAAGCTAACAGAACCAACGTCGGTAGCAAACACGATTTTTTTCGTTGAAATAAATTAAAAATAAACTAATAAATTAAATTAGTCTATTTCTAATTTTATCGCCAGCAAAACAATGTTGCCAATAGTTTATCATTTCTTTAAGTTGGCATTTTAATAAAATGGGCAACCATGTTTTAATAATTGTTATTGTTGTTTTATATAGCGACACGCCGCCGCTTTTGTTTGTTATGTTTACTACGATGTCGAAATTTATATTTATTCGTTGACGCTCTCGCCGTTGACGTTCTTGTTCTGTTTGGACCTATAGAATGACCAACTCATTTTTGCGTACACTAATCCTACTTCATATCCGCCTCAATAAAGTAGTATTGGTACCATACAAATAAAAAAGCAAAAATAACATTAAAAAACTAACTATATTAGTGTTAGTAAAATTATTTTTTTGTTTTTATTTTACGCTATATCTGTACAGAACCAATGCTACATCAAAGAGGTGCTTTGTCCCTTTAAATTATTGTAAATTTGTTCTTGAGTAAAAATTTATTTGTTTACTATAAATAAAATAATTTATCAAGAGATACCCAACGCCATATTTTAAAAGTGTTAGGTATAATAACTCATAAATGTTTGAATAGTTATTTAACTACCGCGAGGAGTTATTGAATGCAATTTTTGTTGTGTTTTTTCAACAAAATATGCTTTTTAATGCAGCGAACCGTAATTGGAATTGCACGATGGCCAATAGATGTAAACCCATTCTCACTAATAATATCATAACCGCAAATAATACCATCCTATTAAATGACCCCGATCAACCAACTTGCTTGGTCCCCGGTAGAAATTCGTTAACTATATATTTGTCATCAAACCACTATCGAGTTCTTTTAGAACTATATACTAGTTCAATTTGGTCCCTGTGGTTGGAACTTACTACCATGCCTCGTAAAAGACTACTAAACGAGCATGTTATATCCTTAGAATTTCAACACAGCATCCTTGGGTTGTCGGAAGAGGAGACTAAACAAAGTTTGGATCGCTGGGCTGACTACCCGCATCCTTAGAAAACTTAATTGTTAACAAAATCAACAAAAGAATATATGAGTCAGGGATGGATAACGTTATATAACGTTATATAAATAACACTATAATAACGCTATTTTGTGATTTTTTGTTGAATAACGTAACGAAATTATTTATATTATGATATAACATAACATAACCGATAACCTTTAAAACTTTCAAAATAACCCAATAAAATAACAAAACAACGAAATAAAGACAACATATGCATATACATATGTGTACTCTCTCTTTTGTTTTCGTAAATCTATTTTAAATTACACAAAAGGTAATGTCTACTTTTTGTTCACACTGCACTTCATGTGCAGTTTATTATTTTTCCTTGTCTGCCTTGAATGTTTTCTAATGGAGAAACAAGGAAAAATATAGGTTTTTTATTGGAAAAACAGGGGAAAATATAGGCTGTTGCCGTGGTGTGATAAAAAATAGATTTTTTTAGTATTTTTTAGTTTTGTGTTCAACCGACATTTATTAATTTTTGAAGAGGTTTGGTAAACAAAATAAATGAACTAGAATATTAAACGCATTGAAATATAATTGTATGTAGTTTTAGTTGAAGTCGAACGGTAATAAAAGTTATGTTATGGTTTTTTAAAGGGTAAATTCAATTTTGTGCTGTGTAAATATTTTTCACGTTAAGTTTTGTACCGTTTCTAAAGTGAAGCGCATTGTTTTGAAATAGTAAAATTTACAATCTGCTCCAAAACTTTTTGTCGCCGTGAAAGTTCAAAATGTGCAAAAAAACTTATCGATAATACAAGTTAGGTTATACTTATCTTCGAAAATATTTATCGCATTTTTCAGATTCGTTTTAAAATTCCTAAATTTATAATTTATTTTTTTAGACTTTATTACAGTCAAAATTTCATATGGTATAAGAACCATGCCGCAACCGCAAATCAGTGTTTGTCGGAACTACTTTATTTATTTAACTGCTAATAATATAATAATAAATGCAAGCTATGCAATAAGGAAATTAAAGGCAATCTATACTGGGAATTTGTTGAAACATCTTCAAATTTACCACAAGCACGAACACCAAGAAACCATCACGAGTAACCAGCCGAAAACAGTTTCAAAGAGCTTTTCAAATTATTCGCTACGGAATTTTGTCGTGACTGAAAAACGTTGCATTCCAAATGTTAATTTGAGTAAATCTGAAATTAAAAACGCATGTTTGGAGCTAGTCACTAAAAATGGAAGATCATTTTCGGTTATAAATGATTCAGGATTTCGAAAAATTTTAAATCCTATTATTGAAGCAACAAACGCAAACAGTAAACATACATTTTCAATAACCACTACCAATATTAAAATGCACATGGAAGAAGTTGCCAGAAGTTTGCAACAAAAAATGAAAAATGATTAAAACGAGCGGCTTCTATCGATCAAAATAAACTCTACGACGCGGCTTAAACGTTGTGTATTGGGTATTAATGCACAATTTACTCACGAAGGTAAAATTATCATTTTAACACTGGCTATGTTACAACTAAACGAAAAGCATACAGACGATTATATAGCTAGTGAAATTCAGAATGTACTCAATAAGTATGGAATTGAGTTACGAAACATTTATACGGTCACCAGCGACAACGGGGCTAACATGGTAAAGGCAATCAAAATATTAGACGAAAAATGAACAGTTGTAAATTTACGTAATATCGAAGCCACTAGTCAGAAGCCATTAGTTAATCAAAAGCAATTATTAATTCCACCTTTGGATTCCGACTATCTATCCCCTCATCCACATTCTTCTATCCCCAGCAGCTCGTACTACAATTTTATTTCAGGCTGAACAACTCGTTATCACAGACGTCTACAAAAAGTGGATAAAGTGTAAATTTGCAACAGCTAAGTATAGCAGCGAGTTTGCAAAAATTGTCTTGAAAAATCTAAATTCGAGGGAATCTAATATTCTTAATAATATAATTATGAAATCGGCAATTTTCTTAGATCCACGTTTCCAAGCAGTTTTGACAACCACTGATAGAAAAGAAGCCAAAGTTCATTTAAAGGAATTATGAACCAATATTCAAGCTATAACAGTACAAGTGAGATTTAAACAGCTCCACAAGTTCTGACGAGGAGTTTGAAAACCATTTGAGAGAAATTTTGGTCTATACACCTCCTGCGCTAGAGTGGCAGAAAATAAACATTTTATCCGTACTCGAGGCTTTCGATAATGTACCGGCTCTTTCTCGAAAATCATCCATTTTAGAATATTGAAAATCTAAAAAATTATTGCATCCTGAAAACAAGTTGTTTTCGGTGTTCCAGCAACCCAGGTCTCTGTCGAAAGATGTTTCAGTTCCTTGAAGTTTATTTTAAGTTCTCATAGAGATAAACTGTTAGACGATAATTTAGAAACAATATTGCTGATTCAGTTAAACCAAGATTTTAAAAATTTGCTTTAACCGTCTTCTATTTCAAAGTTTAAAAAAAAAACGGAATGGAAAGCAGCGCATGAATTCAGTAGCGTTTGTTTTATTTTAATTAAAACCAAACTGTAATTATTACTCAAATGAAATAAGTTTAATGGTTTTCGAATTTAATTTTTTTTTAAAATTTATGTATGTTCTATAAAATAAATTAAATTTAATAAATCTTATTAAATTATAAAAAAACTTACCAAATATATATTTTTTATAACGTTATTATAACTTTATAATTTCGTTAGTAACAATATATAACTTAACCATAATATTTTTAATTAAAGTTATAACGTTATAACGATATGAATTCGTTTTATGATAATCTTTCTGATAACGTAACGAAATCGTAGGATTATTCAACCTCTGATATGAGTACCGCCAAAAATTTTTAGATTGTTAATATAATACAAGTTAGCTATGGTTGAAACCCCGTTTTGTTATTTTTATTAACTCTAGATATGGATGCCTAAGCTTTTTCTATTTTCGCATTGACATGTAACAAATTTAACAGTCCATTCTAAATTTGAAATAATAGTACACCGATTTCTACTAGATAGTTTTTATTTGGAAGGAGCACTGATGCCTCCATAACGTTTTTTTGGTAGTTTTTGTGTCACATCGAATCAAATTGCAAGAGTTCTGACATACCAAAATAACCAAAATTAAAAGATAAACCAACTAAGTTGTAGTAAGATAGTATAAGCTTTTTAAGATTAGCGACAACGTCTGCATGTACAATGTCGCGTATAATCGAAAAATATAAGTGGAAAATATATTTTATGTGTAACATATGCACAATGCACATATCTATAAAGCAGCTATAACCAAAACATAAAATTCACGCCAAAATATTGCATAAAAATTGTTCATTTCATGAGAAATTATGGTAAGCAATAGATGTAATGCAGATATACTTTTTTATGATATGCTTCAAACCAAACATTATATTATACTCGTACGTAATTTAGTTTTCCTTATGATTTTTCCTATCATAAAGTCTGTACCAGCATAGGAATCTACTTAGCACATACTATACATAAAAAAAATTTTCTTGTTGGATTCGTGTGATAATTTTTAAAGTTTATATCCTTTGCATGTACCGAGTGCATTATTTATTATGATTATGATGTATGTATATTATTAGAGCATATACCAGATAACAACTTTATTCATAAAATGATATAAGCACATTTTTATTTTTCCAGTAAAATATGTTCGTAATTTTATTTACGAAATTGCATTAGAAAATTTTTGTTGTACTTTTTTAGTGGTTAATACAAAATAATTCATCTATCTATTCGACTTCGAGTTGACAAATTTATATAATTTATCATACTATGTTCATAAAATTTTAAGACTTTTATATGTTCATTCTTGTATATGGTTGAATATTTTATAAACTCATTTTAACTTTTATTTTGTTAATTTTGTTAAAATATGAGTTTTATTACATGGCCTCGTCACCTCATTACTTAAGCACAAATGATATAAGCCATTTTCATCATTGTATTGGTCATAAAACGGTTAATTCAATTGATTTGCAATCTTTAATCAATTATTAAAAATCTAATTTATATTATAATTTTTATAATTTTATAATTTTAATGATGTAATAAATTAACTAATTGTTAATTTCAGACAAAAGCTAATCCAATTTATTACAGTCTACAGAGCTTGGAAAATTTAGCCCCTTATTAGATTTTTTTTAGGGAATTCTTTTTGCAGATTAAATTTAAATGGTGGCACATTGGAGTTGCTTATTAAGAGATGACAAAAAACAGATTGCAGAGCAGTTTAATAAAATTGTGATTGTCCTATGCTAAAAGTAGTTTGAATATTGGGAAACCGGACCAATTCGGTCATTACGGGCATATCTTTCCTTTCCTTACACCACAAATTTAGAATAGAATTATGCCGTAATGATCATGAGCCGGGTCGTTGTTGAAGCTTCTTTATTATTAAAATATGACCGATCTTATCAAATGAAAAATCTTTTGAAAAATCGGCGAACTAATCTTTAACATTGTTACCATCATTCAATGCTAAAGTTACAAAATGGCTAAACAATACAGGACTCGTCATCCTTGAACGTTCTGGGTAAAATCTTTGCTGATTTACTGATAGAGAATTCTTAAATTAGAAAAATAAATAATCCTTGACCATTGACTCAAATAAGTTTGGAATGATTGATAGAATGGAGATTCCACGGTAATTTGCAATAACATCTACGTTCACACTTAATGAAGATAGGCTTCAAACATGAGGAAAAACCATTATCTAAACTGAAATTGAAGAGATATGTTATCGGATCAGTCAGAACATAAGCACACTGTACATCCTCGACACCAAACTGAATATGAAAGTTTAGATTTTTGCTACAATCAAAACCATCACTGATTGTGGAAGACGTATCATACACACTCTCAAAAAACGATGCAAACATGGCAGTAATTCCTTGCGAATTACTAGCATTTTCGTTTCGTATCAATATTACTCCAAAAATATTTCAATTTAAATTGTAGCTAATAAAAGTTAAACTTTGCTCACTAGAATGATCCTTCTTTGCTAAACTATGGTAATCAAAATCTACCTTACAATTATCTACCTTCTTGCGTATATATTTAACGACTTGCTCCACAAAAAAATCAATTTGTGCTATACAATTATTCCTTGTGCTTTACAAATTGCCTAAATGTACATATATACAAAAAGTTCATCATTCTAAAATTTAAAAATGTTTAATTTAATTTTTGGTTGATATCTGTATCCGTTTACAATTTACCTACATTGCTCGAATGTTTGTTGAAAAAAAAAAAAAAAATACATAAGTAAATTACACAACTAATTTTACACTGCTGTGAGTTTTAAATTGAGATTTATGGATGGTTGAATCAAGAAATTGTAATTATACCCACGTAAATTATATGAATGAAGTTAGATGTGTATCAATTTGGCAAATGTGATTACGATCAGAAATCCAAATTATATCAGACGAGAACAATATTTGATAACAAACAATTAAGGATACAGCGTTACGACTGGGTAACTCGAATAGTTTTTTCGACCTTACCCGAAAACCTCAGATAAACATTGCAAATTGAAATTATTTTGGAATGAATTTACCAAAGATTTGCATCTTTTACAATTCTCGCAAAAATTTATTTTATCTGTATTGGGTTTTATTATCTCTAATCTACTTTTTGGCAGATTTTAAAAAGTAAAACGAACACAGTTTTTTAATGGAAGGTCATTACTTACCATAACTATAAGTCCGGTTCCATCAAATTCGATCCTGTACTAGCTCTTTAGATTGTTCTAGGCTTCAAGACGAACCTAAATTTGTCTTTATCCCGAATAGCTATAGCCACAGATACTGACATCTGTACACTGTAAATGATGGCTCTCCTCTCAGTGGTTTTCCAATATTACGTAAAACAGTATTTTTGCAAGCTATAAAAAGGAGAGTTACGTCTCGTTAGTATATGAATTAAAAATGAACTTCTTGCTTGTAAATATAGGGCTTAATTCGGCCACTTTCAATTCATAGGAGATAACATCGCTTTACTATACTATTCTTAGCGGTTCTCCTAGCAAGGACCGCGTTGTTGTATTGTGTGATTGTGAAAACAATTTTCACAATACGAATTTCACAACGGAGGATCCGTCTAAATTTTGGTGGTATCCATTTTTTTTGTTGAATTTTTTTTATGGATGCTGATTGTCAGCTTTGTTATTCAACCTAATAGTTAGCCATTCTTACGCTGATGGACAGAGATTTTTTTCGTATCGGAATAAAACACAACTTGCTCTTGTTGTAACTAAAGCGGTAGTGCTAGAGTCTTCTTTTATTTACAGACTGAAGATAGTAACAATATAAATACATGAATGTAACAATACAGTGCTACCAACATTTAGAATACAATATTTACTTTTCATCATTTCCACTAAATGTTGTATTTTTATTTTTCTAGACCCATAGCTTTGGAATAGCTGTGATGTTGCTGCTCAGGGAGAGCTTTTGTTAAAACATCAACAATCATTTGCTTTGTTGAAATGTATTCTATTTCAAGTCGACAGCACAACTAACTCCTTTATAAAGTGATATTTGACATCTATATGTTTCGTCCTTGGGTGATATGTAGTCGTAGCACTCAAGCTACTTTTGCTGTGGCAATTAAGTTTGATCATAATCGATGTATCTGGAAAAATGTCGCATTGTAATTTGTTGACCCAAAAGCCTTCTTGTGCCGCTGCTACCATAAACATGTATTCTGCCTCGGTAGTAGACAGAGCCACTGCGCATTGTCATTTCGAGTTCCACTACATTGGTCCTTCCTGTATCGCAAATACATATCCAGTAGTTGATCATCGTTGTTCAGGATCACCCGCCCAGTCTGAATCATAGTATCCAATCATATCTGCATTGCTATTTTTGCTGAATTTCAATTTCAAACTTGATGTACCCTTCAAATACCTCATCACTCGTTTTGTAGTATTCCAATGGGCCATTCCTGGATTCTGATTAAATTGACTTAATTTGTTGACGGCATAACAAATATCTGGTCTTGTGACTTGCGCTGCATAATGTAGACTGCCTATTGTCTCTTGGTACGAAATGTGTTTCATCTTTTCAGTATCTTCAACGTTTTTTTGACTCATCTCTTTGGACAAGATTTGTTTAGCATTTTGGGGAGTCGCAACTGGGTTGCAATCTGTCAAGTTAAACTTTCTCAAAACATCGTATATATAACCTTCCTGACATATCGATACTTTTCCTTTCTCTCGATTTCTTTCAGTTTTTATTCCTAGTACATATATCGCCTCACCGATATCCTCCATCTGAAATTTTCTCATCTAATTTTTCTTTAGCTCAGCCATTAAATCCAAATCATTGAAAAATAACATGTGATCATCTACGTATACAGTGACTATGATGATCTTTTCAGCTACTGTTCTAAAGTATATGCATGTGCCTACCGATGATTACGTCATACCCGAATTCTTCAGTTGAAGGTCTAAATGTTGATTCCAAATGCAGCTGGCTTGTTTAAGCCCGTACAGTGCTTTTTTAAGGTGACAAACTTTTTTACCATATTGAAAACATTCTGGCTGCAGAAAACGGTACCTAAACGGTATCTTCAAGTTCTGATTGGAAAAGTGCTGTGACTGCATCCATTTGGTGAATCTCTAAATCATGTTTCGCTGCCATTTCTAATAAGAAACGAATCGAGCGGTATCTGACAACTGGAGAGTACGTTTCTGTGAAGTCTATGCTCGGTTTCTGCGCACAATGTCGGATTACTAGTTTCGCTTTATGTTTTATAATTCTTCCAGCAGCATCGCGTTTCGTTTTAAACACCCATTTATTACTGATGGCTTTTTTAATAACAGGCAGATCAACCAACTACCAAGTAATGTTTTCCATTAGAGATTGATATTCAGACTCCATGGTATTCTTGCTTCCACAAATCCGAATGTATACTTTGTAATGCTTCATTTACTGATGATGGATCTTCATACAAACTGTCCGTCTCGAAATTAGTATGGTACACAAAATCAGGTATTTCTGAAGTTTTCAAATTTCGTGTTGAGGTTCTCCTTGGTTGTTTAGCTATTTGGATACTCATTGGTGGTTGATAGTCATCGTCTGAGTTTGTATTAAAGAATGGTTCTTCATCCATACATTACGAATCGTCAACATTACCATCTGTACTAACTGGCATTTGTTGTTGAATCTCTTCTTACGGAACCACCTCCTGAATCTGAACAGTGTCATCATCTGTTATCTCATGTAGGTGAGTATCTGTATTCATTAAGCTTTCTTTTTCATCTTTTTCTAGAGACATATCAAACAAGTTAATAATATTTTCATTTAGAAATACCTGATTGAGAAACTGATGTTCCATAAAAACAACATCACGTCTGGTTAATGCAGTTTTTTTTATATGGAACACTCGATATGCCTTAGATACTTCACTGTACCTCATGAAAATACACTTTTATGATTTCTGATCCAGCTTGCACTTTTTTTGTTTCGGAATGTGCGCAAAACAAATACAGCCAAATACACGCAAATGGTTTAATTGTGGTTTTATTCCAGACCAAACCTCTTAAGGTGATACTGAATCCTACATTCGGTTTGGTGTATGATTTACCAAATATGCTACTGTGCTTGCAGCTTCTTCCCAGACTTTTTTCGCAAGATTGACTTCAATAAGCACACCTGACTTTTTCGATGAGAGTCCTATTCATCCGTTCACACTTTCCATTTTGCTCAGGCTTGTAAAGTGTCGTTTTCTGATGATTGATGCCGGATTTTCGAAGAAAATCATCCATCTTATTATTGCAGAATTCTGTTCCGTTGCAGTGCGTATAATTTTTATTCTTTTATTGGTTTGGTTTTCAACCAAATTCTTAAATTCCACAAAACTGTTAAACACTTCAGATTTAAATTTCAAAAAATATACGAAATTTTTTTGTGAAAGATCATCTTCGATGACGAAGATGTACTTCGCACTGCCAAGCGAATCTTCTTCTATGGGACCGAATAGATTTGCATGCACCAGCTCTAATAGTTAATTCACTCGCTTTAAACTATCTGGAAAGGGTAATCGGGTTTGCTTACCTCTGATACACGTTTCACATTTTTCGTTGTCATTTGTATTCATAAGATTTATTTTTTTCATATAGCCATCACTCATGTGACCCAAACGTCTTTGCCACAACTTTACATCCTTTCACAGATAATATGACGTAAGGATGTTAGAACTTTCCATGTCTAATTTGTAAATCCCATTTTTTAAAGTACTTTGTCTCCAACAACCCTTCATTAGAATAATAAACTCGACATCCACGCTGATCAAAAACAAGATTGCCATTTTTCACCATTTGACTTATTGACAGCAAATTTATCGACAAATTCGGAATGTGCAAAACATTTGAGATGTTGACTTTTGACACTTCGTTATCAACAATTAAAGACAACTTGCAGTCACCGATGCCTGTCGCATACATTTTTTGATTATTGGCTGTTAGTACCTCTGAATTTGATGCATCACGATTGACATTAGTCATTAACTGATCATTGTGCGTCATATGTGCCGATGGACCTGAATCGATGTACCAAATCTCATTATTCAAGTTATCATTCGCGGCGAATATACTTAACAACGACTTATCACTTTTTGGTTTAATTTGTTGCTGTCGTTTATTTGGTTTTCTGCAATTACTAGGATAATGGCTCGGTTCATTACAATTGTAACAACGTGTAGGCTTCTTGTAATGTGTTTTGTTGTTTGAAAAAACGCGGTATTTTCTTTTTTTCCACTTTCACTTCTTGAAGTAATTTTGTTTTTATTAAATCTCCTGTTACAATAGTCCCCGAATTCTTGATTGCCATTATCATCGGCTTGTATGAATCAGGTAATCCAGCCAAAAAAAATGTGCCTATCCATTCTTCACATTTAGCATGTGTGCAGTTGACATTATGATAGTGACGTACTCTTCCATTGATTTACAATCAATTATTTCTGTCATGATCATTTTTCGCATTATGCCAACCTTTCTTGATAAACCTTTATCTGTTAATGCATTTTTTAACTGCTTCCAAATTTTTGTGAGGTTCTGGCTGAACGAATATGAACATAGTGCTGTTGACTGACCATCATTATTATTTTGATTCTAGCCTTTGTGTCTCTGGCTGCTTTTTTAATTTCATCTTCTGTGTAATCTTCTCCTTGCTTACATGACCATAAATCTTCATGTTGAAGGTATGCCTTCATTGCAAAACTCCAATTATTGAAGTTTTCTCGACCATTCAGCTTGTCGATGAATGGTATCATTGACATCGCCATGATGGATGATAATTACTTTTATTTTGAAATTACTCACTTTATTTCGATAATTCTGGGACCTTGATGGACAGAGATTTCTGTCGTATCGAAATAAAACACAACTTGCTCTTGTTATAACTAAAGCGAAAGTGACAGTCTTCTTTTATTTACAGACTGAAGATAGTTACAATACATATAAACACATGTAACAATACAGTGTTACCAACATTTAGAATACAATATTTACTTTTCATCATATGCCAAGGATACTGTAGTGGAATTCTGATAATACCATTCTTATTTATAAGTACTTTAAGAGCTATGCGAGTACCTTTCGAGTGCGGATGCCACTATTAAATATATTTAGTATATTGTTACGATTTCTCTAGAGTTAAATCAAGAGACATCTATGGCGAAGTATTAGTACTAGCGAAAATATAGCAAATAAAAAATAAAAGAATAGCGTAGTGTAACTTGAAAAAGTAGAAATAATAGAAAAATATAATATTCGAGATACATGTAAATTTGATATATATGTGACGTACTTTAGTGAGTTGAGATGATTTGTATTTTAAACGCAAAACAGTTAAGACCAGTGTCCTAGCCCCCATCAGTGGCAAGCGGCTAATCTAGTAATTAAAGTGTTATATGAAGTGAATTATTGTTGTGAAAATAAAGAATAATTATTATAATTATAATGATTTATTGCGGGAAATATTGTTATTTTTAATTAAAATAGTGTTGAAGTGGAAGCTGTTATGTATTGAGTATTCGGTTAATTGAAGACCGTAAATATAATTGAAATTTATTCACAATTCAATGATAAGAACCGGCAACAGGCAAAAAAGTAACAATTGATGACAGGGGTGGGATTGGGAATATTTTAAGTGATTATGGACTAATAAACGAATAAACTAACAAATAAATTAACGAATAAACGATTGAGAGGGGAGTTGGCTCTTCGTTATTTGCCAACTAGCAGTAGTAAATGTAAATTACAAATAAGAGTCGGTGAAGCCATGATGTATGAAGGCTTGGATCCGGAGCAGTACGAATTTGACGGTAGCAAATTGGACACAACTAAGATGGGGGAGGTTGATGCTGGTAAGCCAATGTATCAAAGGAACTGACAGTCGATCCAATGGACAATTTTAATATGACGCGTATTATTGTTGACAGCCAGGCAACAGATGTTGACCGAACAAAACAAACGACAAGCAAAGCCCCAAGACGGACCAAGAAGAAACGACTAGGGAAATATCAAAAGGAACAAAGCAACCAACAAGAAAAACTTCTTGATGAGAAATTTCAAAAAAATTCCGTTACTTTTGATCATAAAGTAGAAAAAATACAAGAAGAGTTTAGAAACGAGATCCAGCTTAACCGAGCTGGTACTCTAACGATCGTTTCAGAAATTGAGTGTGGTGATTACCGAAAAGTAAGGCAAATATTGGAGCGTAAATATGGAGGTGATCATAAGCGAGAACTAAAGAATGGAGCTAAAAGTTCGAAAATAAAAGAGTGGGAAATCACTACAGGAGTATGCGGCAGATATCGACAGGTTGATGCATCTAGCACATTCCATCAAGGCTCCAGATACGGAGAGGATTAAGATAGATGTATTCATTGACGGTGTACGAGAGGTCGAGCCCAGAAGAACTGTGGTATTGTTTTAAAGCAACGTGAACAGAGACCATTGTCTGCGCAATAACCAACGAGACGGCATAAAACATCATCAAGCCGGCAATCCAGATACGGAAAATTGCGATAGATTAGATAGTAGCTTCAATAGTCAATGCATTTGCACAAAATAGAAGTGTAATGCAATTTTCTGTGGCCTTTAAAACTCCACCAATTTAACATTTTGAAATCTGTTAGTTACCACCAATACGATCGAAGTCAAATGACAGAACTGTTGCACAGTAAATTTCTCGGCACAAATTTTTTTGTCCAAAAATCTAATTTACTATAATTAATAATAATTTTTATCAACTGTCGGAATCGTCGCGAAGAAGAAGATTTTCTTGTAATTTGTGTCAAATGTCGTTAATCAATTTTAAACGATACTAAAAGGAAATGGGGAAAATATGCTATAAAGTTTTCATCTCATTTAACCATCTAACATTACATATTTTTTTCTTTTGCACTGTCACTGTAGCCACCAATTTATAAAAAAATTAACAAATCTGTTATTTGCTGGATTCGAAAATTACTCAGCTAATTTTCATTTTTTTTTGTGTAAATTAAGAAGTTTGTTAAAATTAAGTTCAGATATTACTGGTGGTAATATTTGTGTTCGCACATTAATTGCCAGAAATGGCTTTGGCCTAAACAATCTGGTTCCATTGGCTTCAAACCGGAACTTGTACTTCGTATATAGTTCTATAGAAATTCAGAAGAACACAAGTCGTTCTCTACTCTCTATTTCTTAATTGTATTAGTTAAAATCCATTTCGTCTTGGTTTACAACGATGACAATGTGTTCTCTATAATTATGTACTGTGTAACGTTAGCGAATTATATGAATTTGCATGAAATATCTGAATAATAAATTGTGTTGGGAAATATGATCGGTACAAATTCTTTAACACCGGGTTCATAAGCAAAGATGTTGTCCAAATCTGTTTTAGTTTTACAAAAGAAATATTGTAACATGAGATTAACGAGTATCGACGACAGACTTCGTAAGGAACACCTGATGTAAGTGACAAAATGGTTCGTAGATATAGAAGAATCTATATCAACGTTTCAAATTTAGTGCATGCGCAGTTTGTTTTGTGAAGTTTGGAAAAACTAAATAATTCTACCTGAAATCATTAAGTTTATAAAATATAAATACATGTTTATAAAATTTGCGACAGTTTGCCGAGATAGTTTGTCAAAAAAATTATTCGAAAAATTAAACCAACAACCATGAGTGACAAATACTTTTTAGGAGAGAAAGTTTTTGAAAATAATAATCTTGGTTACAACAGGCCATTGCTGGCGCATACCGTATCAACAATCGGGTTCAATTCTTTTTGAGCGCTTTGCATAGTTCTAGCTAAACAACTTACTGAAGTGAAATCGGATAAGTCTTAAATATTGGACATAAATTGTTTTAAATAGATTGACAGGTGTAAGGGTTTAGCTTTGCAATATGATGACTGAAATCAAATTCACTTTAAAGTTTCCATACCAGAAGGTATCCACTTTTATTTTGTTGGTGTTTGTAGCAATAGTTTTTTTAACAGATTCGGGTTGTCAGCCAATTTTTTAGTCTTATGCCAAGTATATTTTGGCAGAGTTCATATTGCATGTCCATTTGTATACACTGTTCGAGACATGTAAGTGCCCCCAACCACTTGGGCTATGCAATTATGCATATATACTTTCAGTATAAAAAAGTTGTATCAAATATAAATGAAAATAGAAAATTGTACAAAAAGTTTAACAGTTGTTATGGTAAAGTTTCCAATTTACAAAAATATATAGAATATTAGAAATTAATTTTTATAATACAGGGTGTTCAAAAAATATAAGCGATAATTGCTTTCAGAATCACTAATTATTTTTAATATTTGTTCTGCCACGAATATGATATATAGTACTTTAAATAACCCATGCCCTTGTCGACACAATTTTATTTATTTAATCAATCAATCAGTACATGAGTGGCTTGCTCTTTTGAGTGTTGTAATTACAAAAGAAATTTAAGATAAAACAATTAGGATCTTTCTTGGAATTTAAGAAATTAATTTTATTCGTCTGGTATCATAAGCTTTTTGAATCCAAGCCACCTCAACATCTCGCAGGAAAATTATCACACTGCTTGAAATATTTTATGTTCCAGATATGATGATAAACGGTTTCTCACGAATATGTACATAAACAGTATTTTACATTTTTACCGTACTTATCATCAGAATCCGCTGATGGTTTACGATTATTGCATGTCAATGTATTTGAATGTCATCATGCAATTAAAAACCAAGGAATTAAAAACAATACAGATTCTTGGGATGCTATATTTTTTTTATTTTTTATTTATTTATTATTATTACAACTGACTTATTTTATAAGTCATCTAGCAATTTTTCTATCTTAATTTAATTCACATTTGTTGGGATAAAGCCCGATGGCTAGTCCCAAAGATAAATATAATTATTTATTTAAATAAATATTTGCTATAATATAGTATTATAGCAAACTAAATTGTACAAACTAAAATTGTAATCACTAGATCCATTGGTTTGGTTCTTTGTAAGCGCCGTATTGCTATCGGGCAGTCCAGCATACGACGTATTTCGATATTCTCATGTTGTTGAAGGCGTGAATCATGTTTGGCAGCATAAACTGCAATTACTTCATTGATGTCTTCCATCTTTAAGTCACGGCGCAGGTCTTCATTTCGAATGTACCACGGGGCATTTACAATATTCCGAAGTACTTTATTTTGGAACGTCTGAATTATCTTAACGTTCGTTTTTTTAGTAAAGCCCTAAAGCTGTACTCCGTAAATCCACACAGGTTTCAGAGTTTGCCGATATAGAAGCAATTTATTATGTATAGATAGTTCAGAGTCTCTACCTATGAGCCAATACATTTTCCTGTATTTGATGTTTAATTCTTTCTTTTACTTTTGACATGTTCTTCCCATTTAAGTTTGGCATCAAGGGTCATCCCTAGATATTTTGCTGTATTTGCATAAGGGACTTGTTTAGAGTTTATTACGATTGGTATACTGACATAGTTTGTTTTATTAGTAAAATTCACATGAACCGATTTTGTTTCATTGAGCTTAAGTCTCCATTTTTTCATTCAATTACTAACTGTATTAATCGATGTTTGTAATTTTTCTGTAGCTTGCGTTACATTACTCCCAACTGCCAAAATTGCAGTGTCGTCAGCAAATGTAGCTATGGTTGTTTCTTTCATTAGTGGTATATCTCGTGTGTACAGGAGGTACAAGATGGGGCCCAAAACGCTTCCTTGCGGCACTCCTGCTGAAATTTTCTTTAGATCCGAATATTCATTTTCATATTTTACACGGAAACGCCTGTTGGTTATGTCAGATTTTAAGATTTCATAATACTGTTTGGGAAGATCGTGATGTAACTTGTACTCTAATCCTTTATGCCATACACGATCAAATGCTTGCGCTACATCCAAGAAGAGGCTTGAACATATCTTTTTCGTTTCTAGAGTACGTTCTATAATATCTGTGATTTTGTGAACTTGCTCTAGGGACAAATGTTTTTCTCTGAATCCAAACTGATAAGCAGGTATAAGATCATTATCCTTTATTATAGGCTTTAATCTCTTCAGAAGTAGTTTTTCAAATATCTTCGATATAGTAGGAAGGAGAGATATTGGTCTAAATGACTTTTTATCGTTACTGTTTTTGTTTGGTTTTAAAATCATGATCACTTCTGCTATCTTCCACTGCCTTGGAACGTATCTTAATATAAACACAGCATTGATTATGTGCAGAAATTTGTGTATTGCTTTGTCTGGTAGTTCTTTTATAATTTGCCCAGTTATTAAATCATATCCAAGAGCTTTTTTCGGATTTACACTTTTTATTTCTTCTTTTAACTCACGGAGAGTTATAGTTTGTATTTTAAGCTCATTTGATCTGTGAACAAAACTAACATTTTCATTCGCAGATTGTCTGGATAGTGGTTGAAAAGTTTTTTTGAGGTGTCTCGCAAACAGATCCGCTTTTTACTTACTACTACGAGCCCACGTACCATTATCATTTCTAATAGGTGCTGTTGAATTTTTTGGTCTCTTGATCGATTTTGTTGCTTTCCATAAGGAGTGTTCAGTGTCTTTTTGACCAGTAGGTGAAGATAAATATGATTCTATTGTTTCATTTTTTACTTTCCTGATAATAGATTTCCGTTTTTTACATAAGTTATTAAGCTCGGTTTTATTAGCTGCAGTTCGATTTATTTGCCAGAACTTACGTGCGTTTTTTAGCCACCAGTTCTCTTACTTCGAGTGGATAATTTGTGCCTCTAATGTTATTTGCAGGTTCGAGTGGAGAGCTCTGCCACGCTGCTGCTGTATATTTTCAATTAGTCTGTCAATTTCCTCCTCAACGTGCATAGATCTTCTTATTGGCACTTGCAGTTTGATATTTTCATTTAACAATTCACGAAAAAGTTTCCAATTGGTATTCCTGTTGTAAAATCTTGGTGATATTTCTTTTTGAATAATAGTTTCGCTGAATGTCATGATAACAGGAGAGTGATCTGATGTAAGGTCTTCATTATTTTCAATTCGTATGTAGTTGTCAGATATTCCTTTTGTTACATAGAAATCTATAAGATCAGGAGTTTTGTTTAGATCTTTTGGCCAGTAAGTAGGTGCGCCACCAAATTGGAAGTCGCATTTTAACTTTTTGGCTGCTTTCAGTTCTCTTCGTTTTGGTGTTGTAATTCTAGAGCCCCAAAATGTGTTTTTTGCGTTGAAGTCACCGCCAATAATGAAACATCGTCCCAAAAAGTGAAAAAACTCATCGTATTCTTCTTTTTTAAGTTATAGCGTGGTGGACAGAACATAGTTGAGATACTTACATGTTTGTTCTTTGTTTGAATTGTGATTGTTGTTACTTGCATGGACTCAGTTCCAACCTTCATTTCTTCATGCAGTTTTATATTATTTTTAATGAAAATGGCAGATCCCCCTCTTGCCCTTTCTGCTGGATGAATAGCATGGTAGAAACTGTACCCACGTATTTTGCAATATGAAGATCTATTAAAATGGCTTTCAGAGATTAAACATATGTACATTTTTTGCATGTTTAGAAATATTTCTAGCTCAGGTATATGATGGATTAGCCCATTTGCATTCCATATTACTATTCTAAGCGTTTGTAAATTAATTTTTATTTTTATTCACGTTGGAATACTGCGATGATAGAGTTTTCAATTGGTCAAATATAAGTTTATTTATTTCAGATTGCTCGTCAAGTTTTTTACTTAAAGCTTCTATGGTTTTGATCTTGGCCAGTATTATTTACTTTTGTGGTTGATTTATGATTTTTAGCAACTTCTGAATATGATGCGTTACCTCGCAGATTGTATAATCCTTTATTATTCGGTTGGTTTGTTGTACCAGGGTTTCTTGGTTTTTGCTTAGAATTTCTTGAACGGTTACTAATTTTTTGCAATTCTTTAGCTACTTCACAACCACGATAATTTGCAGAGTGTTGTCCTTTACAATTTATGCATGTTGCGGTAGTGTTTCTGTCTAATGTACACATGCTCGTAAGATGCTTATCAGCACATTTGACACATCTTGCGTCACGCCCGCAATATTTCTGCGTATGATTATAACTTTGACATTTTTTGCATTGGACTATCTTTGAAGTATTCTTCCTCATTGGCTCTATTCTAACTTTCATGTTTTGAATTGCCCGAATATTATATATCTTTTGGATGTTTTCTTTATTGCCAAACGTAAGCATAAAGAGCAGTAGTCCCTTTCTCACCAGTTCGCGGTTTCCTTTATCGCTTTCAGTTCTGTCTTTTTTGATCATATTGACAGCATCCTGTTTATCTAACCCTTTATTCTGTAACTCAGCTATTATATCTTTTCTTTCACAGGTATGGTGTAGCCCTCTAGCCATAACCTTAATTGGTCTAGCTTGCTTATTTTCATAAGTATACCACTGAAACTTGTCAGCGTTAAGCTTCATGGTAAGTGTACGGTATGTTTTTGAGTCTGGCACATTTACCTTCCAGACATCGTTGTTTAACGCTACTAACTTGTAATCTTTATCCGTGATATTTTTCATCAAGGCATTGATAGTAGGGTAGTCTTTGACACCAACTATATTAATAGGTGGTGGCTGAATTATTTTCTGTGGTTTAGGATTTTTATTGCTCTGAGTAGTTGCATTACCCGATACAGATGTCCGGGTTACTTGCTCAATATTTTCTGGTTGCTTTTGGTTTTCTTTCTGTAGAGTTTTATCATTACTCGTTTTGAATGCTGCTTGCCCAATATATTCTGCGATGATTCTGCTTTTCTTTTTAGTGGGCTTGCTTTTTTCAATGCCCAAGCAGTTTCTCTTGGTAGCTCGTCTTCGTCAGTAGCTTCCATATTTATTGTTACTCTTTTTTTTAGGTTTTTTTGTCATGAGTGTCCACTGAGAATCACTTTCAGATTTCTTATTCGGATGAATTTCTCGCTCGAGTTCTTCTTCATCTGTGTGGTATTCGATGGTATCCTTACTGTTTGAATGTCCACCCGCTTGAATGATGCGTTTTAGGTCTTCATTTTCTTTTTTTAGTAAAATAACTTCGTTATTTAACTTTGACACCATTTCTTCTAGACTCTTCAGATTTGCATATAGATTCCGGTTTTCACTTTCTATGTTTGAGGCAGTTTTATCTCCATTCTTTTTTCTTGATTGATATGGATTATTCTTTCTAATATCTCCTATTGAATTAGCTTTTTTAATTGTTGGAGATCTCAAGATTTTGTTACCTCTCAGAAATGGGTTCTCGTTTTCCCTTGTAAAATTTACTGTTACTGCAGCCAAGTTTGCCACGGCAGTATCAGTGATAATACTTGTTGTATTATCAGTTTCAGCTGCCAAGTGCACCACTGCTGAAACTTTGCGGTCATTGGATAACGACGACTTAGAGCCCGCTTGCACACTCTCTCCAGTCGCCGGCACTGGGTCTCCATTCTCTGCACCGTACGTTTCCTACTTATCTGTATTCTCCATGATGTATTTTTTTGTTCTGGGTTTCCCATCCATATACTGATGACAAAAGTAAATTTGCCCATGCATTCAGTCATGCACTGATCATTTCCAGTTACGACGCCTGGGTTATTCCGTTTGAAATTAACCAATTAGGGCCTACCCTGCCGATCAATGGTTATACTTTTAGCTTTACCCAGGATGCAGCGCGAGGAGCTTGTACAACCGTCGCACCCCATAGCAGGGATGCTATATTGATCATATTTCTAACAAAGAAGCTAGACAGGGAAACTCACCGCTTGTACGAGAAATCTCTCAAAAAACCAAAAGATATTCAAACACTGAAAGATTTTCTACCCTTTCTACAAGTAAGGTTCTAATCTCTGGGAGTCCTATCTCGAGATAAAACATATAAAAAAAGGAGACATACCAACAAACAACCTCATCCAGTAAAGATGCAAATTTAGCGGATACTAAACAACCCGTTAAATGTTGTTTCTGCGATGGAGAGCACAATCTACCTGAATGTAAAAAGTTCAAAAAAATTTCACAAATTGAAATAAGTAAGGCAGTATATTATAAATCACTATGTCGAAGATGCTTGCTTCCGGAACACAAACTCCCATGTAATAAAAGTTGTTAATTATGCAGGGGTTCACATCACAGTCTGCTGCATAGTGACAATAGTACGCGAACTAGGGCACCAGAAAGTATAAAACCCGCTAATACAAACGTACAAGTAGCACAATCATGGAATCGGAAGTGTATATGACTAGGAACCGCTTTAGTGAAAGCATCGTCAGGTAGTCATAATGAATTGCATCGAGTGCTGATAGATCCTGGGTCTCAAGCAACCTTCACTACAGAAAAAGCTTGTCAGAGACTTAGTTAAAAAAGGGCACAGCGTATGCAGAAATAACAGCCTTGAGAAAAACAATGCTGGAGTAGCGAACTCAACCTTAGAATTTACCATGAAGCCAAAATTTCCCTCCAAATATAACTTAATCGTAAAGACATTAGTATTCAAAAACTTAACGCGGGATATGCCAGAACAGCCTCTAGACCCCTAGAAATGGAAACATGGCAGAAATATTCTATGGGCTGATTCATCATTTTATACTCCTGGTCCAATCGACTTATTATTGGGTGCAGATTATTATGGAGACATTTTGATGAATAATAAAATAAAAGCCTCATCTGACCAACCAGTTGCTCAAGAAACTAAATTGGGGGATATTTCTATGCCTTGCCTCAGACGATTGTCTCAATTTAACAGTGATACAATCAATGGCAACAAGGACAGACTTAAATACTCAATTAAAAAGCTTCTGGGAAATAGAAGAGGTTCCTCATAAACGAACATTCACCAAAGAAGAACTAGAATATGAAAAAATGTTTGCAACCAGCCACAGTTTTTCACGTCTGAAAAAAGGTCGTTTCGTAGTCAAAATTCCCTTGGACACTTACTTGTACTCTGCCAAACTATTAGGATGCTCAAAAACGATCGCAATTGCACGTCTGTTACAAGTAGAAAAACGACTTGCTAAAAATCGAAACCTGAATATTCAATATAAGAAGTTTATGGATGAATATATCGCATTAGGACACATGAAGGTTGCTGAGATAACTAATGATTCTGGCTTCTATTTTCTGTCACATCATGCAGTTTGAAAGGAATCGAGTACGACTGCAAAATTAACGGTAGTTTTTGACGGGTCTGCCAAAACTACAACTGGAATATCGTTAAATGGCGTGATGTTAACTGGCCCTACTCTTCAACAAGATCTATTATCTATACTGTTAAGGTGGCGGAAACATAAATACGTTCATACAGCTAACATTTAAAAAATGTTCAGACAAGTTATGGTTGATAATCATGATCAGAACTACCAACGCATTTTGTGGAGAGGCACTCCAGAAAAGGATATCATGGAGTAAAAGTTAACAACTGTCACGTATGGTACAGCAGCTGCTACTTTAGCGATAAAATAATTACAACAGCTTGCCATCGATGAACAAAAGAACTATCCAAGGGCGTCTAACCTGGTTAGACCTAGTAACCTGGGCAAAACACACTATAAGAAGCCTTATTCATACAAAAACAGACCATTGACTTACTAAACAGCGGTGGATTTACCTTAAAAAAATGGGCAACAAACAATGCACTTCTTTTGGAAGCCTTGGACTACACTGGAATCCAATAACAGATACATTCGGGTTTAATGTCATCAAGGCTAGATCTGATATCGGCAAATCTACTAAACGCAGCCTACTTTCAGATAGCGCAAAGCTTTTTGATCCATTAGGCTGGTTGGCACCAATCACAATTGTAGCCAAACTTATGACGCAAAAACTTTGGTTGGCAGGCCTGTCTTGGGACGACGTAATTCCGTCAAACCTATCGACAAAATGGCAGGAATTTAAAAACGTGTTACCAATTCTAGAAGAAATATCAATCCCACGTTGGATCCAATTTGAGAACAACAATAAAACCGAGTTACATGGATTCTGCGACGCCTCAGAACTAGACGCCTTTACTAGACGTACCAATTCGTCAAGTAAAATTATCACCAACTTCAAAGTGCTACCAATTCTTCTACTAAGCTTAGTTACTATGGCAGCAATTATTAATCCAGTATCATCAACAAATCACACCCTCTTTAATATCACTAAGTTTATTCATCATCCAGGTATTTATTTGGAGAACACAGGAAGTCTCAGGTTTACCAACCAACAATGGAAGATAGTTGTATACTTCAATCTCACAACATATTACTCTGATTTATTACAATACAGAACCTTGGCGAAAAACATAGGTCAGCTTTGCATGGAAACATCTGTAGAAAAACAAAAAATGTGCTCGGTAATCAATAGCCAACTTACCTACCTATTGACGAAAACGAAATGGTCCACCAAAAGAAGACTATAGACTAGAAACAACGACCCAGGAGAATGTTGACACACAAAGAGAATTATAATCGGGTTATGTGTCAGGTGAGATATGTCAGGTCCCATGAATGAGGAATTGCAAGAAGAAATTATGCTTCAGAATTGGTTATCCTATCACTAAAATTCGTTCGAAGCCGACGGGTGAAGTTTTTGAGGCTTTCTATTTTAGCGCGTTCCTCAAGATCTTTGTTAGTTGTGCATTTGTAGGTTGGTGGTTTAGGCCAATCATCAAACACGAATCTAAGGCTGCTCAATTGCAAGGTTGAAAGACTAACTCATTGTGTCTCAGTCGATTCTCCCATCCATGTAGAGATAGCTTAGGTTAAGATGGGCCTCATATATGCCCTATATAATCTTAATTTGTTTTTGGGAGAGAGGTGACTATTGCGGTTAAAAAATCTATAAAGTTGCGAACTGCAAAGGCTTTTCTTCGAACATTTTTGATGTGAGAGAGAGGTGATAGTTTACTATCCATAATCACCCCTAGGTATTTGATTTGGTTTTTATATTCTCAGGTGCTACCTTTGAATAAAACAGGACTGGCTTCTGGCATTTTAGTATATTGGTTGCGGTGGAAATGGATAATTTCGGTTTTAGAAGAGTTTACTTTGATTTTCCATTTCTTAGCATATTCGGAATACTGGTTTAGATATTTGGATAATCTTTGACTAGATTTCTGAGCGCTAATTGAAGATATGAATATAGCAATGTCATCGGCATACATTTGGATATTGGTTTCTTTGTTGTCGGGTTTCGGGATATCATATAGAAGAATAAAAAAAGCTTTTTCTATGTCCAGAAAAGCTGCGATTGTTGAACGAACGAATCGTCTGGCGTTTTTAATAGAGTTTTTCAGCCTCAGCACTGTTTGAGTAGCAGAGTGGCCGGCACGGAATTCGAATTGTTCTTCTGGAATAAAAGGTCTATAATAGGAGCTGGAGCCTGTTAATTATAACTATTTCCATCACCTTACTTATTCAGTTTAGAAGTGATATTGGGCGAGTATGCTCTATATTATTAGAGGACTTTTCTGGTTTAAGAATAGGGATGACTTTATCGAGTTTCCAACACTCTGGAAAGTAGCTTATCTTTAAGATACCGTTAATGATATCGGTAAGTTGTGATATTGCTTTATCTGGAAGATTTCTAAGCACCTAGTTGGCTATGTTATCGTCTCTTGGAGCTTTTCATTTATTAAGATGCTGAATAATTTTGGTAACTTCTGCTTTATCGACCATATCAATTAAGGTTCGATTAAGAGGAGAATTAAGAAAATTATTGACAGAGTTATTGACTAACTATTCGAAAAGGGGATCTTTTAGAGAAACGTTTTGTATATGAACTTTTTCATAGTGAGACGCGATTTCCTCTACAATTATTTAAGGATCTATGATTGGACTAGGATCCTTAGCTATTGAAGTAATCACATTTTGTAATTTCATTGAAATTTTCCGGAGAATTATCGGGATTTTTAGGCATTCTACTTGTGAATTCAGAATTTCTTAGTTCGCTGAACCAACAGAAAATCATATTGGAATAAAAATTAACGTCAGATTTCAAGATATGCCCTGGGTATTTATAAGAAAGCCGACGCATTCGATTGCGTAGTTTAATGAGGTTTTGGAGTTTAGGAAGAATTTTTAAGGTGGGTAATTTGATTACGTTAATTAACTTGACCGTTTTTTCGTCAATTTGAGTAGCGGTAGAGATTTCTGAGTCTTCTGGGAGGTTTTGATGAACATGCATTTTAAATTTCATCCAGTCGGCTTGGGTATAGTTGAGAAATAATTTTGTTTCTTCTGCATTGGTCTTGAAAGCGATTGTGAATATAATTGGTAAATGATCTGAGCAAAATTCATGCAAGACTCGTGGTAGAGAAACTTGAAGGATATTTTTAGTTAGAACCAAATCAAGAACCAAGTTTCCTCTTGGGAATGTTGGTTCGTTAGGAGCATTTAATTGGATGTTGGAATTATTGCAAAAATTAAAACACTAACGACCATTCTGGTTATTATTTGGGTAACTCCATGTGTTGTGGCGTGAATTAAAGTAACCTGCCAAGATAACTTTGTTACTGGAGTTAAAACGATGTTCTAAATCATGATTCTTGACTTGTCTCATGTAAATAGAGCGAAACGTGAGATATTTGTTCTGGGTACTAACATTTAAAAGTATTGCCTCAGTTTCGGCTATTACAAAAGTTTTGGCCAGGAAGTTAGGAATGTCATTCTGGATTAAGATAGTGCCTCCAGATTTGGCAAGGAATTGCATCTAGCTTGATAGTGGTATACCCAGTGACTTGAAATTTATATTGTTGGGTTAGGTAGGTTTCGGATAGGAGAACTATGTGAGGCTTGTGACGAAAAAGCATTTCTTCAAGTTGTTGTCGCCGATCTAGTAAAACTAGACTATTGACATTCAGAGAAATGCATAGAAGTTGTTCTAGCATGAAGAGCTTGGCAGTTAGGAAACGAATTTTATGAAGGCAAACCGTTTTTCAACGATATTAGTTGACGGAACCCGATCGTATTCAACGTAGAAGTGGTCGCATCTTTCTTTGAGATCAGCGGGAAGTTAACACATTCTGCGAGTTGCCGGTTCTCTGTGGTGTTCCTGCAGTTTCCTCTTTCATGGATTTCCTTGCATTTTATGAAACGGAAACCTCTGCCGCAATTTAACGCTGTGTGGCCAAATCTCTGGCAATTTCGGATTCAGTCACCTGGGCTCGACCACGCTTCTTCTTCTAGGTGACTTCGAAACGGATTCTGTGCTGAATAGCTAGCTGAATAGCTAATTTTTCGACAAGCGTTGTCTTGTCGATAACTACTTGGAATAGCGGCATCGGGAAATAAGTGATTCCTTCCTCTTGTTTCTTCTTGAAGGTTATCTGCGAGACCTTGGAGTCAAAGTGGTGAATCTTTCAAAGATTTAATTCTATCTGTTCTGGATCCAGGGAAGAATGAGCTCCTCGCATGACATAGACCAATTTCCCATCATCAACTTACGTGTACGTGTGATATTCAATTTGGTGTTCTGTTATTTTATTTTTTTTTTAGTTCCAGTCATGCTTCTCAGTGGTGATAACGGAGACTGATTTCCCCATGCACCTAAATGTGGCTCTTCCTTCTGCTGTGGTAATTATTTGCCGTGTCATTTCCGCCATTTTCTCAACTGGTACGTGTAAAATGATTGGTGGTGGTCGCTTTACAGTGGCCGTTTTTGCGATACATCTCGTACTCGGAGAGCTTATGCTAGAAAACGAGTCGTCTACAATAGCATTTATCTCCTCTTCAATTTTCTTCGGCTTAAACAACACACATAAATGTAAATAAAAAAAATAACTTTACGAAAACAAGCAACAAAAAACATAATAATCCAGTTGCTATCAATTTATTAAAAAAAAAAAAAAAAAAAAAAAACAAAAAAATCAACCCAACCGCAAAACAGCTGTAACCACAAAAACAAAATTTACCATAGGCTGCAACCGCAAACACAGCAACCCCGACTAACAAAAAAAAAAAAAAAACAGTAACACAATAGAATATATTTATATTTTATATTATATTTTATCCCACATTTTTTATTTTTTTTATTGTACTTAAATATCTCTATCTTTTTATATTTTTTACTGGTCCAATTAGTAAAATTAGTAAAAATCCTTTTTATTTATTGTTTTTATTTTTACATATATATAATATGTATAAAAAAAAAATTGTTATTCACAATACATACTTTTAATTTATTAACTTTATTTTACACATATTTACTTTATTTACTATTGTAATTTTTCTTTTAAGCGTAACTATGTTATCTCTCTAAAAAGTTGAACTCAAACTCTAAAAAAAATTGGACCGAAATATTCCAAATCAAGAACAGTTGAGCGGTTATGCACAGATTTTAGTGGCAAAAATTATTGTTATTAAGGTGGAGCTAGAACCCCGCCGATTTTTTTATTTTCTATTTAATTTAATTAAAATCAGTAAATAAAAAAAGCCACGGGGAAAAATACTTAAGAAATTATATACTACTACTAATATTATTTGCTCAACGTCACGAGAGCGAATAAGAGATAACCTAAAATTAAGATATGCAATATAATTTACTATGTAAAATGTCGGACGCAAAAAAATCAAGCTCGATTCATAATGTTAGACGAAAATCCAAAATGTTTGCATCCAAATTTTTACCCAATAAAATAATTTAAACGGACGAAAATATACGCACACAATAATCCCATTGAGTTGAAATAATTTTAACTTTAGGCAAAACATCCAACTTAACAAAAAAAAAAAAACTAAAATTTATAGCAAAAATATTGCCCAAATATTTTATTTGTTGCTTAAATATGACATGCAATTTCATGTTTTATTGTTGACAACCATTTTTCTTTGTGCGCGAAAACGATTGTGTTGTGTTTTGATTTTTAAATTTTGTGATTTTGTGATTTTACTCGTATATAGGTATACAGCCATTTCAATTTTTTTATTGTTGTATAATTTTTTTGCTTTAACGTAAACAAATGTGTTAAAATACATGAATTGTAATAAACGGTGCATTTTGTGATAAATTTTAAATTAATTTAGATAGGTATTTAAAATATTTAAGTTTTATTTTACAAGACAAAAACTAAAAATTTTTCCAAATTTAAAAATGGCCAACCGTCAAATGGATGCCCAAATAATCGAACAAGTGGCAAAACCTGGTCGAAAGATCCTTTATAGTTTAGGGCATGCTGACTATTAAAAATTTGACCCTTAAAAGAATGATATGGTCAGAGATTGCCGCAACCGTTGGTATTTCGGCAGATATATGCAAAAAAGATGGAAAACCCTACGAGCAGGTTATGTGCGGATAACAAAACAGCCCAAAAGTGGTAGTGCAGGTGGATCTTTGCAAAGTAAAGATAGCTAGTTGATCCGAAATATGGATTTTTTAAAAGATTAGTTTATCTACGAGTAAGTTTTCTTTAATTTTGTACCCATCTTTTATAATTAATTAATAATTATTTAATATTTTAACATATAGACATGCACTGATCTGGGTCAAACGGCATTTCAAAAATGTTCATATTTCAGGATGGAATATATAATATGACCGACTGAATTTATTATATATATATATATATATATATATATATATATATATATATATATATATATATATATATATATATACATTGATAATTATTTTGTTGATTTCATGACGTATGGTATTGACGTATAATATAATTACGTATATTAATTACGTATATTAAATTTTTGCATTTTTCTATTTTAATTTATTGATATGTGGAAATTAATTATTTCTAAAGAAATATATTAATTCCCTACAGATTACCTGTATTTCTACCAGGGTATGGGCGCATTAAATTTGGCAGCAACGGGAATGCTTCATCTCCCACAAACACAAAGGGATATTCTCTGTTATCCTCAAGCATCTCAGGAGGCGGAAGTTTTAATTTTGTACCACCGCATATGACATCTCTACCAAGGTTACTGCGTCTGAAAATGTTACTATCTCCAGTGTGACCCGAAGCTCCAATGTCGACCATTACAAACTTGTAGTCGGCATCGCATACGGCAAAGAGCACAAGACTAAAGCTGTTCTTATAGTTCCGGTCTATTGAACCAGAATTTGGAAATGCCTAAAAATAAACTAAATGTATTCTGAACTGAAATAATTCATTATAGTATTTAACTTACTTGTATTATAACGTGTTTGCCGTCCATTGCCCCTGAACAATGGGGAAAATTCCACTGTTCATGAAAACCCTGGCTTATATTTTGCCACATCGTTTCATTAGGGTCGAGGAAGACGGTGCCCTTCAAAACTTCCCACAGCTTTTGACACGTTTCCGGGATTATCATTGATGTGGTATTTTTTCCTAATCTATAACCATATCTTCCTATAGATACCATGCTGTCTTCACTCGCAAGATATCTGAAATAATCAATGCAACTATAAAAAAAAATAGAAATAATAATAAATAATGGAATAGTTACCGTAGGGTTAATGACAGTCGTTCACCGGCTGATATTGATCTATCACCAATACTATTCCTTTGAATTGAGGGACCAACCAGTGACAATAGTTCATCAAATGTAGCTGGTGTCATTCGATGAAAATTGACGTAGTTGGTTGTGTCGTCTAACCTCAATTCGGCAACAAGATTATGGTAAAAACCTTTTTGTCGTCTATTGCGATTCACTGGATTTACTGAAAATCGTCTGATACTACGACGCTGCTCCGCATTACGAAGTCGTTCGTGCTGTAAATACAAGCGGAACACGGACGACAGTATTCGCTTATTGCCAATGACAATATTTGTCATATCTTGTCTTGATAAAGACATTTTTAAACCCTCGAAACAATGAACACGAAAAAAATTTAAACGAAAAAAATGAACACGAATTAAAATTCTAAAATTTTGAAAACAAGCGAAAAAGTATCGAAACTTAAAAGACGTAGCCGAAAATCTAATGAATTAAAAAAAAAAAATATTTAAATCAAAAACTACCCCGGTATTAATATAAACAAAAGATATTTAAAATCGAAAATTAGCGCGGTATTAATATAAACACAAGATATTTTAACAACACAACAATAAAACTAACAAAATAATAATCACAAAAAACAATCAACACACTCTATGACACTCCATTCACTGTAAAAGCCAAACGAATATGAATGTTAAAAAAAAAGACACATAAAATAGATCAATATTTTTTGAGCAATAGTTGGATGCAAACATTTTGGATTTTCGTCTAACATTATGAAACGAGCTTCATGGATGCCATCATATATTTTTTCTACAAACGCTTTAAAAAGTAGGCCTTTAACGTTTGTTTACATGAGCTAAAAATGTTGTTTTAAGGAACCAGTCTAAAATTTGTTTTACTTTTAACACGCCGTGATAAAAGTGATTTGTTTTGAATAAAAAAGTATATTACCGTAGAGTGCATTACGGTAATATACTACCGTAGGTAGTATATTACCGTAAATAATGTATCATGGCATACTAAATGGAAATTTATGAAATTTATTTATTTTTTATATTTGTTAATGAGCCTGTTTAGACGAGTATGCACTACATCGCATCTCTTCTTCCTCCTTTACCGCTTTGTCTATAAACTAATTTTGGAGTGGGGATATTTGTGATGCATTTTTTCCACAAACATTTTTATTGCGGCACGATTTGTTATACACTAATACAATGAAAGGTTTTTAATCGCAAATATAAACATTTTTAGGGTCAGATTTTTTTTGTTTGGTTTACCGGTTTATTCAATTTTTACTATTTGAGGAGTGAACATCCAAAATTTTGTAAAAGAGAAAAATTAAAAAGTTGTGTGCTTTTTTGTTTGTATTAAAAAGAATTTAATTATAATTAATTTAATAAGTATAATTAATTTAATAATTATATATAATTCAATAATTATAATAAGTTGAATAATTTGAGATTTTTTTATTTTGGGAGGTTAAGTTTGAATTTGAAATTTGAATAACACGTGTTTAATGAAAATGTCGGAAAATATAAATTTAACAGGGTCAGAAAATTCAAAAGACAAATCGTCGTCGGACACATGGAGCAGACAACATACTTTGATATTAATACAAGCGCTCTGTAATAGTCCTTGGCTTTACAACCCGTTGGACCCTCATTTTCTGAATAAATCAAAGCGCAGTGAAAAATTACAAATAATACTAAATGAGTTAAATAAATCAAAAAATAACTTAACATTGCAATGCATAAAAAAATAAAATTCGCACGCTTCAAAGCCAAATATCAAGAGAAAAATCGAAAGTAAACCAATCAAAAACCAGTGGAGCAAGTGCTAACGAAGTATACATACCGAAATTATGGTGCTATAATGAACTCTCGTTTTTGCTTCATCGCAATGACTGTGAATCAAGTACTTCAAATACTGATTTTGTAAGTTTACCTACCATGGGTTTTTCGAAAATTTATGTTTAAATATGGATTTTTATTTACAGATTGTAGAAGATGAAATTGAAACCGCTGAAGAAGCTAGTGAATATGAAACACCAAAAGTAAATTTTATATTTCAATTATTTTATTTAAAAAATTCTTCTAAATTTTTATATTGCTCCCTCATTATTGAAGTATTCTAAAAAAGCTGTTCTGACAATTTCGCCAGTTCTGGAATTTTTTGGCTTTAAACGCCCATCTCCCACCTGCTTAGACATGCTATTTTGATTTTCTTGAATATTTTCTTCGCCATACCATCGACTCCTAGTGATCAATTGAGCAGTGTACAACAACATTTTACAATAAGTTTTACTTTATCTTGATGAAGTTTGATGGGTTTTTGAAAAATCTGAAACTTATTACTTAGCATTCCAAATGCACGTTCAATTGACTGCCGAGCTCGACTTAGTCTGCGACTCTGCGGTTATATGTTTTCTTGTTTTCTTGTATTGTCTTAAAAGGATAAGGTGTCAACATATTTTGTGATAATGGGAAGGCATTATCTGCAATGAAAACATAAGGTAATAACCTTGAATCTCCAATAAACGTTTTTTGTGGCAAATATTTTTCTGGCTGTTGAAAAATATACATAAATTTCGACCTTTGTAAGACACCACCATCGCTGATCCTTCCATTACATCCAACGTCAATACAAATAAATTTTCCGTGTGCATCTGCAAGGCCAAGTAGCACAATACTTTGAAACCCTTTATAATTGTAGAAGAGTGGGGCTTCTTTTTTTGATGGTTGGAACATTATATGCTTGCCATCTAGAGCACCTAAGCAATGTGGAAATTGCCATTTATCGTTGTAATCTATTTTTAACCACTCTTCTTTGGTTGTCGGAAACTAAAAAAAAATTTTTGGTTTAGTTTAACTTTTATAAAATTTTTAATGAATCTAAAACAATTAATGATTGCATTTTCAGAAAAGAAAAACCAAAGTTCAAGATGAACTGAGAACCGAGGCCATTAAAATGATTGCACAATCAAAAAATATTTTGGAGCAACGACGAAAACAACCGTTGACAAAAGAAGAAGAATTTTGCCGATATATTTGTAGCGAATTAAAGCGCTTAAAACTAGAAAGGAGTTTTCAAGAAGTCAAATCAAGAATTATTGAATTAGTGAGCTCAAAAATATTAGAGGAGCAAGACATTTTGGATAATGTAAACCAATTTCAACCAATTTCGCCAAGTTTAGCCGAAGGGGGTATATATAAATACCGAAGCCGGCCAAGCTCAAGTTCAACATAATCTTCCTCCATTTCCCCCTTACCATTCCCGGCCAAACCCAAATGTTTCCAATATTCAACTCCTGAAGAAGATTTTTACGACAACTCCCAAACTTTGTTATCTATCCCATTCCCCTCTAAAATAAATAAAAATAAAAATCTTTTTCAACATTCATCTTCAGAAAATTCATATGATCACTCCCAAAAATTCACATCTATCCCATCCTTCTTTAATATAAATAAGCCAAAACAAACCGTTCCTGAAGAACCACCTCAAAGATCACTATCCTTCGTTCCAGAATACTATCCATCGCCAATTAATTCACCAATAATTCCAGAAATAAAACCAAATCAACAGCCAACCATTTTTGAACAATCTTCCCAAACATCAACATTTATCCCATCCTTAAACACATATTTCCCTACAACCCCAACATTGCATAAAATTAAACAATGTAAAATTGAAATTTTAGATAACAGGATTATAAATCAAGCTGATCAGCAAAAACCATCAACATCGAAAGATATTCTGAGCATGGCGATAGAGGATATCCACAACTATTAAATTTAAAAATATGTTTAGTAAATTTAACTTTATATAAATATTAATTTGCTGTTTACCTTTAAGAATTGGTCTTTTAAATGTTTCAATATAGCCTCACACACTTCTAGGATTGCTATTGACAGAAATGTTTTAGATAATTTACTGTTATAATCCAATTCCATAAAGCTTTCTCCTGTAGCTAAAAATCTAAGAGTAATTGCTAATCTTTCCTCTGCAGGTATAGCATTTCTCATGACAGTATCCTGCTTTTCTATGTCCGCTCTGATTGCCGTCAAAATAAAATTAAAATCATCTTCGTCCATTCTGATAAAATTTTAAACATCCGCCTTATAAGGAGTTAATTCTTGAATGAGACTTTGGGTGTTGCCAATTGTTTGTCTGGTCTTTCGGTACGGCTTAACCCAACACCTTTTCCTTTTACATTCCTCTTCTTCATCAATTTCATCAGCTAGCAATAAGCAAGAAGCAGCTGATAATTGGTAAGCCATTACTCGAGCATCATCGTCATCATCATCCCTCAAAAATGCAGCATCATCATCATTCGACAGAAATGCCACATCATTATGATAATCATAAACATGCTCAGGAGAGGCATTCGCACCTGATGTTTTAAAATTATAACTCACAATTCCAAACTTTTTAGGTTATACACTTTTTAATGCAAACCAATCACAAAACAAACTATTTATAATATTAATATTTGTTTAAATTTATTTATCAAAATAAAAAAGAAAAATTTATAATTTTTTTTTAAATAAATGTAATGTTAACAACAAATACAATTTTTTCTATAATTAAAATTTCGGAGACTAAGTATTTTTTTGGTTTAGAACGTTTCTTCTCAAAACATCATAATGAAATGAGATAATTTTACACATACATATATATAAATTACAATTGGTGTCGATATTTTTATGTTTACGTCTAAACGCGAAATGTGTGTAATGATGCGATGTAGTGCATACCCGTCTAAACAGGCTCAATAGTATACCATGAAATATTATTTGGAAATTAAAGCTAAATAATGTACCAGGGTGGTATACTAATTGGAAACCCATTTTTAATCTTCCGGTATACGCTTTAATAAAGAAAATCAGGCAAAATAATGTATTAAGTTTATATTTAAAAAATAAAATGATATGTACATCCATAATTTAATTCATTTGTACAAACATAATAAGGAAAACAATAAATCTCAATTAAGCAAAAAGTAATTTTTTACTTTAAATTTGTGCAGATTCCGAATCTGTAGACGTTAAATATTTTCATCATCTCATGAAGAATCAGCTTCGTCAGATATATTGAGAACCAATTCTTGTTAATCGGTTGAACTTTCTTCATAACCTCTCCATTCCAACATTTGCTTTAATTTCGAATTTAATTTTTCAGTTGGAATAACTTTTCCCCGTTCCCCAATTCCACAACACTCAAAACTTTTTCTGATAATGTCTCCTGACAATGTTTTTACCGCCTTATCAACGAAACCAACAATCGCTTGATACGATGGTCGTTTTCTATAACCTTTATTTGTATATTGCTTTTCACCACACTCAAGCCATTGATTCCATTCATTACGTAACGCCAATTTAAATGAACGGTTTACTGCAACATGGAGAGGTTGTAAAAACAACGTAGATTTTACCGTTATAAATCGGCTTTTCGTGGGTCCGGTAGTACAACCTTCAATATTTTGTTCGCATTTGTAGTGTAATGTTCTGTCGCTGCACATGTCGAAGTAGCACGGGGTCTCATCCATATTAAATATTTGCCACGAATTTAGTCTCACTTTTTTTGTCTGTATTGTTGAAGATATTTGTTTATGATTTCAAATGACACCTTGTTGATCTCTAAACATTGTTGGCTTTGATGGGTAATTTTTCTCGATGAAATTTTATTTCTCTTGCACACACCCTGTATCCACTTATTACTACATTCAAATTCATTGGCTTTAACGTTTTGATCTTTAGCAATAGATTTCGCTTTGATTTTAAACGAACCATAAGATACCGTAATTTTACTGCCCCTTTGAATTTTACAATTTCGCTTTCAATTGTGGGATAAAATGATTTGCGACCTCCTCCCTTAATTCGATAGCAAGTATAGGTTAATTTCGTTAATTGCGTTTCATTTTTTAACCAGTTGCGAATTTGGCAACGTTGGTATCAAGAGTCCCGACTGACTTTATTGAACGATTAGCAGGTTTTTATTCTATTAACTATTTTTAATTTTTCACTGGTCGGTATTTTCTTTTTTCTAGCCATTGATCTAAAATAAATTATTTATTGATGCGTAATTATATTTTAAGGTATAATTAATCAATTTTACGAATTACATACCTAATTCATATTTTAGTATAATCTGAAAATTTTATGTCGATTATTCCCAACAACAATCCGAATAACTATCTAGGTACTAAGTACAATGTTTTTAATGGATGATGTACATAACCACACAAAAATGATTTAGTACACGATTAGCTCGAATAATTTTTAGTAGCGACTGAACTTAATTAATTAGGTAATTAACTACCAAATAATTTCACACGAGAATTACATTGCCTATACTTATAATTTACAAATAACATGTGTGACTGAACCGAATTACCAATTCATCGAAAAAGTGAATATCGTAACGGTTTATATATACAAATTTCATTTTCTCTTTAAAATATCTAAAAGGCATTACACACGATCCAACTTGTCGTCCGACCGCCATATAAAATAAGTACTAATATTTTTTTATATAGCGGTCGGATGACAAGTTGGATCGTGTGTAGGGCCTTTACAAAAAATGAAAAAATACGGTTTCAATCAAAAGTCGATTTTACTCTTTTTTTACTTTTTGTTTTTTATAAAAATGTTTTTTTTCGTAATAATATACCATGATATATTATTTGTAAAATTGATTGATTGATTAAAGTGTACGGCCAACGACGAACCAGGAACTCCCGGAATGCCGGGCAGCACCGTACACCCGTGTTACATATAACATAACCGAAGGAATGGAAGGAATGTTAGTTGTGACAGACTCGACCCGGTTACTGGCACCTAAGCGATCGATAGTAATTTGTGGTGTAAGGAAGGGAAAGGTTTGTTAGCAATGACGGAATTGGTCCGGTTACCCGGTAGCCAATATTCAAACTACTTTTAGCACAAGACAATCACAATTTTAATGGACCGCCCTGCTTCTTATTGTCTCTTATCAGCAACAGTAATATCAGCAACGCCACCATTTAAATGTAATCTGCAAAGGTTCTCTGAAAACAAAATCTATTAAAAAACTAATTGCTCTTAGTCGTAGGCTGTAATAAATTGAATTAATTTTCATCCGCCATTATAAATTAATTAATTCAAAATATAATATAATAATTAATATAATAATATAATTTCTGCATGCCATAGGCTGAAATAAATTGGATAAGTTTTCTCCTGAAAGTACTAATTTATTAATTTGTTCCATAACAATATATTAATATTAGAATATCAAAAAATAAAATTTAACAAAAATAATACTATAAAATACAACAATCCAACAACACTATTTAATGAACTAATTACTCTTAACCGTACCCTGTAATACAAAGCATTATTTTTTGACGTCAATTTACAAATTGAATATTTCAACTCCATGCTGCTAAAATTTATTAAGTGAGCTCCTATTTATGTTCACCCAAACACAAACCATATCACCGAAACTAACTTCACAAAATATATAAAAATATTTTCCTTATTTTTTATTTATTTTACGAAACCAATCCCGGCAACACTACCTCCATCTAAGTGAACATAAATAGGAGCTTTTGTTTAAAAAAAAAAAACAAAATATATAAAAAGAACAAAATACAACAAATCCAAAAAAAATAAAAATATATAAAAAAAATACAAAACATATACAAATATAAAAATATAAAAATATTAAAATACAAAAAATATAAAAAACCTAAAAATATAAAATATATAAAAATACAAAAATAAAAAACATATAAAAAACTTAAAGATACAAAATATAACAAAAATTTAAAAAATTTAAACTCAAAATACATAAAAATATAAAAAATATTAAAATACAAAAATACAAAAAATTCAAAAACATAAAAACACAACAAATATAAAAATTACAAAAACAATTATACATTTCAACATTTACATCCCCCCTCCCGCGGAAACATACCAAAGCCATTCTAATCCAATAAATCATCCCTACTGCGTCCAGTCATTGACAAATCAGCTCGCCTCCATGATCAGAAAAAATCTCGAATGTACCACTCTCAACAAAAGAAATAATGAAATCCGAAGACCCATCCCTATTCCAGACAAACAACGCTAACAAAACACACCATTCAACATCGAACCACCCTTCAACCGATCACGAATATCTACAAGCATTTGCAACAAATATTATTTATCTCATAGAGAAGCATAATATGTATATATAAAGCATTACCCAATAACAAGTTTCACCCTGAATACCCCGCCATCCGGGCAGCTGTCAATCTTGAAGCTGTCATCCCCCGACATTTGTCAAGTAAAAACTACGGCACTACCAAAAATGGTATAATACACGCTTCAACAACGCATTAAAACTGTTAAAATTCACTATACAAATGATTTGGATTTTCATCGAAAAATCATTTTCAGTGATGAGGCCCACTTTCACCTCGGAGGCCACGCTAATAAGCAGAATTGTCGCATTTGGGCTCAGAACATCCAAGAATGATTGTTGAAAAGCCTCTCCACCCTCAACGCGTCACTGGTTGGTGCGGCTAGCGGATGGTATATTATTTGTAAAATAGAGGCAAATAATATACCAGTGGTATATTATTACATTATTTGGCACTTTACGGTATTCGAAAACATTTTTTCTTTCTCTCCATTCCAAAAATTTGTTGAACGCGATTTCGTATTGCTGCCTAGACTTTATGGGCAATAAATTGTAAGTAGCTCTATTTGCCGCTTCTTCAATTTAAGCCAAATTTGTTTCTTTATTTTCAAGAATATTTTCCGTTTGATGGAAATATGTCAAAGTTTACGAATTACGATTATTTGTATAAATGACATTAATCGTTGTTATTTATCAACGCTTGCTATTTGTATAACCGAAAACAATTAAGCAATGCCTGCTGTATAGAAACCCATTCATAAGCAAAGTACAAACTTTGTATTAGTTTCTACTAATTTCGCACCTTTAATTTGTCTTTGAACAGTGTGTTTGTAGAAAAATGATATACGTGTTAAAAGTGAATTTATTTTGTTCCAAGGGATGAGACACTCGCTTTGCGTCGTATCCTAAATTAATCGTTCTCACAAAATAAAAGTTCAGTTTTAACACTTATTTCATAAATAGATATTTTGTTTCTATTTTAATGTGTTAAATAAACAGGGAGGTAAATATTTTAGTTTAAAATATCATCTTATATAACATTTTAACGCAGTATTTAAAATAACAAGTCCTCTATATGTTTTACCAAACATAAAAAATAAATTGCTCTTTAGTGATTTTCACTAAATACGACAGCAAAGCTACCGCAGCCATTATCAACACCAAGCCAACACTGAAACATTGGTCCTTCGAGCCGGATCGCAAGTGGTTAAAACAATATTTTATTTGTATAATAAAGTATAATAATTTTTAAAATCTAGTTTAAACATTTTCAACTAAGTTCTTTTATTAAAAATAAAATTCTCATTAAAACCGTTGCTAAAAAAATTATTAAAAATAAAGTTCAATTTAAAACTAATTTTAAACAAAGTAATTTAATATTAAAAAAATGTAAATGAACATATTAAATTAAAAAAAAAAAAAAAAATGCCAACAAATATTTAAACAAAATATAATTAATTTTTATGTTTATAAATACAAGCAGATAATAAATATATTTAAAACTAAAGTTAATAGTTATAATTTCTAAACAATATAAACCATATATTTTATATTATAATTTTAATTAAGGATTTGTTATCGTTTCATTTCTTTCATTATATAAGCAGAACCTAGCAAAAAATAAAAAAATTTAAATAGAGGAAATTTTATAAATTATTTTTTTTGCAGTCGTTTAGCATAAAAGAACAAGAGTGAAAAGCTATTTTACCATTTTTCTGGTTATGGTTTTTAAACAAAAACAAATTAAGATAACAGAAACTATTTTTTGTTTTTGTTGTAGTCAAACTTTAAATTTTCATTTAAACATTAATTAAAAATATTTATGTTTCGAAATATTATTTAAATAGTAGTCCATTTAAATGTTCATTGGTAACAATCAGGTTTTGTGTGTGTGTTTGCTGGAATGGTTAATTTAGTCAAAATCTGTAATTTACATACATATTTAGTTGTATGGCTATGTCGGAACGTGGTGACATACAGTACTAGATTTACTATTGCAGAATCTCAAGCTTAATTGTTTATGGTCTTTCCGCCTCTGCGTAACCCTGTTTTTAATAATATTCTGGGAGAAAGCAAATTAAAATATTAGAGAAGTTTTATTTATTTTTGCCAAAACGAAACTATAAATCAAGAGTTTCCTAAACCGAAAGAGCTTTTAGAACTCTTAAATAATAGGTACTACGCCCAAAAAAGTGCGATGTATAAATACGTGTTGCAAACGGTTCCACTGTAATGGACAAAACGATACGAAATGATCGTGCTGGACCCATTCACATAATTTATGGAAATGTCAAAAGTTTAAGAGATTGCCAATCAAAAATCTACGACGATTAGTAAATTACTCAAATGTATGCTACTATTGCTTACGAGATGGACACGATGTCAATAAGTGTTCTGTCGACTACTCGTATCGAACCTGTAACTTAAGGCATAACACTTTACCGCATTTTATATTAGGAAGAAGAAAACTTCTTCTGAAGAAGAAAACAATAAAAAACAGTTAGAATAATTTTTGGACAGTTGAAGAGCGGTTCCTTTCCATTGCATCATTTATAATAGAAGCAGAAGAAATTCGTAATAGTCATTTTGTAAGAAATCATTCCCTCTCCAACTGGAGGTACATTGTCAGACTACCCATTAAAGAATTTTCAAGAGAATTAGGCTCATCCAAATTAGCTGAAATTCATCGGTTAATCGCAATAGAGCTCACATTTGTGCTTTGGACAAGCTTTGCCATGAGTCCTAATGCTTCACATTAGGTAGTATTACACATAGTACCACAAAATTTTGATTCGTTTTCGATGGATCCTGCAAATTGCCGTCCGATGTTTCGTTAAACGATAAGTTATGAGTTGACCACATCATACAGAAAGAGCTGGTGTATGTTAATGAAATTTTTCCGACTATGTATAGCCACGTATCCATTTTTAGCCATCCGCATCATCCATAAAAATAGTCTTAAAGTCTTTAGCTTCATTGGAAATCAAACCCTAGTGATTTTAGAGAATAGTCAACGAGTGACATGGAATCATGTTCGTTCTAATCAGCTCGTACAGTGCCGTCATTGGCGGAATGGTCCAGATTGGTTAAGCAAACCAAAAGAATAATGGCCAACTAAATGGAAAGGTAGTTCGTTCACGTTGGATGAGCGACTTGAACTGGAACGAATTGAATCATTTGCAAAGATTAAAATGATTCTGGCTAAGTATCGTGCGTAGATATTTTGGGGTATTTGTATAAGGAAGTTATTTAGAGTTGATTGCGATTGGCATTCTGACATATTATGTTTTATTAGTAAAATTCACTAGTAAAATTACTGCTGTGAGAAATATTCTTTTGGTCCGAGTATTTATCTTCATATTTTACACTAAAATGCCTGTCTATGATGGCACTTGGAATTTCTTAATACTATTTGGGAAGATCTCGATGAAACTTGTTTTTTAACCTTTATGCCAAATACGATCAAATGCTTGTGCTGTACTTCCAAGGAAAGGAATAACAAAACATTTTCGGAGTTTGCTACATCATTTGATAGAACTAGATTGACTTACACTATATAAAAATAGTTAAAGCTTATGAGTTGGGATCTCTCACTGGTCACTATCACAAAAAAAGTCTGTATACTTGCTTTTTATGAAGCTATATTATACTATACTTTTTATACTATACATTTTATACTATATTTATATCAAGCAGTCGATTGTACATCTAACAGCATTATGACCAGCAAAATAGCAAAAGAACACTAAAAAAAGCATCAATTAGCCCACACAAATAATAATATCATCTTATCAGTAGTTAAGCCAACAAATGCACCTAATTACATTAAGCAATTACCAAAGTTGGTTCTACTAAATACGAGATGGCAGTGTATTTATAAATATTGCTACGTTCTTGCCTTGTCACTTAAGGTTCGTATCTCTGGATTGTGATTAACTACCCGAATATTACTGTTCACTACCAAATTTCACAAAAACTACACAAGTTCCACTTTAGACACTGTTCACGTTCACAGACAATAATTGCCTCAATAAAACACAATTATTCACAACTTAGTTCTTTTACCAATTCTTTATTTCACAAAAATCACTTAACTAAAATCACTTACTATCACTTTCTATCACTTTTTATTTTAACCGCTTGTTATCGCTTTCGTAGTTAAGTACAACTATCTTTCGCATACAACATCGATTCGCTTATATACACAAATTAAAATATCTCGAACTTTTTACTTCTATCGAGATGTCACTACTACATTTAATTTGCTCAATTTTTATTACTACCAGTACTATCGATACCTAATAGATATCTCTAGGGTTAAGCCTAGAGAAATCTTCATATATTTGGACTTGTGCTATCGCACATTAGGTGGAACCGTAACAATATTATTAAATTGAACTAACATTGCCATTGGATGTAAATGACAACATGTCAAACAGAATGATGACGTACGCACGAGCACAACAGGAAATAAGTATTTTAAACTTACCGTCGCCGTTGACTCGCTAGGGTCAAATTACGGTAGTGAACATATTTTGTATATAGGCCGTTTCAAAGTGGTATCATTGGATAGCCTTAATGAGATGCTTCTGGTAAATTGATCGGTTCCGGGATGAAGCTCACAGATTCTAGCGAGTGGCCATTTGGTGGGTAGTAGATTTTGGTCACGCACCTAAACAAGGTTCCTCTCTTGGCACTGATGGGTTTCCGTATGTCTCTTATAATAGTTATTCAGGGAAGTGATATATTCCTGAGACCACTGCTTTCAAAATCCTTGAATCAACTGTTGGATTAGTTGTCATCGACTTAGGTGGGACATCTTTATATGTTGAAGGTTAGATTCTGGCAACATTGTTAATTGCTACATAAAATAGTCCTTCAATTTGTTTTGTAATGGTCAGGAACTCTTCATAGGTAAACAGGACCTCTTCGCAATCACTCGACGTAAATGGTATTTACATGACTTAACGGCGGCCTCCCATAGATCACCGAAGGTAAGAGTAGCCGGTGGAATAAAGTGCAATTGGATGTGGTTCTCGGTACACCATGCCTCAGGTTGGTTGTGTTGAGCTTTGTTCATAAATTGCTCGTAGAAATGTTGCAGCTGACGTCTTGTTCCAACTAAATTCGTACCGTTATCTCAGTTTATATGTTGGGGTAATCCACGGACGGCACTGAATCGGCGATGAAATAAAGGTGTCTGATGTGAGAATATCATATCCGTGAGAATTTCTAGCGAGTTGCTTTGGTCACCAAACATAATAAACATAGCCAGATATGCCTTGAAGGTTTTGGCGCTTCGGCCCTTATGGGTTTTTAAGGTAAATGGACCAGCTAGATCGGTTTCAACTTCGATCAAGGCTCTTGCCGACGGGTTGACTTGGCAGGCAGGAAGTTGTCCCATTTGTTGTTCTGGTTTATTGTTGAATCGTCGGCACGTGAAGCATGAATGAAGGATACGTCTAAATAAAATTTTCGCTCGTGGGATTGCATACCGTTGTTTAACCATGGTCAGCAATTGCTTGTGGCTGGCATGTAAATTCTTAAGATGTAGCTCACGAATGCTCTCCTTTGTTATGATGTGCTCGTGCGATAATATAATTGGATGCTTGCTGTCATATGTACTTCTAGCATTCTCCAAGCATCCTCTCATTCGTAGTACACCGTGATCGTCGATATATGGAAAAAGAAAAAATATTTTAGACTATTTTAGTAAGGGTTTATGTTTCAACAATGAGTTCACTTCTAGCCTAAAGCTTTCATTTTGAAAGAATCGAAATATATAATATTCAGCGTTCAACACCTCGTCTACAGACGAACCTTTCCCAAATTTATTTATTATTTATAATTATTTTTCGTGTTTGGAGATTTGTTGTGAATCGTAAAATATATGCTTAGAGGTAAGTTAATGTACGTAGATTTGAAAACTTCAAAATCAACTCCTTCATAATTTCGAGCGATGGAAGCAAAATACGATACGATTGGATCAGCTTCGTCACCTTCAATTGTATAGGTGATGACGGTAGCACTAGTGGGACTTTATATAAGAATTCCGGCCCCTTAATCCACATTTCGTCATTGTAAAGATTCTCAAAAAACAAAATTCCATTGGCAACGATTAGTGTTGGACATGATTTCAGCGACACGGTTAGCTTCAAATGGTTTGAGTGTCTTTGGTGGTTTGGATAGCCATTGCAGAACGATTTTTGAATCGGTGTATAAGTAAATCGAAGGTAGTTTCAATAACTTAAGAGCTTCTAATGTGAGTTTTAATAGTCTGACAAGTGCCGTTTAGTTCTAGTAACGGAATGGTGAGTGCTTTGGTGAGAGCGTCTTGGGTTTTAGCAATTATCATGTTGATCTTAAGCTTTCCGTTACCTGAAATAACGCGGGAATAGATAAAGGCAACATATTGTTGTGTTGTTTTCTGCTTGGGTGAAAGTTGTTCTGGTCAATTTCTCGTGTCCAATTTAAACAAGGAGTTTGGCGTAAATACTTTATTTATTATAATTTAGTTTTATATATTGTTTATCTTTATGTGATTATGCCTAATCTGCGGCTGCAACTCGAATCAATCTTTTTTATCTTTTCTTTCTCGCTTAAAATAATTGAGTCGTTAAAAACCGTTTAATGTAACCAGTTTGCACAGTCACTCATACTAATATAAAAATGTAGTATATACGCTTATACACAGTATATATGCTTAAACATAGTACATAATATTATACAATTGATACTATAGGGTTACAATTTTATTTAACATAATGAATGGCATGTTTTTACTGCACATTCATAACACCTCCACCCTTAGACATAGGATCTTCCATAAAACGTTGTCATACGTAATTTGTTTTATGATGATCTTATGTAAGTATATTTAAACTTATTTTCTAAAAATAATTATAACTATACATATGGTATGTAATTGGAATCTTCTGTAATTTTTTTTTTTTATATTTTTTTTTTTATTTATTTTTTTTTTTTTATAATTTTTATTTCAATTAATTATTTATTATTAAGATTATTAAAATTCCATAGATGTTTAAAAATTATATATAATAAACGCTTATAAATTATAATGTTTGAGAATTTTATTTGAGAAAAAATGAAATTAAAATTTAGGTATAACTAATAAATTTTAATTTTTAAATTTTTATTTTTTTTTATTTTTTTTTATAAACTTCAAAACCCATTACCAACAATGCTATGGCTTTAGCTTTAATCTGTTATTATGAACTATTTTCACCCGGTTTCCTATTTGTATTGCTGTATTTTCCGGCGATACTATATAATTTACTTTATAAGGTCCTAGCCATCGACTAGAAAATTTATTCGCAGGCTGTTCGTTTTTTAACCATACAAGATCTCCGGTTGAATACGTTTTATTTTTAGAGTAGGTATCATAATACCTTTTCGAGTTTTCTTTTGATCTAACTATATTGTATCGTGCTATCTTGTAAGAATTCTGTAATTTGTATTTAAAATCACATAATAGGTCGTCATAATTATAATTAACCTCTGGTTCGAGGTTAAAGGAAGAGGGAATGTTGGGTCGATGACCAAACACTAACTCATAGGGCATAAATCCCGTACTAGAATGAGGAGTTGTGTTATAAGTAAACACACAAAAAGGAGACCAAATATCCCAGTCCATTCCATATTTGTCCACGAAATGTCGTAAATATTCAGCAAAAGTACGATGAGACCTTTCCAATGCCCCATTTGTCTGAGGATGAAAAGCAGTGGAGTTCATTTTCTTAATGTTAAGTATTTTGCAGCAATTTTTGAATACTTCACTAAGAAAATTAGTACCTTGATCTGTAAGGATGCTCTTAGGTGCCCCGTATATACAGACAAAGTTTTTTAAGAAAGCATCAGCAATCGTTGTTGCTTCTTGATTGTGAATAGGTATGGCAAAACAATATTTAGTTAAGTCATCTTGTATTGTTAACAGGTATCGATTACTTAGGTAGCTCAAGGGTAATGGTCCAACTATATCCATAAATACCTTTTCAAATGGCAAATTAGAGGTGGTAGTAATTTTCATAGGTATTCTTGGATTTTTCCCACATTTATTTTTTTTGACAGTAATCACATTTCTTAATAAACTGATCAACCTTTTTTATCAATTGGGGGAAATAATAATATTTTTTCAATCGTTTCACAGTTCGGTGTAATCCTTGATGGCCACCTAATGTTGACAAATATAATTCTTTAATTATCTCTTCTTGTTTTACAGGATCGGCTATTGTTATTAGTTCAGATTTATCATTTGAATAAATTTCCTCGGGTTCTGTGTCGGATGTATTGTGGATTTGACTTTGATTTGATACTATTTTGGGAGTAGATGAGTCTAACTGTTTTTGTTGAGATCGTGTTACTACATGAGTATCAACAATGTTAGGTTTTTCTATTTTAGTGCCTGCGTTAGTGGTATTATTTGATTTAAAAAAACTAGTTGAAGGTGTAAACGTATCATTATTAGAATCTTGTGGAAAAATGAGGTTAGGAAAATGTCTGAAATTAATAAGATGGTTATCAGGAATAATTTCGTCAGAAATTTCTGTTTCATATTTTGCTTTAACTGGATCCTTTATGATTCGACTGAGGGCATCAGCATTGCTATTTAATTTACCAGGTTTGTGTTGGATATCAAAATCATATTCCTCGAGCTTAAGCCTCCATCGGATTTGTAAGGAATTTGGATCTTTCATACTATATAAATATTTTAATGCACGATGGTCAGTAACTACGTGAAACTTACGACCATAAATATAAGGACGAAAATAATTGATTGACCAAACAATTGCAACTAATTCCTTTTGAATGGTAGAGTAGTGCTGTTCACCAATGGTTAAGGTTCTACTAGCAAATGCTACTGGTAAATCTATTGAATTGACATCTTGCGATAAGACAGAGCCGATAGCGTAACTACTTGCATCCGTAGTGATGGTAAACATTTTATCGAAGTTAGGATACTGAAGTATGGGTGGAGAAGTAATGGCTCCTTTCAAAGTTCCAAAAGCTTCGTCACATTTCGCATTCCATATAAACTCAGTATTCTTCTTTAAGAGAGCTACCAAAGGTAGGGCAATGGCAGAGAAATTTTTTATAAATCGTCGATAATAGCCGACTAAATCTAGAAAAGCTTTAATTTCCTTTGGAGTATTTGGTCGTGGGTAGTTTACCACAGAGTTGATTTTCATCGGGTCTGGTTTTATTCCATTGGATCCAATTATGTGACCTAAATATCGGAGTTCATTTCGTAGAAATTGACATTTAATTGGGTTTAATTTTAGATTATTTGATTGTAAACAACGTAGAACGTCAATTAATTTTTTGTTATGGTCTGTTAAGTTGTGTCCGAAAATTACGATATCATCTAGATAGACTAAACATTTTGTTCCTTGAATACCGGTTAGCACCTTGTTCATCATACTTTGAAACGTATAAGGGGCTCCTTTTAACCCATATGGCATTCTATTGAAGTGGTAATGTCCTGTCTCGGTACTAAATGCTGTTTTCGATTTGTCTGGTTCAGACATTTGAACTTGATGGTAACCATCTGCCATGTCAAGAGTAGTAAAATAAAACGCTTTCCCTAGTTGATCAAAAATATCACTAATATTAGGTAATGGAAATACTCGATCCAGTGTAACATCATTTAATCGGCGATAGTCCACAACAACTCTCCATTTTTTTTCATTATTAACTGATTTTTTCGGAACTGCCAGTATTGGAGAATTCCAGGGGCTTTCATTTACTTGAATTATTTTTTGTTTCACCATTTCGTCAACTTGACGATTGATTTCAGTTTTTAGACTATGAGGCAATCTGTATGGTTTTTGATAAATAGGCAATGTTCCAGGTTTCAGAGGAATCGAATGTTCACTACTGAATGTAGTAGTTAAAACATCCCCCTCCAAATGAAATACTTCATTGAATTCCTGGCATATACGATGGATCGATTCAGCTTCCTCAGTGTTTAAATGAGATGTGTCAATCATGGATTGCAGTAATGTTAACCGACTTTCGATTTTATTAGTCCAAGGAGTGTTTAATGTAAAAATATCGAAATCAGATAGATTTTTAAAGGTTAATTTACTAGCTTCGATTTCGACCGATTGTTCGGTAGAGTTTATTATATTTACAGTCACGATATTATTTAATGGTTTGACTATTGTATTTCCAACAAAAACTCCCGATATAACTTCCTGAGAGGTGCAAATATAATCACAATTATTGTTTATATTTACAGCAATAGAAGTAATTTTCTCACTTCTGAGTGGAATAATTACTTTTCGTGGAATATTTATTAAGTCTATTTCAATACAAAATTCAGATAGTGGAATTTCTAAACAATTCGATTCAAAATCAATTTTAAAACTAAATTTGGAGAAAAAATCTTTACCTAATATACCATCACAAGCAATAGGAAAATCCTGGTTTACAATGTGGAAATCATGTTCTAAAAGAAGTGATTCATTGAAGATTATTTTAGATGGTAATAAAGCAACCGTTTCAATATACTGCTCGGTAATACCCTTTATTTGACATTTTAATTCAGGGTAGCACATATGTCCTTCTTTAATAGAAAATTCTTTTAAGACACTTATGTCAGCACCTGTATCTACAAGAAATAATAAAAGGTCCGATTTGCCAGTATTTAAAAAAATTTTGACGTAGATTTTTTCAGTGACATCCCAAGAGCTGAAAGTACGTATTCGAATTGGATTTGTTATTGGTTCTTTTGAATTGTCTTTTAGTGAATTTGAGCACAAAATATTTAGTTTTTGTCTTGGATTCGAAAAGGTGTGCCCAAATGTTGTCCCTCGAATCCTGTAAAGTTTTCCGCTCTATTAACATTGGAAGAGGAGGTAGAGGTAGATTTTACAGGTGAATTATGATTAGCAATAATTATTTTATTTCTCCGTGCATCTACATTTCTTTTCGTAAAACAATCAGCCAATACATGGCCAGGTTTCTTACAATAAGCACAGACTGCTCCGATTAGATTAATTGTGGAACGCTTCGAGGTTGGTTGTTTTTTGGTGATGTTCGTAACGATGATAACAGTTAACAGCTTCATGACCAGTTCTCTGACAGATTTGACATTTCCTAACTGTTGAAAATAGAGTTTTATTGAAATGTGGGCTTGATAATGGTTGGTCTCTAGCTTTAGATTTGGTAATAACTTCTTCTGCTAGAGCCCTTGCAATAGCATCAGCCAATTTAGTTGGACTAGCTGCTTTAACAATAGTTTTAATGGGTTCGTTGAGTCCTTCTTTATAAGCTCGAGTTGCCAATTTACCGTTGTATTCGGATAAAATAGTAGCCTTTTCTCTACCTTCTTCTTCTAAACACACGTTATTCAAATCAGATAAAAGTTTTTCAACGCGATTTGAATAGTCTTTTATGCATTCGCTTTTATTTTGGTGAATGCTGTAGAGTTCCGCTTGAATACTATCAGCTGACCTGTTTGCTTGAAACTGTGTTTTTAATTCTTTTTTAAGTTGCGGGTAAGACATAAAATTATTGAACTCGTAAACTTCGAGAGCTTTCCCACTTAGCTTGCATGGAATAAATTTGATAAATTCTTCTTTACCCACTTTAGTTAAAGATTCATAAATGTAGTCACAGGCAAACAAAAATTTGGAAATAGTCGTATTTCCATCACCGAAATTAGGAATGGTCTTAACAGCACGTCCTAATTCAAAATCCATTTTAAAGGTTATCTCTGGAAAGAATATTGAATTATCCAGATAGCTAAATTTTTTAAACTCGTCACCACTATTATCTTCGTTGGTTAAAACAGACTTGAATAAATTTTCTTCGACTATTTTATTAGTTCCTTTGGGCATTTCATTCAACTACGGCCACATTGATATTGGTAATAAATTTTAATATTTAATTTTTAAATTTTAAATTTTTTTTTTTTTCAAAATGTTAAACTTTATAATTCTCAAACATATAATTTACTCACGTGTACAGCTTTCATATTTTGCATATTATGTTGATATACTGCTTGATTTCGTTACAACCTGCTTTTAATAGTAAGTAGATAGTATTCCAATTTCCCACACGTTGTATGTCCGTTGACTATGATGACTATGTATAAAGTTCCCTTATGATGATTATAATATGTTCCCTGCTGCTTGGTTAATTTTATTTTTTTTTATTTTTTTAGTTTTTTCGATTTAATTCACTTTTGTTTAAAAATGTTCCGAATTCTTATTGATCACGTTAATTTAATGATCAATGAATTTTGTGATTTGAATAGAGTTTGTCCACCTCACCACGTTTTGAATTTCTCGAACAAATTTTATTACTTTACTGTTGTTCACATTTTATTATTAATTGCGTGTTATTTTATTATGATGTTTTTTTTTTATTTGATGTCGCAAACTTGGTTTCACAGTTATAATTATATGTATTATATTGATTATTTATATTATTTTACTATTATAATTTATATTATAGTATGGTGTTTTAATTTATTACACTAACACTTCGTAATTTTTACATACGCACTCCAAATTTGCACGTTTGCCAACAACCTCTTCACACAAATCCTACCGGCTGCGCCAAATTTTTCGTGTTGTGTTGTTTTCTGCTTGGGTGAAAGTTGTTCTGGTCAATTTCTCGTGTCCAATTTAAACAAGGAGTTCGGCGTAAATACTTTATTTATTATAATTTAGTTTTATATATTGTTTATCTTTATGTGATTATGCCTAATCTGCGGCTGCAACTCGAATCAATCTTTTTTATCTTTTCTTTCTCGCTTAAAATAATTGAGTCGTTAAAAACCGTTTAATGTAACCAGTTTGCACAGTCACTCATACTAATATAAAAATGTAGTATATACGCTTATACACAGTATATATGCTTAAACATAGTACATAATATTATACAATTGATACTATAGGGTTACAATTTTATTTAACATAATGAATGGCATGTTTTTACTGCACATTCATAACAATATGCATCCTTTGACGCGTCCGAAAATCCATGTAATTCCAGTTAATCTCCATCTGTAAATAACCATGTTGGAAATTTTATGTTAGTCAGTACTTCGAGCTGGTCGCAAATTGTTAGATACTTATTCATGGTGGTTCGTGATCATCCCAATTAACATCCTCTAACCATAATGACTGGAACAGGATTTTCAGGCCAATCGTGACGGGTGACAATAGGCCCAATAGATCAAAGATGCGTGCCGTTTCTGAGCGATAAGATCGCTTTGTTACCTTAGGTGGTGGTGTTGACAATGACACCCTAAAATGAAAGTAGTCTTCGACAGGGTTTATTTTACACCTAATAGGGAAATCAGATGACTGTCATCGGTAATCTCCCAGGACATCATTTTACGGTTCTCTTTTGGAATATTCTTCAATTGTAATGGATGATTGGCTGACCAATTGGCTGAGGTTAAAACCACCGGACATCATTAGTGTCGTTACCTTTCGTTGAAGGTTTAATGCTACGTCGGTGTTGTTACTGCCAGACATCAAATCGTCCATATATAAATCGGATTTAATCACGCGGCTTGCATTATGATACAAATGGTAATATTTATCTGTGAGGTGATGAAATGAGGCTGTGGCTAAAAATAGTGCAGGAGATGTGCCGTATGTCACAGTCTTTAACCGGTAATGTTTTAGGGTTGAAATTGGGTGTTTCTCACATAAGATGCGACGGTAATCTCTATCGGTACTAGAAATGACAATCTGTCTAAACATCTTCTCGATGTCCGCAAAAAAAACGTATTGGTGCTTTCGAAATCTGACCAGCAAGTTTACTAAATTGTCCTGAATGGTCGGTCGTAGCCGTTATTCGATTTGGCAGAAGCATCGAATACGACGCGAACCTAAGTGGTAGAACTAGATTCTTTTATCACATTAGTTAAGCAAATTTAAGTTCTATATGACTGCAACTGGGTTTACTGAGACTCAGAAGCAAGAATTTCACAGGTTTACTTAGCAACCTATACGGTGCATTTCCTCATCCAAAAATATGTTATTTTTCTAGATAAATAAAAGCCAACAAAATGTTAACGAAGAAAGCGATAACGGCATAGGTGGGTTTTGCTTCAATCCAATTTGATTTAGTTGAATTTTACAAGTCAGCGATTCAAGATCTTTAAGTAGATTTTTTTCCGAAGATAGTGTAGCTAGCATATAGTTCTGTTGAAGTTGACGTTTTTAAATTAGCTGAAACTTGATAAAAGCAGCAATATTCCAAATTGATACAAATCGTTTGTTGTACAATATTTAGAAAAGTTTATCAACTGTAGCGAATCGTTCAACATTGGATCTATAAAAAGCTTTGAGTGCCAATGCTTCGATTTCCAATGGAATTTGCATTTTATGTTTATTTCTTAAACACGGATCGAGAAGCTGATATTATAAAATGTCAACACGAATTTTTATCAACTTCTCTACAAAATAAACGTCAATGCTTAAAGATTAAAAAAGTTAAATATTTGCTGATTCTCTTTGACAACACCAAAAAATTGTCAGATTTATATTCTATCATTTCCTACATTGTGTATTATAATATAAGAATTAAATTAAGTCATGCATCATAAAAGACATTGAAACACCAATTTATGTAATTATCTTCAGTCGTGTGAATGACATGCACGAAGTAAATCTTTTATTTCGAATAATTATAATTCGATTTTCAAGGACGAGTAATTTAGATTTGAAGCATAATAAATTTGACTTTAATAATCATCGCTTGGTGATTTTAAATATGGAAAATGTTGTAACTTTTTAATAATTACAAAAGTACTCCTGGAGCGCCGGGCACCACCGTACACCCGTATTACATTTAACACAAAATCGAAGCATTAGATATGAATATTGGTTATGACAGACTTGACCCAGTTAATTACACCAGAGCGATCGATAGTAATTTTGTTTGTAGGGAAGGAAAAGGAAAGGTATGTTATATCATATGTAACGTAGGTCTGGTTTTCCAGTAGCCACTTTTAAAACAATAAAACTACTATAATCACAAAACAATTACATTTATAATCCACTGCTCCAAATTCTGCAATCTCTCACCACCATCTCCATTTATTTTATTTCTATGAAATAAAACTATTATTGAAATAATTTTTTAAGCCGTAGACTCCAATAATTTGAACTAGTTTTCGCCTGAAAATTACAAATTAATTAATTCATCCTATTGTTGCTGAAAAATTATTAAGTGTATAGATATTAATTCTAATATAATAATATAATAATATAATAATATAATAATATAATAATATAATAATATAATAATATAATAATATAATAATATAATAATATAATAATATAATAATATAATAATATAATAATATAATAATATAATAATATAATAATATAATAATATAATAATATAATAATATAATAATATAATAATATAATAATATAATAATATAATAATATAATAATATAATAATATAATAATATAATAATATAATAATATAATAATATAATAATATAATAATATAATAATATAATAATATAATAATATAATAATATAATAATATAATAATATAATAATATAATAATATAATAATATAATAATATAATAATATAATAATATAATAATATAATAATATAATAATATAATAATATAATAATATAATAATATAATAATATAATAATATAATAATATAATAATATAATAATATAATAATATAATAATATAATAATATAATAATATAATAATATAATAATATAATAATATAATAATATAATAATATAATAATATAATAATATAATAATATAATAATATAATAATATAATAATATAATAATATAATAATATAATAATATAATAATATAATAATATAATAATATAATAATATAATAATATAATAATATAATAATATAATAATATAATAATATAATAATATAATAATATAATAATATAATAATATAATAATATAATAATATAATAATATAATAATATAATAATATAATAATATAATAATATAATAATATAATAATATAATAATATAATAATATAATAATATAATAATATAATAATATAATAATATAATAATATAATAATATAATAATATAATAATATAATAATATAATAATATAATAATATAATAATATAATAATATAATAATATAATAATATAATAATATAATAATATAATAATATAATAATATAATAATATAATAATATAATAATATAATAATATAATAATATAATAATATAATAATATAATAATATAATAATATAATAATATAATAATATAATAATATAATAATATAATAATATAATAATATAATAATATAATAATATAATAATATAATAATATAATAATATAATAATATAATAATATAATAATATAATAATATAATAATATAATAATATAATAATATAATAATATAATAATATAATAATATAATAATATAATAATATAATAATATAATAATATAATAATATAATAATATAATAATATAATAATATAATAATATAATAATATAATAATATAATAATATAATAATATAATAATATAATAATATAATAATATAATAATATAATAATATAATAATATAATAATATAATAATATAATAATATAATAATATAATAATATAATAATATAATAATATAATAATATAATAATATAATAATATAATAATATAATAATATAATAATATAATAATATAATAATATAATAATATAATAATATAATAATATAATAATATAATAATATAATAATATAATAATATAATAATATAATAATATAATAATATAATAATATAATAATATAATAATATAATAATATAATAATATAATAATATAATAATATAATAATATAATAATATAATAATATAATAATATAATAATATAATAATATAATAATATAATAATATAATAATATAATAATATAATAATATAATAATATAATAATATAATAATATAATAATATAATAATATAATAATATAATAATATAATAATATAATAATATAATAATATAATAATATAATAATATAATAATATAATAATATAATAATATAATAATATAATAATATAATAATATAATAATATAATAATATAATAATATAATAATATAATAATATAATAATATAATAATATAATAATATAATAATATAATTATATAATTATATAATAATATAATAATATAATAATATAATAATATAATTATATAATAATATAATAATATAATAATATAATAATATAATAATATAATAATATAATAATATAATAATATAATAATATAATAATATAATTATATAATAATATAATAATATAATAATATAATAATATAATAATATAATAATATAATAATATAATAATATAATAATATAATAATATAATAATATAATAATATAATAATATAATAATATAATAATATAATAATATAATAATATAATAATATAATAATATAATAATATAATAATATAATAATATAATAATATAATAATATAATAATATAATAATATAATAATATAATAATATAATAATATAATAATATAATAATATAATAATATAATAATATAATAATATAATAATATAATAATATAATAATATAATAATATAATAATATAATAATATAATAATATAATAATATAATAATATAATAATATAATAATATAATAATATAATAATATAATAATATAATAATATAATAATATAATAATATAATAATATAATAATATAATAATATAATAATATAATAATATAATAATATAATAATATAATAATATAATAATATAATAATATAATAATATAATAATATAATAATATAATAATATAATAATATAATAATATAATAATATAATAATATAATAATATAATAATATAATAATATAATAATATAATAATATAATAATATAATAATATAATAATATAATAATATAATAATATAATAATATAATAATATAATAATATAATAATATAATAATATAATAATATAATAATATAATAATATAATAATATAATAATATAATAATATAATAATATAATAATATAATAATATAATAATATAATAATATAATAATATAATAATATAATAATATAATAATATAATAATATAATAATATAATAATATAATAATATAATAATATAATAATATAATAATATAATAATATAATAATATAATAATATAATAATATAATAATATAATAATATAATAATATAATAATATAATAATATAATAATATAATAATATAATAATATAATAATATAATAATATAATAATATAATAATATAATAATATAATAATATAATAATATAATAATATAATAATATAATAATATAATAATATAATAATATAATAATATAATAATATAATAATATAATAATATAATAATATAATAATATAATAATATAATAATATAATAATATAATAATATAATAATATAATAATATAATAATATAATAATATAATAATATAATAATATAATAATATAATAATATAATAATATAATAATATAATAATATAATAATATAATAATATAATAATATAATAATATAATAATATAATAATATAATAATATAATAATATAATAATATAATAATATAATAATATAATAATATAATAATATAATAATATAATAATATAATAATATAATAATATAATAATATAATAATATAATAATATAATAATATAATAATATAATAATATAATAATATAATAATATAATAATATAATAATATAATAATATAATAATATAATAATATAATAATATAATAATATAATAATATAATAATATAATAATATAATAATATAATAATATAATAATATAATAATATAATAATATAATAATATAATAATATAATAATATAATAATATAATAATATAATAATATAATAATATAATAATATAATAATATAATAATATAATAATATAATAATATAATAATATAATAATATAATAATATAATAATATAATAATATAATAATATAATAATATAATAATATAATAATATAATAATATAATAATATAATAATATAATAATATAATAATATAATAATATAATAATATAATAATATAATAATATAATAATATAATAATATAATAATATAATAATATAATAATATAATAATATAATAATATAATAATATAATAATATAATAATATAATAATATAATAATATAATAATATAATAATATAATAATATAATAATATAATAATATAATAATATAATAATATAATAATATAATAATATAATAATATAATAATATAATAATATAATAATATAATAATATAATAATATAATAATATAATAATATAATAATATAATAATATAATAATATAATAATATAATAATATAATAATATAATAATATAATAATATAATAATATAATAATATAATAATATAATAATATAATAATATAATAATATAATAATATAATAATATAATAATATAATAATATAATAATATAATAATATAATAATATAATAATATAATAATATAATAATATAATAATATAATAATATAATAATATAATAATATAATAATATAATAATATAATAATATAATAATATAATAATATAGTAATATAGTAATATAATAATATAATAATATAATAATATAATAATATAATAATATAATAATATAATAATATAATAATATAATAATATAATAATATAATAATATAATAATATAATAATATAATAATATAATAATATAATAATATAATAATATAATAATATAATAATATAATAATATAATAATATAATAATATAATAATATAATAATATAATAATATAATAATATAATAATGTAATTTATTAAAATGTAATTTATTAAAATGTAATGTAATGTAATTTAATCTAAACCAAAACTAAACTAAAATTTAAACAATTAACCAATGATTGTGTTATTACTGGTCTTTAAATATTAGAATACAAATAGTTATATGCACGAAGTAATCATTTCATTGATAATAATAAAATTTATTTTTCAAAGTTAAAAGTCATTTATGCAGTCGTGTTTCTTTAATTTCAGCAATTTGAACATCAAAAAGCATTCAGTACTTTTATATATAAATTTCCGTTCACGATATAAACATTTGAAAGGTTTATCCTCTTGTGCATGATTGTTGTTTTCTCTTTCATTTTTATTACGTCAACCATTTGCAAACTATATTATGTACAAACTATGAACATCAAAGAAGGCTTGATTAATTTTAATACAGAATGCTATAATGTAGTAAAATTCTATTGTCACTTGACGTTATGCGCAAAACAAAACCAGTTTTGTAAAGTTAAGGAGCATATCTTTTAAATTACTATATCGTGACTTCGATTGAAGGTGGTAAGTGACGGGAATGAAATATGGCGGCGCAAGGAACATTTAGTTCTAAATTTTAATTTAACAGAAGCAGTTCAACGAAATCGTTTGATGGTATCCAATCTTATCAGTTGTTTGTATCCAATCTTATTTAAGGTTTTTAGATTAAGGATCACCAAAAATTGTTCCATTAAATTCTCCACAGCTTGGTTTCAGGCAAGGTAAGGTATTACGAGAAGTCTTTGTTTAGTTGCTGTTGCGTATAAAACCAATGTTTTCCGTAAATTAGGTTTACAATCATCTAACTCAAACATTATTTAGGTCCATCTAACTTACATTTGGTTTACCCGGCCACCAGATTGAATTTAATGTGATATTTAAAGATTATTTTGTTTATCCTATTGCTTCAGTACTTCGATTAAGTCTAGTGATATCAGTCTGGTAACTATCAGCAAGATAGTAGTGGCGTTCTATCATGAAGAGTGACAATGATTGAACCGTAAACCAACAACATCTACTACTCTACCAGTTTTTTAAAAGCCTATACTATGTCGGCATATGCATCGTCGTATAGACTAGAGGTGTTTAATTTTGAGCGATTGACACCATTAGGCTCTTCGGGGTCTCCATTTTTAAATAAACACTTCGGCTTGGGTTTCAAGGAGTGAACTTCTTCCTATATAATTCTTGATCAGCACTTCCTGCCCAGATTCAAAGAATCTTATGTTAGTTGACAGAGATTACTGCTTTATTTCTAAAGGGATATGATCATTTGTTGCGACAGCTTATTGAGTCGGCATTTCATGGCTTTAAATTTCTCGGCTCTCAAATTGTAATTTTCAATTGGTTCAGAACCAACAATATTTTCTATCACATTTAGTCGAAATAATTAACCGAGATATTGGTAACTGACAAAATATATCGAGATATTAGATTCATTTGTTTACGTAAATATAAAAAGCACAGATCTATATGTGTGAAACATGGTAAAGCCACAATATTGAGTTATGTTCCTAAAATGAAAAGTTAAACTAAATAGAATTTAAATGTACCGAAAAGTTGTCAAAACCGGAAGCCTAACTAAATGTGAAATACATACATTTCGATTTTGACATGGCCATCTATTTTCTTAAATCTTTACTATATACAAATTATCATATGGAAACACTAAAATATATAAAACGTATTTTCCATGTTATTATTTCTTATTTTTCTGTTTCCTGTATCCTGTTTCCGTTGTTTATTTAGTAACGAACAGAAAATTGAGGTTAACAGATTGTAATTTCTTATTGTTTGGGAAATCACCAAATTGTGATTTCTAAATGTGATTCAAAGTGCGGAGTAATGATTTTAATGTTATACAAATGTGTATCCTAATTAAAACAGGGTGGTTAGACTCATTCAAGCAAAATACTGGTTATTCTTTCTTACAAACGTCGACAATCTTGCAACAGGATTATACAGCAGATAGCAACTATAATTTTGATAAAACTGGCAAAACTTTATTATTTTTTGACAGTGCTATGGCGAAACCATATGCTATGTAGGTTAAAACAAATATGATTGACCGTTTGACAATAAGAAAAAATACAAATACACATGGACATCACTGTATGACATAACTAAAAATCAGATACACCATAGTATAGTAAACAAGAAATTCCTTACATGACTGCAATATGTTAGAACTATGAGTGCACAAACATTCAAAGCGACCATCAACTGGTTTTAAAGACTGTTTTAAACAAAGCTAAACGCAGTGAAACACACTAGACAAATAGGGGGAAATTTAATACAGATTTAGAGATACTGTAACAAGAAACATCTTCAATGAAATGCTCATACTCAAACTCCATTAAAATGGAGCCACCAGTATAGAACCGAGGGAAGTTTATAGTGTCATAGGGAAGCTAAAAACAATAAGTATGTGCTTTATTACCGATCCATATTACCAAATTTTTTTTGATATTATCCAACAACAAATTGAAGACATAAACCAATTCGTATTCTTTGGTTGCACAATAGCAAAACCAGGTGTGACAGAGGAAACCATAAACAAATGCATAAAAAAACCAGATATGCATTATGCATTTAACATGTTACATGAAAAAGTAAGATGGTCTAGCCTAGTAGGCGCCTATGCTCATAAATTGCAATTGTCAATGAAAAGTTAATTGCCAAATGACTTTTGTTTAATTTGTTATATATAAATGTTAATGGCTCAAAATGCGGTTCAACGCCTCAATTTTAATGTTGTAAACATTTGATAAAAGCAAGTAAAGTGCGATAAATGCAGTTTTGCCTATGTGATATATCGTTTCTTTATCATATTGCATTTAAAAATTTCAGCAATTTTAGTTTTTAATTGTTGTTATAATACGTATATACATTTTATATACAGGGTGTCCCAATAACCGGTTCAGATTTGATATATCGGTTATTTTGGCTCATGCAACACTAATTTCATTCTTTTTTGACGAAATGAGTCGCTTAACGCTTCAACAAAAGTGGGAAATGTTGGAAATTTACTTTCAAAAAATGTATGAAAAAATCATCTTTTCAGACGAGGCGAAAAATTACATTTTTAGAATTAACATCTAAACATTTCCTAATCAAGTGATCGTTTTAATTGTTATTCCTTTCAAAGCTTGTATCATTATTCATTTATATAACATATAACATAATCCATTACTGAAAACAACGTGACTCTAATAATTAGTCCACTGTATCGTCAACCATTAGTAGTACTATCAATTTATATCGCTGCATTAAATTTTTGATATTCTTCAAAACACTGATGGACTTAAGGGAGTCCTCGATTATTTGAATAACCCAGTTATGCATATTTGCCACCAATTGATTCGCTACCTCCTGTTTTACCTGTGGTATTCTTCTTAAAACCTGACGAGATCTGCTTCTATAGTGTCTGCACTATATCATTAATATACTTTGATAATTCTGTATTAGAATTCTGTAGTTTTACCTTTTGGATAAGTTGATAACACTGCTTTTGCCACCCTTACATATTAGAGCCAATAACCAACAAGATATTTTAGGGTGGTATTTGGTTATTCGCCACTACTTAGGGATCAAACAAAAAGGCATGTCTTGAACCGACTTTACAATTCTGTTGTAATTTTTTTTGTGATCTAGTAGCATGACATGAAACGATAGACATCATAAAACGTCAATAGCCATAAGACGTCACCTTTCTATAATTAATTAACTAATTATAATTTAATAAGTTTGGTTACGTACTTTTCGATCAGCTATAACATTTTTAGGAGCTGCTGTTTTGATATCAAACGAAAGTTTGTTTTAAGACTGCTTAAAATATCCGAATGTTCCGATTTTGCAATTTCCAAAACTACAGATGATATTATGAAGAATCATTTTCCAGGAGTTGGCTAGAGAACAAATTCATCCCTATCACTCTAAATTTTCCTAAGGATGAACCATAGTCAACTTACGAGTCGATTAAAGAGGTTTATCTTATAATAAAAAAAAATAAAAAAAAAAAAAAAAAAAAAAGTGATCATTATGCGTCTTATTGTTCTTACTGTATACGTAAATGTCTTAGGTGAGTACCGTATTGTTAACAATAGACTATACAAAAGCCGAAATCCGTTTTACGATTGCTTAATGCAGAAGTCCTAAAAGTACAAGGACGCGGCAATGTTTAGCTGATTAATTTAAAGAAGCCACCATACAAGACATCTATTCATACCTAAAGACCTAATATACCCCTCCATGACCAATATGGAAATCTCCGTGTTTAAATTGATGAAGTACTTTAATGTTCACAAGATGAAGAGCTGTGTTTAGAGAAACCTGTCACACTGGCTATATATGCAGATCGTAGAAGTAAACTCATGCGCGTTCATAGCAAGCATTCAAAACTCTTGGTGTTGGGAAGGGATATTTTTTAGAACGGTATTTTGGCCTGATAGTAAGTAAAAAAAAATACAAATTGGAGAATAATTAGGAGCATGCAGTTGCTTTTCTCCCGACGGAGGAAATTTGTAATGTTTCATCATTAACGATATATCCCGCATGGGGATATCACAAATCAAGTCAAACGTAACCATTGATGATTTTTATAAGGTAACAAATGCATTGGTTCGATCCATGTAATGGTTGTATCCAGTGAATGGTAGTGGTAAGACCACGAAAGATACAACTGAAATGCTTGTTATGGTTTCGTAAGATCATATTTTTATCTTACATTGAGATACACTTGAATGCTTTGTGTAAATGGTTGAGATGTGGTGCTCTGATATCAGTAAGCACTGTATAATTGTGAAAACAATCCTGGATAGTAATTTCCCAGTGCCGTTAGTTTTGGATTAGTATTTTGTTTGCCTTAATGTGAATTTTGAAGTTCGTACCGTTATCACTTTATATATGTATATATGGGTAATATTTCCTCGATGTACTGTAAATCATTTGAATGCTGTTGTTAAATAAGAAACTATTTCGAGATAATCTGCCTTCGTATAGGCAGTGGAGCGTGTCAACTTGTTTTGACATGTTCTCAATTGTTGCAATCATGTTAGAGTTCATCAATTGTGTCTAATACACCTCCACGAGGTACCACCTGGGCAACTACCTCAGTCGGGCAAATATTAGATGAGAGTGTTAGCACTATAAAATAATGACCGGATACCTGACGTTCTCCAGATGTATTTAGCCTTATCCTTGTATTGCGGATCTCTGCAAGGATAGACCTCCTTTCTCCGCCACTCGTGGGAAGAATAAGTATACTTTAAATAAATATACAAACAAAGCGGCCCGTGCTCGCTTAAAACTGGATAACTTAGAAAAAGAAAATCGGGTCTTTAGATGTTGATTCGCTCTTGGCTGTTCGTGCGCTCAATGTGTTGTTGTTGTAGGTATCGTTGTCTAAATAATTTCAGAATAATTGATGCGTAAGTAATGCAACTTGCAAGTATTAACTAAATTTAATTTATTACAACTAAAGTTTTATGCAAAATGGCTTTAGGAATAGGTCCGGCGTTATCCACGAGATAAGCCTAGAGCATACACAGTCCATTCAATCAATATTTTATACATCTTTTGGTTTTAAGGTTCGAGTTGACATAACTCGGTTGAACTCGTACCGACCTGCAGTATAGATAATACAATAAGTACGATTTGTACTCAGTTTAAATACAATTCAGTATCCTTTATTCCAAGGTTCTAAATTAGAATCGCCTTTAATAAATTTATTATAAATTTATAACCAGCATAAAAAACCTCAAATTGAAAATTGTTCATGGGAAATTGATTTAATAATATTCTTTTTTATTACGTCTTTCAATTTTATGTAGATTATTCTTATTTTTGTTAAGCTTATTTTCAAATTTATTATTCATTGTTTAATCGATTATTTATATTAATTTCATTTATTCCTTTTTGTGTGCTCCGCAATGCTTTATTATTACAAAATAAACGGTTTACTTGTTTCTTAAAATTTTGGGTTCAATGGATAGACACATACATATTTTGTTGTTGCTGTCGGATTTGGTCTTCGAAACAAAGAGAGTGAAAAAAAATGTTGTAAAATCATAATAATAATACTAATTTAATTTGTTTTGTGCTTTTTTGTTACTGTTGTTGTATGTTTCCAATTTATACAAAGGAAACTGATGAAAAACAATAAAAATTCATTCAATTGGATACAACGAGGAGAAGAAAATATTTTAAATCAAAACAGCAGGTCCTGTCCAAAAACAAAAAACAGGAAAAAGGAAAGGTTTAAAAATGTAAATTATTCATGTTTCTGTTACTAAAAGTTATGTAATAAAATCATTTTTGAAGGATATAAAAAACTATAAAATACATCTGCTGTTGCTTTAAAAACAACAAGAAACACTTAAAAATTTATTACATAAAATTACTAAAGTTATATAGTAATTAATTACAAATTTGTTATTTGTATATATAGAAAAGTATAATTTGCAACGTAATTAATCAACTTTAATTGAAATTTCACTTATATATATATATATATATATATATATATATATATATATATATATATATATATATATATGTATATATATATATTATATATATATATATATATATATATATATATATATATATATATATATATATATATATATATATATATATATCAGTGGCGTAGCGCGAAATAAATACTCAGGCATGCAATTTGAAACAAACTATGATTTTTTCACTTTTCTACGCTACATCAGAATTTAGAACCCTTAAAAACAATTTCATTGGAGATGTAATTGATAATTGATTGATTAGAGTGTACGGCCAAGGACTAATAAAGAACTCCCGGAATGCCGGGCACCACCGTACACCGGTGTTACATATAACAAAACCAAAGGAATAAAAGGAATGTTAGTTGTGATAGACTCGACCCGGTTACTGACACCTAAGCAATAGATAGTTAGTATTTTTATAGTTAAATGAAGGGAAAGGTTTGTTAGCAATGAAAGAATTGGTCCGGTTACTCGGTAGCTAATATTTAAACTACTGTTAGCACAAGACAATCACAATTTTAATAAACTGCTCTGCTTCCTGTCGTCTCTTATCAGCAACATTAATATCAGCAACGCCACCATTCAACTTTAATCTGCAAAGGTTCCCTGAAAACAAAATCTATTGAAGAACTAATTGCTCTTAGTCATAGGCTGAAATAAATTGAATTAATTTTTATCTGTCATTATAAATTAATTAATTCAAAATATAATAATATAATTAATATAATAATATAATTTCTGCAAGCCGTAGGCTGAAATAAACTGGATTAGTTTTCTTCAAACTTATTAATGAAACTTATTTCAAACTTATTAGTTTGTTCCATAACAATATATTAATATAAGAATTTCAAAAAATAAAATTTAAGAAATATAATAATATAAAATACAACAACCCAACAACACTATTTAATGAACTAATTACTTTTAATCATACCCTGTAATATAAAGCATTAGTTTTCGACGGCAATTTACAAATTGAATATTTCAACTCCATGCTGCTAAAATTAATTAAGTGAGCTCCTATTTATATTCACTTAACTAGAAATAATATTACCGAATTTAATTTAAAAAAAAATTTAAATAAAACAATTAAACGCTCGAATTCCATTGGAGATGTAATTGATAATATAAAAAAATTATTATTGAACCTAAATGCTGAAACTTAAAAAATAAAACAATTTGTTTCAAAATTCACTATTTTTGTGCGAGTTGTATTTAAAATTAGCGCAAGAATTGAATTTGCCACCATTTGACTGTTGAGAGTTTGGGGTTAGTAAAAATGGAGGATTACACGTGACAACAACGTAGTTTCATTATTAAACAATATCTCAAAAAATTAAAATTTTGGAGGCCACGCAGTTCGAAAAAGTCATACAAAATATGGTCAGAATAGTGTTTTAACTTCGTCAACTGTGCAGAGAGAGATTAATTGAAAAATTCAGGGGGATTGGATCAGTTGGATTTTGAGCTGGAGGCATCATTGGACTTTTTTGAAAATTAGGCCTTGCAAGCAGTGACTGTTACTAGTGCTCGATCTCGTGACATGACAACACAGTTCTTTCTGTTGAACTTAGATTACTCAATACATTCCGTGAAACAATTCAATTACTGCATTAGACATTGAATGGTCGTGTACTCTCTCATTTCGGTGATCAGAATTGGCGCCCTAGATTGTGTGATTTAACACCATTAGATTTATTTTTATGGAGTTATTTGAAGTCAAAGGTCTATGTCAACTACCTGTGCATTACAGGATAAAATTAAAACGCTGCATCAACAAAACTCAGCCACATTTATGCAAATTATTCATTAAACGTTTCTTCAAAAGAATGTGTATGTGCCAGCAAAGCTGTGGATACCATTTACCAGATGTGTTTTTCCATAACCCTATCCTATGTACTCTAAAGATTAAAAACTATGTTTTCTATTTCATTGAAATCTTGCGTTAATTTTAGGACGCCCTTTGTATATACGATAACGAATTGAAATTATTCTCCTCTGAATTCTTTAAATGTGAATTCATTTTATTTATCACAATTTCAAAAATCTAAGTAACTAATTTTTAAATGTACTACATATTTATATTATAAAAAAAAATTTAAATTTAAATTAAATTTTATTTATAAATTTCATAATCAATATCTCATAATCGTGATCAAGACAATTTTCATCTGGAACAGTATTTTTCATTGCTCGTAGAACCCCAATCACTAGTTTCAAAATTCATCAGAGCCCAAACTGACGAAGAAATTGATTTTTTGAAATTTATTGATAAAATGAACTGTCATTATTGTCAGACTCCTAAAAAAATGCATCTATGTGCCGAAAATTTATTAAAAATGGAAGAGGAATTGAACTTTACAAGAAAAAATTATAAAAATGGCAACGGGAGTATAATTTATTGAAAGTATAGTACAGAAATCTGAATCTTTGTAAGGTGTCGTCCGATTTCAGTCCAATTTCAGTCCGATTTCCGAAATCTTTTTCTCTTCCATCTTTTTAATAAGTTCGTTGGCTGTCCGATTTATGAAAACATTTTGATGTTGTAATTTTGACATTTTAACAAACAAATTTTATGTAAAATTTTCGAATTTATTGTTTTTTAAATATCTATTCATTTATTACACCTTTTTATAATATAAGCAAATGGTAAATGTTGAGTATCACATATTGAAACATACATTTTTTATAGTACTGTATTAACATTTTTATTCATTTTATCGACCACCAATGTAGCAATTTCAATACAGCAATTTCAACTTAATTATTTTTAATAATATTATAAATTCAATATTATCATACGATGATGCAGGAAAAGAATGCACAGTGGGATTTAACATGCTAAAGTATGATTAGGCGCTGCAACGGCTACTCATCTATTTGTGAACTTATTCATAAAATGCTGAATTTTACTGTACACAATTTAATGACACGATACTTGCGCATAATAAATAATAACACTTTATAATGACATTATTTTTTATAATCATAATGAAATTATCATAATGAAATTATTTTGTATATTGGACGTAAACTACGACGGGCCTGAAAACTATTTTTTTGTAAAACTATTTGCATTCAATTACTACACACGCCAATTTTGCTTGAAATGAAAAAACTACAGACCTGTCAAAATTATTACATGCAGTTGCTGTAGTAATTTGGTTGCATACAGTACAACGTTATAATTACTACAGCTGGAAAAATTACAAGAGAATGAAACTAAAGCAAAACAAATTTAAAAAAAATTAACGCTCACATTGATAATTTAAAAGTTAACGAAACAACTAAAAGTGTAAGTAAACTTCTTGTAAAAGAAGATTTTTACTACAGCGAAATGGACACAGCTTTTGCACAGTGGATATTTAATAACTCTGCTTCAACGTATAGGTATTTGAGGGACCAACTAAATTTGGAATTACCGTCCATCTCATTATATAAAAATGGTCTCCTATAAAATTTATACCACCAGGAATAAATGCAGTTTTGTAAAATCAACTAAAGAAAGTATTCTAAAATATGACTGCAAAATCCGAAATTACTGTGCTATCTTTTGATGAAATGTGTATCAAAAAAGACTTGATCGTTAACATATTTTTAGATCGCGTTGATGGTTTCTGTGATGGTGGACATGAAAGAAAAAATGAATTGGCCACAACAGTTTTATTTTTTATGTTACGTGGACGATTGGAAATATGTCCTCAGCTATATTTTAACCAACAAATCTTCGAACCCGTTTTAGTTATCAGCTTAAATAAAAGATAATATAAATATTAGCAACAATTTTTTAAAATTAAATGTCGTTGTGGTAACGTGTGATCAAGCTGCTACTAACATCGCGACTTATAAAACACTAGGTGTGACACCGGAATCACCATTTTTTTTGTTGATGATTTACAAATTCTAGCACACTTCAATCCTCCGCATCTTATTAAATCTGTCAGAAATGCCTTTTGAGAAAATAAAATTTTACATTCAGATTTTGGAGTAACTGATAATAACTTCATTCGGAAAATATACGAATTTGATCGCCAACAAAATGTTAAATTAATATCGAAACTTACCATACATCATTTTGAACCAAATATTTTTCAAAAAATGAATGTTAGATTAGCATTTCAAATAATGAGGAGAACAGTAGCCAGCGCAATTAGAACTACTTTAAAAGCTAATCCAGAAATGTTCGGTTCCTTAACAACGTCATACCAACGACTGAAGTTGTACAAAGGTTTAACGATATATTTGATGCCTTAAATTGTCGAAATTTCAAATCTACCGCTCCTTTTGAAATATTGGAAATAACGTTTATAAAATACTAGAAGATAGTTTATTATTTCTACCTAACAATTATTTCTAAAAATGAGAACTAATATTAATAATAATAATAATAATAATAATAATAATAATAATCATCATCAATAAACCAACCAAAACAGTTATCTTAAGAACTGGATTTTAAAAATTATAAGTGTATTCTAAAATAATCCTATAATATGGCTGCAACTGAATAGACTCTTGTTAATAAAACTTTAATATATTTTTTGTCATCTAATAATAATTGGCGTAAAAGTGACAAAAACGATAAAATAATAATAAAAATAGTAATAGTACATGTTATTATCTTAATAATAGTAAATAATAATAGTAGTAAAGTGCATATAGGTTATCAAAAAACTAAAAAAATACATATTTATAATGCATTAGTCATTCATGAATCTGGAAATTTATAAAGTAACAGTAACAAATCAGTGACGTAATGTAGACAGTATAGTGATTAATGTATGTGTGCATTGTCTCAAAGCTGTCTTCAATCTCTTTTAAGGCGCAAGCGCGGATGCGGATGTAAATAATAAAAAACTTCTGCATATTAACCAATCAAATTAATACATATAAACCATGTGACCAGCTTCACCAATTAAATCACACGTTTGCGGATATATAAAATTTCGTAGCAGAATCAAAACAAAGTAAAAACGGAAATCAAAATGTTTTAAATTTGTTTTTACATAGTATACGAGATTTTTATTCGCCAACGTGTGATTTGATTGGTGAAGTTAGTCACATGGTTTATATGTATTGATATGATTGGTTAGTTTTTGGATGTTTTTTATATTTTACAGCCGCATACGTGCTTGCGTCTATAAGAAGCCTATGTGCGGCAAAAATCCATATGAACAATTTTTTAAATTTTGTTTTGAATGGTTTTAAATAACTACCATAACATCCTATAAATTTGAGCACATTATAACATTCGTGGTGAGAGCGAATTATTTTATTACTCTCTATGTTTTAAATAAAAAAACAAAAAGTTGAAATAAAACAAAAAAAATTACATGTTCGTTAATTTTTTTTAAATTCCTCTTAAGTTTACCTAATCTCACAAATACATTCAACAGGTTACATTTTTCTCATTAATAGCTTATGTAAGAGTACAATTGAGCTTCCTATAAGGCATTGAAGACGGCCTTGCATTTACTACACCCTTAAAACATAAACCTAAACAATTACAAAAGAAAATTATTTATAACAAAATCATGTGTTATATGTTATGATAATTTGAGATAGTTACGTTTATTAATGAGTGACAAGATGACGCTTGTGTCAGCTGCGAATAACACTGAATTTGATGTGGAATTTAAAAATTTTGCTGAAAAATTAAAAACTGACATATTAACATGTCTCAGTATTAATCTTGGTAAGCTAAAAAGCCAAATTGATAGTTTGGTTGAAAAAATCAAGCAAATGGACAGTGAAATAAATGTTCTTCATGATCGTCTTAACAAATTTGAAGTTGAAAAAATATCATGTGTGAAAATGTTAATCAGATAATACATAATGTTGTTATTGCCATTGATTTTGAAACAGAACTTCATCGTTACACTGCTTTCAGGCTTAGAAACAACAAATTGAACTCAAGCGAAAATTTGCCAATTGTTATTAAGTTATCTGCCACTGGGTTCTTCATTAACTATCGATTAAAAACAACTTCAAACTGAAAGATATTGATATTGACTCTAACATGCGAATTTATATCAATAATAATCAAAATAAGCAAATTTTAACTGAGATCAAGAAGATGCAAAAATGTGCTATAGTTTTCATTAAAGCGGCAATTGTTAATATTATTACTATATCATCATCTAGCGGTGTGATTGTTTGAAATTAAATCTTTGGTGGATGTTAAACCCTTTCACTGCTGATACGCTTGTTGGCTGATATGGACTCTTCTAAGCGTTTGCTTGAAATCGTTTGATTTTATTCGTAAAACCCAATTCGCGTAATAACAAAAACTTTTTATTAAATAGATTTTTATTTTGCTGTCTGCTTGTTGAACATCTGGACACTAATGACTCAAAAAGGAGCGCGCATGTACAATTTGGTTTTTTGTTTTAATTTTAGAATGAGATATATATTGGATGAGAGCGCCTAAAAGTGGACTGTATATATTTGGTATTATCACTGTTCGAGATTTAAATTTTGCTAGTAACGTAACATGCCGCATCTCTTTGAAACATTCAACATTTGTTTCAACAGATATTATTTTACTGGATTGTCTTTGAAAAGCGGGCATATCTTGTGAATACTGCGTTTAAAAACATCGGAGTTCGTCTTTACTGTAACGATTCGGACAAACCCATATTTGCCGTAAGCAACATCAGAACGAGAACGACTTAACCTACTTGAAGGTTTGGTACTTCTGATTTCCATTTCAATCTTTTTTGTAGATATTCAATTGACCATTTTTTCCAGAATGATTGGGTCATATGCTGAATTTGATCCCATCTCTGAAGTGGATTGATGGGTTTTGATGCTATTTCTGGCTCGTGAATTGGTGTGAATGGAATCCTGATCAAAAAATGTGCTGGAGTCAGCGGCTGTGGATCATTGGAGTCATCGGATAGAACGCTGAGCGGTCGACTGTTTAAGCATTACGGTGAAAGTTCTTCAAATGACAAAGGATGTTCATTAGTGACATGTCGTAAGTGATGTTTTAAGGCTTTCACCCCTGCCTCCCCTAAACCTCCATGGTGCAGGGAGCGCGGTGATATAAAATGCCATGAAATATTATGGTCATCACTAAAATTCTCAATTGCCATTCTGTGATTATCGGATTTTAAAAATAACTTTAGTGATTTTAAATAGTTCCAGGCCCCATTATCGCTATGTATTGATACTGGCCTTCCTTTTATGGCAATGAGTCGATCTAGAGCTGCAATGAATTCCTCTGTGGTCAGGTCGCTGATGACCTCGAGATGGATTGCCTTCGTGCTGAAACAAACCAAGACTCCAATGTAGGATTTCAACGTGATCTTCGCTCGAGTACCTGACATTCTAGTTAGAAACGGACCACAGTAGTCTAATCCAACTAGCGTGAATGCTTTGTGGGGTGTCACTCAGTCAGCTGGTAGCTCACCCATGAGCTGTAGAGATGGCGTTGGATTTTGCCGAGTGCACGTAACTCAATTCGAGATGGCTCCTTTCGCAGCTAGTTTGTCTTTGATGGTCCAAAATGTTTCTCGCATCTTATACAGTAGTGATTGAGCTTTACAATGCAGGCTTATTACGTGATAGTGCCAAAACATGATGTCGGTAAATTGATGCGCATGTGGCAATAACACTTGCTGACACAAACGGTAGATTGCTACGGTTAGTGTGATCACCAACGCGTATGATTTCAAATGAATCCATGAAGGGTGTGAGCGATTTCATACAGCTCTATCGCAAAACTGTAACGCTTTGACTTCTGCGGCAAATGAATTAGCTTGTACGGCATGAATGAGTATAAAAAGAGCCGACGTAGACTTTTCGATAAATGAAGGAATTTGCTTTTTGTAAGGAAGCTTCAGGTTACGAATTTTGATAATTTGGTTAATAAACTTGACGCAATATCCAACAATTCGTATTAATTTCAGGTATGAGCTATGACGAAGTATTAACCCACCGATGACATTGTACCTTGATTGCATTGTGAGTACAATCTGTTGTTTCTTGCGTTCCTTTACTTCAACATTCGACACGTTAGGTAAATAGTGCTCATAATCGCATGATGTCATTAGAAAGGTTGACTCATGCCACCAATTCCATTGCAGTCGAATTCCAAACTCTGGAGTGAATATTCACGTGAGATGATATCAGCAATATTTTCCTTACTATCAACGTGATTCCAAACTATCCCATTTTTCAGCTCTTGTATCTCGGATATACGTGCTGCCACAAATTCTTTTAACTGAAATAAGGGTGTCTTAATCCAGGCCAACACTATAGTCGAATCTGACCACAGGCATATTTTATCAAACTTGATATTTAAGACGTTGGCTACCTTGTCATAGAGTCTGCAAGCAAAAGCGCTCCACACAATTCAAGCCGTGGAATGGTATGATGTTTTAAAGGTGCAACTCGGCTTTTGGCACACAATAAATTGACTGTAATTTCATAGTTCTGATCGCTGGTTTGAATATACAGGTACGCACCATAATCTGCTTGACTTGCGTCCGCGAACCCATGGAGCTCGAGCGTCTGTGGTTGTTTTGATATGGCACGTCTGTCTATAAAAATTGACTATCGATGAAACGTCAATTAAAAATTCATGAAATTGATCGAGTAAGTCTGGTGTTAGCGTCTGATACCATGAAACCTGTTGAAACTATAGCCTTTGCAAGAATATTGTTGCCCTGATAACGACTGGTGATGCAAATCCTAGCGGATCAAATACACTTGCTATGATTGAGAGGATTTCACGTTTTGTCGCAGGTTTCTTGTCGCAAAAGTTATAAAACGAGATCAGCTTATCGTTTGTGGGATCCCATTTGAGTCCCAATGTTTGGATGCATGTATTTGAACTCAATTGATCCAAATCGGATACGATCTCTCTGTCATCGGTCGATATAGTATCCAAAAATGTTGACGAGTTTTATACAAATTTTCTTAGCCGCATTCCTCCTTTGGACAGCAGCTCACATAATTGATTTTTCAACATGATGAAGCATTCATTGTCTTCGTCACCAGTCATGTCGTCGTCGTCATAAAAATCACATAATGCTTTTCGCGCTAAAGAAAACCTTTCTCCTTCATCAATGCCGATTTGTGCGAGAAAACGTACCTTGGAATCCGAAATCGTATAATGATGTTGTGTAAATCATTTTGAGTTCTTGGTCCCGTCAAGCAAAGTGTCATTTAGAGAAAGTCCCGATATAGTCTGCAGACGCATCGAAGACTACCCTCAACTTTGTGGTCGTACTGCCCGGCTTGATAACGCAGTGGTGCGGCAAGTAGTACCCAAATGAATTATCGTATAAATAAATTTGGCAAAGTCTCGTCTCATATCTTGGTTGCATTGCAATCTTCTCTCAATAGAAAGAAATCTGTTCAGTGCGATATTTTTTGATTCACCGAGTTCCTGAGCGTTCTTGTGAAATGGCAGATTTACGATGTAAATATTACGCGCATGTGCGTTTTAATAAAATGGTTTTGACATTCTTCTTGTTCTTTGGATAAATGTGCTTTTGCTGAGACTTTGTCGAGACTCCAAAATTTGGAAACCAAACTATGAAGATCGTCGTCCACGTTGTTCGATGATCACATAAGCGCAAAATTCATGCTGCCATTGGACTCCTGACCGACGGTACCGGCAATGATGTATCCAAACTCAATTGCGTGTAATGGTGGTAAATCTTCTGATATTTTGATGCGCTATTGTTTAAGAAGATCAAAGAAGTATTGGGTCAGCGAGTTGTACATGTTGCGGTATTTCAATGCTTTCTAGTCGTATGCGATGTTTGATAATTGGTCATTGGGAATCATTTACAAAAGTCACAAAAAATTTTCTCGGAAATCACCGATCAAAGGACTACGAAAATATAGTCGAGGAACTTTTAGTTAACTATAAGGCATTAGGCTGTAATATGTCCCTAAAAATACATTTTTTACATTCACATTTAGACTTTTTCCCCACAAATTTGGATGCTGTTAGTGATGAACACGGTGTAAGATTCCACCAAGATAGTTTTACAATAGAAATTTACAATACCAAGGAAAATGGTGTCGAAGTATGCTGGCGAATTACTGTTGGGGTTTACAACGAGACGTTCCTGATGCTAAGTATAGGAGAAAGTCATAAAGCACTTATATTGTAACATTGATTATAATCTAATTTTTGTTAAAAAATTTGTAGTTAAAAAAAAAAAAATAAAAAATTCATATTACAATAAAACTGTTCGTATTTAAAATATTTGACTACTAATTCTACTTTACTTGACCTCGTTCTTAACTAAATCAGCTAAAAATTTTCTTGTTACACGCAAAAAATGATTTTTTGTTGACCAGTGTTATTTCTCCAAAGGTACCAAACAAATACTTGGTCAAACAGTAAAGTTTCCTTCGAACTCCTATTTGGTATATTAAATGAATACTGCTATACCAAAAACCCAATGAATTGATTCAACAATTAATAATGCATAAATCAGCTTACACATACTACTATATTATTCGAAATAGTTTGGAAACAACCAAAAACAAAAAAATATTAAACAGATCCATAGTTCAATATTACATCCGATTAAATCTCTACAGATTGAACACAAAATAAAACATTTCCAAAATTTTATCTCATTATTTAAATCAGCACATATAGTTAATTATATTATCTAGATAAAAAGTTTGTGGTTTATCTATTTTAAAATTAAAATAATATTATTTTTATAATATATATATATATATATATATATATATATATATATATATATATATATATATATATATATATATATATATATATATATATATATATATATATATATATATATATATATATATATATATATTAATTAGCGCGAAAATATAAAATTACTCTTCCTCCTGTGAAACACCCAACATATTTTAATTTCTAAACGTATACAGTGGAAATCCAATAAGGCGGAGTTCGAAAGGACCTCAAAATATTTGTTTCCCGAATTATTTATTCATACTTAAATTTAACTATTTCTGTTGTAGAATTCTAATAATATGTATCCAAAACTGTCACATCACTAAAATTTTACTCCTCCATTTGAAGGTTAACTTTCGTTAGGTTCGCTTCAAGTATGTTTACGTCAGCGTGCCAAATAATGTATGGTTATTAATTTTACTTTTGCAGCAACGTAGTTTAAAGTGTTCGTCAATTACTATGAATTTAATACAAGACCGGGAGTAGCTTCCCAGAAAATTTTCTAGTTAGAAAATAATTGAAAAGAGTTGATTTGCAATAACCTATTATCATCGATTAGTGAAGTAGTGTTCTCCATCTATTAAGGGTACAACACAAGTAACAAATATTTGCCCACGAATTGATTTGTTTGGTCTTTGCTTGGTCCATCACACTAAAGCAAAAAAATTTCCAAAAAGCGATTAGCTAAAAGATATTTTCCCACATTCGGAGCAAATAAATTTTCTCATTGATCACACAGTGGCAAATATCTGGCAGTAAATAATAAAAAAGGTACAAATATATATTTTATTTGCGCGCTATTTTCTATACATGATCGGTATCTAACAGTTTTGCATTAGCTCCATTTAGGTAATTTACCAGATTTACTTAATCCCGATTTTACGCGACAACGAAAACTTTTGGAGCTTTTGTAATTATGTTTAGAGAAGACCAATTTATAAAAATATAGATGTATGGTGAAGTACCATTCTATTACACGTACGATTACACTTACTCAACGCGGACGTGGTTGACCAATGGAAGGGTTCCCAGGATTTTTAAATACAATGCATTGGGTAGGGGTATACCATGTATACTAATAATAGTGAATGGTATTATTTGGGTCTATTACTGCACATAGTGAGCGGTCCGACTCCGTTTAAGGATAGTCGATGACATATATATAACGTACCTCAAGTTTCTCGCAGCTTGACATTAGTTGTGAATATCCTATTTTAAAGAAAGAGCATTTTAGAAGAGAATATCCAGATAAAACTACCACAAGTGCTTGGCAAGTTTTTTCTACGGTATAAAGCAACTTATTCATTCACTATACTAAGATTGATTGATTGATTGATTGATTGATTAGAGTGTACGGCCAAGGACGAACCAGGAACTCCCGGAATGCCGGGCACCACCGTACACCCGTGTTACATAAAACAAAACCAAAGGAATGGAAGGAATGTTAGTTTGACAGACTCGACCCGGTTACTGACACCTAAGCGATCGATAATTAGTATTTTTGTGGTGTAAGGAAAGGAAAGTTTTGTTAGTAATGACTGAATTGGTCCGGTTAACCGGTAGCCAATATTCAAACTAGTGTTAGCACAAGACAATCACAACCCTAATGAACCGCTCTGCATCCTGTCATCTCTTATCAGCAACATTAGTATCAGCAACGCCACCATTCAACTGTAATCTGTAAAGGTTCCCTGAAAACAAAATCTATTAAAGAACTAATTGATCTTAGTCACAGGCTGTAACAAATTAAATTCATTTACATCTGCCATTATACATTGATTAATCCAAAATATAACAATATAATTAATACAATTTCAGCAATCCTCAGGATGAAACAGACTAGATAAGTTTTCTCCTGAAAGCACAAACTTATTCATCTGTTCCACAACAATATATTAATATAAAAATATCAAAAACTAAAATTAAGAAATATATAATATAAAATATAACCCTTCAACAACACTATCTAATTAATTAACTAAATACTCTTAACCATTCCCTGTAACACAAAGCATTAGTTTCAACGGCAATTCAGAAACTGGATGTTACCTTCAACTCCATGTTGCCAAACTTCATTAAGCAAGCTCCCATTTATATTTATATTTATATTTACTTATATAGAAATAATACTACCAAATTCAATTTAAATAAAATTTTATAAAATTTAAAATTTAAACAAAACCACCAAACGCTCGAACTCGATCAAACCAACCGTTCCATAACAAACACACAAGCACAACTTTGAAATCCCATTTATAATCCACCCGCATCCATAGAATCCACCCGACCATCACCATTACTTGATCCACTTTTTTATACGTCCTGTAATCGCCAGAATCTATGCACACCCTAAATAACACAGATCCATTTTATCAATCACCCCTATACACTGTGTCATCCCATCACCGAAATTTTAGTTCTTATTCAGTTTTCTTTATACTTACTCCAGCAATACTACAAACCAGATCCCACAAACATTTATCAAGCAGCATGATTCAATTTAATCAGCCACCTCATGTCAAATACGTCATATAATCATCAAATACCATCCCTTATCATTACCTTCGACACAAAGCTCAAAACCAATGTAACTTTAATACCATAACTAGCTTGATCTCCGCAAACCCAACCTGACAATTCGATCTCTTGAAATATACCAATCTTAACCCCTTATCCGTCCCCCTTACTAACCATATATCAGCATACTAAGTCCCTTATTCATATACCTAAATTTTAGTTCTTTGTTTCCTACTAATTCTTTTGTCTGCCATCTGTGTAGTAGAACCCAAACTACATTTCAATCTATAATAATATACCTCATGGTGATTATAATAAAACTCCATGTGGTTTATATTAATTTGACATATCACCACTATTTATAGACCATATTTCTATTTCATATAAGTTGCTATACTTAAAGCGCTCCAATTTTATTAGATTTACAGTTTTCAAGTGTTCAAATAAATATTATCAATTAAACTGAGATTAAATTCATATTTATTTGAAACCCAAATGTCCGTATAAGCTATTCTCCCCGATGGGAATTGTGCATCAATTTGGCATCATATACCCAAATTGTCCCCCTTATTCACCTCATGATCTTCGATCCGAGGTGGTTCACTACATCAGGAATAATCTTAATGATTATATTCCTACCCTTCTCGATTATATATACCATTCTAACTTTTATCAATCCTCCGAGTTGTCCGAGACCCAACTTCTTCAGAGGTATGTTTATTTTATTTATTAAATATATATATACATATATATATATATATATATATATATATATATATATATATATATATATATATATATATATATATATATATATATATATATATATATATATATATAAGGAAATTTACAACATATAAATTAATTTACAGGTATTTGTCCGCCCTTCAAGAGGATGGTTTCTGGGGAGGCACCGAATGCCTCTCTGCAGTGTCGAGGCTGAGACAACTTAAAATAATAATACACCATTCTGATGTTAGTCGTCAAACCATCTTTGTTCCAGAGAGCGGTAAATATACCCATGAAATTTATCTTCAATATAATGGCACTCATTATAATAGTTTCGTGCCTTCTTTACCTCTTTCCTTCCCGTCTACCTCGTTTGCTCAGCTTTCAAATAATTCTAGCATTGTTCCACATATCGCTAACCCTGTTCATCGTGACCTTCATACATTCCATAATCCCTACAACCTCTTTGATACTTCGCCATCCACTCCTATCTCACTTCCCTTAGCATTTACTTCTCTTTGTTTTGGCACATGGAATGTACGTGGGATTAATGATTCCAAAAAACGCAACGAGCTCGATGAAATTTTACAAGCTAACAATATTGCCCTCTGCAGTATTCAGGAAACCAATATGCCTTCCGGTGTCTGTTCCACTTCTAACTATACTTGGTATCTTACTCAAGACCCGACTACTCACCGCAGAGGAGTGGGATTGCTTCTTCATAAAAGTTCAATCATATTTCCCAAGCGAATTAAATATTATTTCGGGAGTATAATCTCTCTTCTAAATCCAAACTTGCAGTTATGTAATAAAATTGTGATTTTCGAGATCTGCTGCGGTGCTTGGGTCGGGACGTACCGGGTTCGAAACCCAACGGGGAAGGGATGTTAAGGAATTTTTCATCTCTTGATTGCGATCAATGAAGATGAATACCTGTTGGAGATGAATACCTATGACCTCTGTTGGAGTGCAGAATCCCTGCGTTGAACCATCGTCCATGCTGGCTGGCGATGTGCAGATGCTAGATTTGGTTGGCGACGGCGTAAAGTAATCGCAAAAGAGTTGGGTGAGCTTCGGCTCCAAAACAGATGCCATAGATTAAAAATATAAATTTATTTAAAGTTCTAATATTACCATATAATTTAAAACGGGATAGATTTTAAGAAAAAACTGATTATTGTATTGTAAGATCAGAATGACCACATAGTAGATTGCTTCAAATTAAAACCGTTGCAGTTTTATTTCAATTTAAAGTTTGAGCAGCCAAATGAAAAACCGTTTATATACATAATATGCTATATGTGTATGTACTTACAGAACGTTTATTATTACAAACATATCAGCCGTTCTAATTTGAAAAACTATAAAAAAAATAATTTGTGTATGTCTCAATTAAATATAATTTGCCTGATTTCAAATAGTTTAATGTTCTGTTATATGTGTTCTCAAGCTCGTCGAGATGTCGTTGAAATAAAATTTTGTGACAAGCAAATTGTATAGCATAGATATATTTCATTCATTCACTATACTAAGATGTACAAAAATAGTATCAACGAAATTCTTGGATATGTAAACGAACCATTTAACCGCCTAAAATGAGCGAGTGGTTGCAATTAACAAAAGCATTTAGTCCGCAAATGAATGAGATTAAGTAGTGTACCCAAGTACCTTAGACGATGATTTATTTATTTCACTTCTAGGATCACTTACTGAACTAACCTTATTCAGTACAACTCCATTAACATTATAATCAAAAACCAATTTATTTATTTCTTTTTTTCTGGTAAATGATATTGCCATACATTTACTACATATTTCAATGCAAGTCATTGATCCAGCACTATTGACGTATCATACAAATATCATTGTGTAATGCTAATGCGTCAGACAAGTTACCAATTTCACTATACATTTTTAGGCCATCTGCGTATAGAAGGAAATTACATATAATAATATCTACCAAGTCATTAATAAAGATTAGGAAGAGAAATGGGCCCAAAATTGATCCCTGAGAAATACCACATGAATGATGTGAATCTCGAAGATTTATGACCATTAAACAACACATATTGCTCTCTATCTGACAGATAAGAATAAAAAAATGCAACATCTGATTGAAATAACCCAATTTGAAATGATTTACTTTATCAAACGCTTTACTGAAGTCAGTATAGAGACAGTCGACTTGTCGATTACCGTCAACAGAACTAATAACAAAATCAGTAAATTCCATTAAGTTTGTTAAAGTAGTTCTTTCTGGATAAAAACAATACTGTTTCTGAGAAATTGAATTTCGAACAAGATTGAATAATTTATTATGTAACATTTTCTCAAATATTTTGGCAAATGAATTTAAAATAGAAATTGGTCGATAATTAGGAATATCAACTTGATCACCCTTTTTAAAAATAGGGATAATATGTGACTGCTTTCGTTTATCTGGAAAACACGATGTTTTTATTGCAAAATTGAAAATTATTCGAAAAGGCCTGTAAATAATATCTTTTAATTCTTTAACAAAATAACTATATTTCCTTAGTCCTTTTTAATGCAATCATACCGTAGCTTACGGAAATTAATCGAACAACTAAAGGGCTAGTTACATAGACGAAAACGAAATTGACCGAAATGAAATGAAACTAAACGACGAAAGAGTAGTAGTTATATAGCTGAATTAATGAAATCATTTTTTGATATTTTGGCATTTGGGAATTTTTTGTGTACGAAATAAATCTGTTTTCTTAAATAAATATCAGTGCTTTTAAAAAATATATTAATATATAAATAATGGATTTGGATTTTTATTTTTTAGTTTTACTACTAGTGAAAAAAAATGAAAGTAAGAAGACATCGACGTGTACGGTGTTGGGGTGTTCGTCCTTCAAATAAATGGGATTTTTAAAAGTTGTTTTTCAAAAAATGAAGCATGAAGTCCCGGAACAATTTTTTAAATATACCCGTATGACGGCCGACACGTTCGATTTTTTGTTATTATTATTAAAACCAAAACTTAAACGGTTATCAAGAAAGGCCATTTGTCCGGAAATGAAACTGGCATTGTAATGTTGACAGTTTGCGACTCGAATTATAATTTTATAATGGTTGATGTTGGGTTCTCCGGCAGTGAAAGCGATGTCAATATCTTTAAACGTTCAAAGTTCGGACAAGCATTAATTTAAAAGAAGTTAAATCTAGCTGGCCAACGAATCCTTCCAAATACTAAAATAAACTTTCCTATTATTTTGTTGGTAAGATCTTCATAAAAATTGTATTTATTGTATAACAAAAACTATTTTATTTCAGGAGATGCGGGTTTTCCGCTAATGGAAAATTTAATGAGGCCATTTCCTGGAAACTTTTTGCCCAACGATAAAAATATTTTTAATTATCGCCTTTCACAAGCAAAAAGAACCATTGAAAATGGCTTTAGGATTTTGGCTGCTAGATGGCGAATTATCCTTACGACCCTTAATTTACGACCGGTGAATGTGACTCACGTTGTCCTAGCCACAGTGTGTTTACACAATTTTATTAAAACTCACGAGACAAACCGTACAATGTTTCAATACTGCCCTCCTAATTATGGCGATGTACTGTTAGAAAATGGCGACGTGTTGAAAGGTCAATGGAAAGATGATATAAAACCTCTAACTTCTGTAAGTCGGTTGGGCAAACTCGTTCAACCAATATTGCCTACAGGTTGAGGGACGATTTGAAGGATTATGTGAATAACATTGGAGCAGTTTCATGGCAATGAAAAAATATTGCAATCAACTAATTCATTTTTACAAATAAAACAAAACTATATATACATAAATTAAATTTTATTTAGTTAATTTTTTTGTTACTTAATAATTGGTTATAAAGCCAATAGCCTCATTTTGATCATATTATGACGTTTGTTTTAAATAAGTTTTCACAAATGCGCAAAAATGATCAATATTAGTTTCTACATTATCACTTTCATATTTATTTTTTTTTATTAATTCTAAAATGACTGACATTTTCATATCTTCTTTATTTCGTTTGGCGGCTATTGTTGTGGTTGTATTATTTGTACTGTCATTTGTATTTGATGGTTCTCCGTCTCTTTCATAATCCAATTCAATGAATTCATCAAAATTTGAAGAAAAATTTTCATCGAGCATTGTTGGGGCCTTTTTTTGGACGCGGTTGATCTGCTTTAATTTCCTTCAGTCCTGCAAACAATACATTAAAACATTTAAAATTAATTTAGAAAAATTGCTTACACATTATTTCTAACACAATCTTTTAAACATAAAAGACTGTAGAAGTGGATCCAACTAGGAGCTATACAGCTCCCACTACCAGACGGTCGGTTCTTCTTTTTTAACTCCTTCTGGAATTTATCACTGTGGTATGTCCACTTCTTTTTAACTTGAGATGGGTCTAAAATATATCATAAATATTTAAAAAATAAATTTTGAATTGTCATATTATATCACCTGTAACACCCAACTCCTTGGAGATTTTATTCCATATTTGGTCCTTAGTATTTTTGTACTTGATATTTCTTTTATTATATAATTCTGGATATTTTTGAACATTTAAAATTAATAATTCAATATTCTCTTCTATTGCGTCGGAATCCATTTTTTTTTTATTTGAGACTTTTGATTTGACATAAGTGCTAATAAGCATAACAAAAAAAAAAAAAAAAAAAGACCGATAACGTATAACCGCAAAAATTCGTTTCGAAACGAATGGAATTGAATTGAATCAATTTTTCCGTTTCTTTCATTTCGTTTCGTCAATAACATATGAATCGTTCCAGAGATCTATTTTACTTGCAGAAAAACCATGTCGTGATGCCATCAAAGCTCCACCACCGTCAACTTTTGCGTGTACATCAAATTTGCGATCACTTCGAAATACCGTGTATCTACCATCAAATATTTCGCTAGAATTAATAGAAGGATTAAGCCAAAATTCGTTTTAACATATAATATCGAAATTGGCTGGCAATATTTGCAATCTCCCATCATTTAGCTTTGTTTTCATACTATTATTATTCATATTATTTATAATTATTAATCGAATCTAAAGGCGACTTCACAGTTCAATTTCTTCGTTCATTCAAGGCGCTTTTATGGTTGTGTTCATTCGTTCGTTCGTTCATTTGTTCTTTCGGTAATATTATTTTGTTGATTTTATGGTTGATGAAAATTCACGAAACGATTTTGTCACCACAGATCGATTAAAAATCTAAGCATTTGACATTTTCTTGATAGATATATCAACCTTATTTTGTCTGTAAACTATACCTATTTTAATTTTATTTTATGTAATATTGATTTTAAACAACGATTTAATATTTAATTTATATATGTTTACCACGGAACTTCAACAATACTAATCAAATTATTGCTACTGTCAAAATTTGTTTGTATATAGTATTGCTATCCTTTTTAAATTGTATAATTTTGTCTCTTTTACTTCATATTCGTTCGAACGAAAAGTTAAAAGTTGGTCATCTTAATGAAAAAAATACAAAACGAAAATAAGGGAATGTGATTGGTTAAAAAAAGCACGGAACGAATGAACGAACGAATGAACACAACCATAAAAGCGCCTTCAGTAATTTTATTTTGACGTTCACACTTCTTGTGAAATTTCAGAACGAATATCGGAACGATTTGGTTTCCATCTTGTTTAAAAGTGAAATCTTTTAACATCATTCATATTATTTGTGGTTAAACATATTCTAATTTGATAAACATATAGTGAGGTTATAAATATAGCAGGAGTTGCAATAAAATATTCAATATATTATATATTTGTTAATATACATATTATTTCCGTATCAAACAATATTTTCAAAACAAATGGCTTGGCTTTATATCTTTTTTATTTTTTTTGCTATGCTGTCTCTTTTACTCGATGTTCGTTCAAACAAAAATATAAAATTGAACCAATCTTGTGAAATTGATTCAATTCAATTTCATTCGTTTCGTCTTTTGCGGTTATACGTTATCGTTTTTTTTCTTAAGAAAGTCACATGATTGTTTTGAGCTATATAATTGGTTGAAAAAATTGTTTGAATGAATGAATGAACAGAGAAATTGAACTGTGAAGTTGCTTAAAAATTAAAAATAAAAAAAATTATTTCTTAATATTTACTAGTCTATCCAAATCCAATTCAGACGTAATTTTAATCAGTTCATCACCATCTGTCTTTCGGCAATAAATGTTTCCATGGCTGGCCCACACATACTTATATTTGTTGTTATGGTTTTTTGTTTGAAGAAGTACTGCTTTACTCTTAGCAAGCAATGTTTTTTCCATCCTGGTAAATAGTCTTTGATAATAATTTTATTAGTACTATTAAAGTTTATATCGCTTGCTTTAACACTATCCCTCGTTTTAAAGAGTTGCATTATAGTGTCCTTGTCTAATTTATTATACAATTCAACAGAAATTGGTTTAGGTGTAGTTTTGGAGTACGTTCTGTGGATATGCTTAATACACCCTGTATCGTTTTTTGTAAACCCAATGTTTTTAAACAGTTTGTCAGCCATCACCAACAAGTTTTCATCTTTAGCACATGGTATACCAAATATTTGAAAAGTAGACCGGTTACAAAATTTTTCAACCACTTTTAACGGGTATTGCATAACTGGAGTTGCTTATTTAAATTAATGTTTTCCGCTTTCAAGGTAGCAATATCACTGTCATGGGCATACATCTTTCTTTCTATTTGTAACAGTTGACCCATTTTTCTAACGGGGTGTTGCGCAGGAGAAATAACATTTCACAAACCGCAGGGTAGTCGTATATGCAGCTGATGTCGATCTGATGTTTAAAAAAAACCTATTTTTTTTAAACATTTTAAATTTTTTTTTTAAATTGCAATCAAACAAAATATATTACGACCATCTTATTTTTCTGCAAAGGGCTTTTATATAATCATAAATTTTTAACAACACCCACTACAAATGCGTTTTGAGTCTAAAGTTATGTCAAATTTATTCGAAATAATTCCGATAAGTCGAAAATCCTATAAATAGCAGGAATCCAACTGCTATTTATAGGATTTTCGACTTATCGGAGTTTTACTGTACTACGAATATAATCTAACAGGTAAATATATACGTAAGACGACAGGCATACGTAAAAAAAACTATTTGATAAAATTAAAATAGATTTTATCTCTTTTACCACGTTTAAATAAATACGTTATTTTTAGGTACGTACTTGCTAGAAATAACATACACGTACACCTATAATAGCTCAATCGAAAAAATTAAAAAAAATTTTAAAATTTTTATATTTGGTTTGTTTTATATTTTTCATTTTAATTAATAAAATTCCCATTAATGGAAAATGTTTTTGGTTTGATAATTTCCTGTATAAATTTTCCACAAAAAAAATACAAAGTTTTTAAGTATTTTGAAAAAAAAGCAAAAACAAAAATGTATTAATTTTTCATCTAATTTAAACATGAGGTTAGAAAAATTGAAAATGTTTTTTTTCTATACCCCATCCCGCCTTTGCTCCAAATAAATTCAATCGAATAACATTTCTATATACATTTTGTGAGAATTTTGTTAGAAAAATTTTATTTAAATTTCTAAAATCAACTTTTGGAATACATATAGGTATTTTAATTACCTTTGATTTGATTTAGTGCTATTTTTGTCCTATTTAACATTAAAAACTAGTAAATATGGCTTAGGTATAACATTCAACAATTTTTGTTATAATTAGAAATAACATCATTAGAGTAGTTTATTTATGCGAGAGATGAAATTCGATAATTTTTAGAATAACTCCTTTGTGGCTTGCTATGGCTAGCAATGTTCAAAAGTGTATAGTTGAAATTCCAATCATCACAATCATCACAATCAACAAATATTGATACTCTTATACTTGTGATATTTTTGGCGAGTTTTATTTAGACTGTGTCCGAAAAGTAAAATAATTGTTTGAACTATTTCCCCGCCTCATACGTTTTTAAATTCACTTTGTGAGTTATAAGAACTATGAAGCAAAATGCCATTTACAATTGTGTTCATTATTTATTGGAATTGTCATAGCAACGAATAAGTTCAATTTTTTCTTATATGGTTTTTTAATGGTACTATACTTATTATAAAACCAAGTAGTGTTTTTATATGTTTTGTTGTATACATCCGAGTATGCTATGCGATGAGTTTTGATCAGTGAGACAGAACTATGGAAACAACATGCGAAAAAAGTCATGGTATACAAGAAAAAAAATAAAAACAAAAAAGAAGCCAAAAAGTTTGCGTCTGGGTAACAGAGAAAGAAAATGTTTATTTTCCTTGTCTTGAATTTCGAATTTTCGGAAATGAATTATATGAATAATAAAAAACAATAGTTGACTAGAAAATTTTTAATTCTCATTAATTGTTGTTTTGAATTTATTTCGTTGAAACTGCTTTTCAAATAAGTTAGACTCACTAAAAAGAAAAAGTATTTCTAAGTGTGTAGTGCCAAGTTGTTCGACTAATTTGAAGACTAAAATTTTAAAATTACATTATTTTCGTAAGTACATTATTATAATAGATTAATTACATAATTATATTAAACAATTTTGCATTATTTAAATATTTAGTTTTCCAAAAGATCAAACACTTACAGTTAGAGTAAAAAGATGTTAATCCAAAAATAGCAACAAGAACGTATTCTTCTACATCTTTTTGTCCGGAAATTGAGTTAGGAGAATTCACTAACTCACCAACAGCATCAATAGGTTTTGATTCCGAAATTGCAACTGAACTGAATTTTTTCACATCATATTAGGAACAATGCACAGTTGGGCGTGTAAATTACACAATGTAATTTACTGGGTTTTTTACATGTAAAATGTATGTAAAATGTAAACGATTATTTTATACATACTGTAAAATATAATTCAACTTTTTCATTACAATTATCGCCATCTGTTACCAAATCTTTTAATTAAAGAAAAATTGACTATATACTACAGTGTAGTGTATTTGTGTTTATTTATTGTGATATTTGTACATATGTATAAATGTAAAATAAAGTGCAACTTTCCTATGATAAGAAATATTTTGACAATGAAATCTTGACACCTGCTATCAATAAATGTAATTTGATGAACGCTTCGTTTTTCGTGAGAGGAGTTAGCATATGGAATTCCTTGAATGATAACTGCTGGGTTTCAAAAATAATATTTTTCCCAAATTTAATTATTAATATATTAATCAATTTATCTAGTATTAATTCTATGGTAAGGTTAGTATAATGGTATTGCTGCAAACTTAGGTTATGAAAAATTATTAATTGTAATTAGAGTAAGAAAAATTAAATTGAATTAATAAAATTCACTACAGTTCCACGCTTAAATTCGATAATCATGTTCGCTACATCTTTACTACACTGGACATCAAAGGCATAATGCATAGGCATTTTATCGAATGGATAGAATAGGGCTAGTAATTTCAGGCATACATTTAGTTGATGAGGGTGAGACGGGTAGTGATAATTTGGTTGATTTTGTCCTGTTTGAAATTAATAAAGATTTAAATTTAAAAGCCAGTCAAACGAGTATAGATTCACTTCATTCATTTCACTGCAGAGAATTATTTTATTTATGATTAAACGTCAAATTGCAAAAAGTTTTCCGCTACATATCGAAAGAAATATGCACTCTTAAAAATATTTTATTTTAGTTTATTCAAATGTAGCTAGATGGCCTATGTCACTAGTTGTTAATTTTGTCGAATATAAGAACTAGTTTAAGACGTAAACAGATGGCATTGTAGAAGGATAGGTGATTTTTAAAGTCTCAATGTAGATAACTAAAAGTTGAAAATAATTATGATTCACCATTTAAATAAAATGTTTAATTGGATTTTCTAGTGCAAGTTATTCTTATAAACAAATGTTTGTATCATTTATTCAATATTTTAAATTATTTCTGGACGGATTCTCGTTTTTTAAATATAATTTACATATTTTTGTAAAATACACATTTTTTTTTGTAATTTACGTTATTTACATGTAAAATGGAGAAAACGTTTTTTACATGTAAAACGCCCAACCCTGGAACAATGGATTCCGAGGACTCAGACAAAATATATGCCAACTTAAAAAGTTTGGAGAGGGATCAAACTAAACTACTAAACCTAGGAAATCCACATATCGCAGTACTACAATCAAATTTCAACGCACTATCGAAACCCATCGCGCAGTTACAGAATGAAACAGAAGAAATTGAGAGTAAACTGAACCAACTAATTCAGCGAGCAAATGATCAACACGAATTTTTCGAGCGAAAAGAGCAGCTAAATCAACAAACTTCGGAACTAATGTCATTACTACTCATACAGTGTTTACATGTAACCAGAATGCAAGAAGAAGCTACGGAGATAATATCAACATTAGATAACAAAAGAGTACATCCATTAATAGTATCATATGAAAAGATTGTCAGTATATTAAAGAATCAAACGATAGAAGATAACCCAAGCAGAACATATCACCAAACCATTAGGCAAATTACGGAAGAAACATACATTGAAGCAGATAACCAGATCATTATAAAAATAACAGTTCCAGTAGTAGAAAGAGATAATTACACGTTGTACAAACCATATCTGTTACCGATCAAAACCAAAATCAGCTATGAAATGTATATCACAAAAGCGGAATTCAAAGCAATCAACGATGACAAAAGTTAATCTACGGAATTAAACATATGGGATGTTATGAAAAGCAAAACAATAACAGAAACCGTAGAAGCGAACTTCATTTTGTGTCAACATACCCAGGCGATAATAATCAATCAAAATTCGCATTGTCTTACAAGTCTCTTCACAAATCCATTAAATAAAATACAACCATGTGAAACGATACCAGCACATCCACTATATTCACTAACAAAGCTAGAGAGCACGAATTCGTGGTTGTATTTTTTTTTTTTTTTTAACAATAAATCCAATTTATTTGAAACATTTTTTTACATAGGACTACTATTAACAATTACAAAAGTTTGAAAAAAGGCAAGTGGATTTATAAAAAGCTTGCCATAAATTAAAAATTATACAAAATAAATATGGTACCACTGTCCCTACATAAAACGGGCACTCGGGTACATTAACTTTCTAAAACAATACATTTTTGTATATATACTGTATAAAAGATTAAACTATCAAAAATTACATATTTATAAAAAATTTATATAAATTCGCAATAAAATTAATTTGACATAAAAAAAAATGTTACGAAAATTTTTACGTCATTTGTCTCAAGGCTTAAAAACTACGTGGAATAAATAAAAATATGAAAAACCATTCACACACAAAACCACACCTGTACACACTCACACACAAGCACACATAAAATAAATAAAAATTCTAAATTTAACAATTTAAAATGGGACCGAAAAACGCGCGCGAACCATAAAAATTGTTATAACATAATTTTGTACATTAATTTTTGACTCTAATTTTATAAATAATATTATACTATACAAGTGTATAACGTTAAAAATTATCAAAAAATATAAAAATTATTGATGCTGCTGCAAATTACCATCAACTTCGTCGTCCACCAATACGAATTTCGTCGTCTTTCGTACTCATCGTCATTAATTTGTAGCGTCGTGTTGAATCGTATGTGTTCGTCGGGGTTCGAGAATTTGTCCGCGTCAAACCATTTCTCGTTTGGTCTCCTCGCCACATGGTATATTAACGGTAGTCCGTCACGATTTTGAATGTAGCCTAAACGGTCAAAGTAAATGAAAGTGTTCGGTCCTGGTTCCGTACCTGTTGTTGCGTATAATTTTGATAATGTTGTGTCCACGTGATAAGGTCCGTAAATCAGCAAGTTGTCTGTATTTAGACAAGCTCGTCTGATATGATTTCGCGTTAATTTTAAAATATGTACGTCGATACGGTCCGAGTCGAAATTTTGATATTGCACTCGATTAGAGATGTAGTGGGTATAGTCTGTTTGTGCCTTTCTGTAAAGTCCGTTGCAGTGTCTAAGGCATTTTCGTTCAAAAACTCTGTACCGTTCCATATAGCGTGGCACCTGATTGTACCACACTTGGAATCCGTACGTCAAAATTGGTCGTATAAGTGTTTTGTATGCAATGATTTTTACTCGTTTGTCTAAATGTCTGTTGTAGAAGAGTTGCCGCACACCCATAAATGCGCGTCTCGCTTTTTCCAATTGTATTGACGTATGTGTAGCCATATAACACAAATTATCGATGTTTACGCCTAGATAATTTATCGTTTCGCACAATTTTATTGGCTGCTCATTAATTTTGATACAAAGTTTACGCCAATTTCTCTTCATTTCGCGTGAAGCGTTTTTAAATGGTCGACGAAAGAGAATTGATTCGCATTTATTTGGATTAATTTCTATATGCCAAAGATTGAAATAATTTTGGATGAATTTTAAAGAATTTTGTAAATTTTTTTGTATGTCGCCAATATGATACGCCGAACTGTATATAATCATGTCGTCCGCATACGCACATGATTGAATTAATTTAGAATTTAGAGAATTGTTTGAAATTAAATCGGCCGTGTATAAATTAAATAAAATAGGTGCAGTGATGGATCCTTGTTGAACTCCATTTACAATTTTAAATTTAGAAGATGAGCATTTATTGCCGCCAGACGTTGTATAAAAACGGCGATTGTACAATAATTCGTAAATAATTTTGATCAGGTCGTTCGAAAAGTTCATGTTTTTTAATTTTGCTAGTAGTCCGTCAAGCCAGATAGATTCAAACGCCTTTTTAATATCAATCAAAACTGCGCCTGTAGGTACGTTAAAATTTAGTTGATGTGTAACGTCAGCCAAAACTTTAGTGATTGCGTGAACCGTACTATGTCCTAGTCGAAAACCAAATTGATTTTCAGGCATCAAATTATTTGTACGTACATGGTCGTTAATTTTTTCATATATAATGATTTCATAAAGTTTGCCAAAACTAGAAAGTAGACTAATTGGTCGGTAACTTTCGGGATCAGTCGAAGGTTTGCCTTTTTTAAGAATTTGGAAAACTCGCGCAATTTTCCAGGCATCAGGGAAATAGTGATTATTCAGGAGATTATTAAAGAGGGTACAAATTTCGACGACGATAATGTCCGGAAGATGTTTAAACACAATGTTTGGTATAAGATCTGGCCCAAATGATTTTTTGGTATTTGCTAATTTTAGTATGTTAATCAGTTGGTCAATGTCGATAAAATATTTTTTGTCGTCGTTCGGTTGATGTGGAGCGTATGCTGGATTTTTAACCGAAAATATTGTTTTAGTCTTTTGTTGAGTTCGTTCGTTATGGTGTTGGTCAATGATTGGTTGAAATAAATTTTTAATTTCAACTGCATGTTGTTGATTGCCGAGATTAGAATTTGGAAGAGTGTGGTCTTGGATGTGCTGTCCAATTATATTTAAATTTTGCGTTTCGTCAAAAATTTTATATTTAGTGCCGTCACTGCTTTTTTGTAGTTGATTCCAATCGATTCCGAAATGATTATATTTTTGTTTGTCCGTCGTTGCGATTTCCAAAGTTTTTATAGTAGTGTCTTGTCTGTTTTTTTCCTTGGCTGTAAACCTTTTGATTTCTGTCCACATTTTTGAACTGAGCTTAATCCCCTTCATGATGTCCGTCCAGTAACGTTCTATTTGAATTTTTACATTTTGCTGTATCAGTTGTATCGTCCGTTTAATTTCCACTTTCCATTCTTGGATTCTGTTCTGAAATACTGTATTGTTTTGATGTCGACTGTTGGCCAAATTTCGTTTTAATTTTGGTAACTAAAAATGATTTATGTTTGTAAAGTCGTTCGATGGTTGGGTTACTGTAACATATCATGTTGTTGATCCGTCGTTTTTTAGGTAAGTTTGTTTTGATGTTGGCCAAAATTAGTTTTGATAGTGTTGTGATGTAGTCGTTGCACTCGTCTATTGTAAGGTTACGATCAAAAGGTATCAATACTTGTTCACCACTCTCTAAATATTGTAGTGTTGTTGTCGCTGTTTTCCGATGTATTTTTTCGAGATTTTCAGTCCATTTTGTCCAGTCGAACCCCGTAAAATTATATCGAATATTTTGCTGTTCTGATGCATTATCGTCGTCTTCATCTTCATTATCGATTTGATTTATGCCTAGATCTAAATTTCCTATCCCGCGTATTACAATTTCTATGGCTCGGTGGTCGCTGTCAAAGTGGTGAGTCGGAATTTGGTCTTGAGAATTTTTTTGAATTTTAATACGTACGTCCATTATTGTCAAGTCTATACAGTTACCAGAGCGTATCATTGTTGGTTTGTCAGATCTGTATAATTTTGCACGGTACAGCATAGCGTAATCAGTCATCCATTTGTTTAGTCGTGTGCCTCTCGAATTGTTGAGTGCATTGCCCCAGTTTGTGTGTCGTGCGTTTAGGTCACCAGCAATTAAATAAAAATGGTTAGGGTTGCTTAAATTTAGAACATCAAAAATTTTGCTCCATTCTTCCTCGAAACGATTTTCTGTAATTTGGTTCGCATTGCCCGTACAGTAAATTGAAATCAAGAAGATTTTTTGTGCCGAATTTCGATGCCCTCTATATTACTTATTGATTGTGGTTCAATAATTTTGAATTTTATGTCGTTTTTAATCAAAATGGCCGTCCCTCCTCCTTGTGTCGAGTTTATTCTGTCGCGTCGAATTATGTTATAGTTTTTGAATTCCAAATGGTGTTTTGAATTTAGTTTCGTCTCGTTGATAAGAAGGCAGTCCGGATGGTGTAAGCTTAAGAAATTTAATAAATTTAGTCGTCGTTGTACACTTACTATCGAATTTACATTAAGCGCGATAATTTTAAATTTGGAAGGTTGTTTTTGTTGTCGTTGTCGATGTCCTTGGTCTTGCAATGAATTTTGATTTGCGGAATTTATAATTGGGCGAAAAATTGTAGGAGTTGAGCCAACTGTTCACCTTGTTTTTGCATGACAACCGTCAATTTGTCCATACGTTCTGTCAAAGTTTTTATTTCAAGGTCGGTGTTCGTCTGTTGTTGTAAGCAGCTAAGGGTGCTGCTGCAGCTAAGGGTGCTGCTGTTGTCGTCGTCGTTGTTGTCATTGTTGGTCCACCTTGCATCATTTGTGCAAAAGTACCGTTTGCCTTAGACACTTTAATTGAGTCAAACATTTTAGGAGTAGCTTTCGCTGTCTCCTGTTGCCCTCTCTTGTCTGCGATTCTTTTTCTTATTCTAAGTATCATTGATTGATAAATGGGACAACCCTTATAAGATTCAGGGTGTCCAGATTTCTTGCAATTGATACAAAAGATGTTTTCTTTTGTAATCTCCTCTGCCACCGTACAAAATCCAGGTTCGTGTGTTTGCGAGCACTTGACACAACGGAACTCTAAATTGCAGTTAGTTGCAGTATGCCCATATCGTTGGCAGTTCTTACACTGTAAGATGTCGTCGGTACGATTTAAAGTTTGCCATTCAACTTTTTGATGATTTATGTGTTTTATGGCATACACCACATTTAGCGGGGTGTTTGGCGAGAACTGTACAATGTATAGCGGTAACAGTCTTTTGTTGTGGTCATTACGTTTTGAACGCATCTGTAAGATTTTAATTTCGATTTTTTCATCCATTGTCTCAATGTCCGTTTTTATTTCGTCTAAGTCTTCAGTCTCGGTGAGTCCACGAAGTACCAACGATTTTGGTTTTAACTCTTTGGGAGTGTACGAGTAAAATTTTGTGTTTACTTCATCAAAAATGGTTTTGAGTGAAGTATAGTTCTCTAACGAGTTCGTCGTTATCGTATGTTTGTTTGCGTTTATTCTTTTTATCTCGAAGTTCTGTATTTTAATGCCTTTAGCCAAGGCTACTGTATTTTTCACGTCTTGTTCGAAGATGTGAATTGGTGGTGGACGACGTTGTTTCTTAGCAACTGCAGTAGTTGTAGTTGCTGTTGTTGATTTAATTGCCTCCGCCGACGTTGAAGTCGATGTCGAAGGCTTAATGTTATTGTTGTTGTTGCTGTTTGCTGAATTTATTGTGAAGTTTTTATTCACTGTGGCGTTATTTGTCGTGTTCAAAGGTGCTGATTTGGGTTTTGTGGTCGAATTTTTATTTTTAATTTTTTTTTTGATCACTTCGAATGTTGATCCGTCGTTTTTGTCATGAATTTCACTTTGTTGCGAATATTCACAATGCATTTGCGATTCTTCATCCGCATCCATCTCTTGACTGAGAATGGCGTACTTGTTATTTGATAAGAACGACACAGAGTCATTTTTATCAATTTTTTTTTTGTCGCATTAATTGCTTGGATAAAATTATCGCTATGCGCCTTATTTAATTGCTCTTTGAGCAATTTAATTTCATTTTGTAAATTTACAATAATGTTTTTAAATTTGAATGACTCACCCTGTATGTTGTCGTGATCGTTGTTATTTCGTTTTATGCCGCGAAGCGTAAGATTATTGTTATCCGTAGATGAAGTAGTTGTTAATGTAGATGCTGCTGCTGCTGCTGGAGTCGTTGATATTGTGGATGATGGTATAGTGTCTACCGTTGTAGATGGAGAGGCATTAATGACAATCGCCTTCATTATAAATTCGTCGTCCTCGTTATCGTTTAACGAGGGCAATGGCGTAATTTTTGAAAGATTATTTGCCGTTATTTTTTTCTTTACAATTTCGGCAATAGTGTTTTTGGCTGCAGGTGCATTCCTGCCATTAGCCTCTTTGTTCGCTATTGACTCTTTTTTTTTTTTAATTTTTAAATTATATACAAATTAAGATTTACTTAATAATTAATTAGTCAAAATATTTGACTAAATTAAATGTTCATACACGTTAGCAAAAAAACAAACAATGAAAGAAAATGTTCACACAATAAAGAAAAATTAAGCACACAAATTATTAATATAGAAAAAGTTTTTGTTTTAAATTAACAAAGAAAAAGTTTTTCGCACACGTACACACAAAAAATAAAAGTTTAAAAAATTTGACAATTGCAAGTTGTTTATTTTTAAATAACTGCAAGTTGTTGATTTTTTGACAAATGAAAGTTTTGTGAAAATTTTTTTAATTTTTTTCGAACTCTTTTTTTTTTTTTTAAATTATTTGTGCCCCAAAAGTAACGGTCTTCACTTTTTAGTTTTTTTTTTTTTTTTAATTTATGTTAATCACTAATATGCACTGCACAATTTATTGTTTATTGAGCATCACATATATTTTATATAAAATAGAGGGGCTCGCAGCGGCTTAGCGGACAACGCTTTGAGAGCTTCACACTCGTATTCGCAATGAATTCACTATTTTAAGTTTTAATTTTTCACTATGTAAATATCGTTTATATATTTTTTTTTGTTCGTATATATTGCTGGTTAGTATAGCAATATAATTGTAGCACTATTAAATAGGTAACCCCATAGTTAGAGCTTCCAATATATATTTATAGAAAAAAATGTATAAGAAATTTTTGTTTTATTTTATATTAACACACACGAATTAACGATAACGAAAAACATACAATTAATTAACATAAATTAAAAGAATTTAAATTAAAGATTAAATTATAATTAAAGAATTATAAATTTAAAATTTTTTTTTTTTTAATTATATTTTGCAATTTGCTTTTTGGAAAGATACGTCTATTCACTATGATAGCGCGATTGAAAAGTGTTTTCGTGGTTGTATTATACACCACAAACTATCAACATAATAATAGAATGCGAAGGGAAAACCGAAACGTTAAAACTAACCGGTGAAGGGTATTATCATTTCTACAAAAATGCAGAGTAACAACGGAAGATTTCACATTCAACATAGCAGGTCATACCGCAAAGATAGAAATCGGGCAACCAACACTACCAAGGAAGTCAGAGGAAACAGATATCGTGATCATCGCACCAGAGAGTGAAATAGAAAAGCAAACACAAAAATTAAAATTATTAGATGGAAAAAAACATAACCAAGGCTACCTTGAAGAAGCACACAAAATCAAACACCTTCAAAAGATAGCAGATAGTATTAAATTAACCAATAGCATGCAAAATGGATCAAATAACATAATCTATAGCAGTATAGTCATTATAGTCATTATAATGATTTTAGTCATCGCTTCAGTATACATACGCCGTTGCAAAACAGGAAGAACATCTAATATTCCTATGGTAAACATACAAAACATAGATATAAGTGATGCAGAGAAGTCAGCTACGACAGTACCAACAACTGTCAAACCATATAACGCAAGTCGTGTGATATAAACCATGCCAAAACATAAAAACCATCCTAACATCTCAACAGTCTGAACACAAACGAATAACAGCTAAAATTAGCACGGGATATAAAAAATACTTTTCCTCTTTTATAATCAATCAAAATATGTTACTAACAATAAAAGAGAACAGGTACATATATAATCAAAACATTTTTTTATTTTTTTAAAGATCACTAACCATAGATAATAAGCATTATAGCAAATCATATTTTAACTTATATAAGGTAGATATCATTATGGTTCAATTTGAACCATTCATACATTTATTTAAATATTAAAAGAAAGAAAAAATTAATTTCAATTCATAATTGTAAACTACTCAAGGCTATATTATAATGCACAGTCACGCAAAAAATTTTGTTTTTTATATAACGATATTTACTATATTATGTCTCGTATTTCACGCGTAGTAAAATTAAGCAACACAAGCATTCTGAATTTAAATTGTTCTTGAAAAATAATATGTAATAAGAAACATTAAACATTTCATAAAAAGCAATTAAGCAAGTCAAGGTCAAATCATTGAATAACCATATATAGAAGTGACACCAAACGTTTTCGCCGCTACTTAGTTGTTATAGCGCTGTATGCATTTGTATCTTAGATAAATTTAAATTAAGGGTTTAAGTATCAACTATATAAACGAAAAAAAAACTTTATGATTTTCTTTTACATTCAGTGCGAATATAAACACATACAGTCAAAACCAATGTCAATACAAAACCAGTGGAATTCAACAGGAAAATCTAAATAAAAAACAAAACGCCAAAATGATTATGTTTATGTCCAAGGTCATTTAATTTATATTTTAGAGATGATTAAGTATTTCAAATTTTCTTGATGTGTTTTTGGTACTTTTTGCTTTAGAATTAATTCTATGGATTTTTGCACGTAAAAGTATTCTTAATGTATGCATAATAAATTTTTTTTATGTTATTCAATGCGACAAGAAGTTTTGTAATGGTTTTCGCACAAATTATAAAGTTTGTCAACTACTTTGTGTTTGAAACAGATTGTATCAAAATTATCCTCAAAAATCTTAATTATTTTTTTTATTAATTTTACAAAAACTTCTGTTGGTAATGCTAAACCACCACTAATGTATGAAAAAACATTAGTTTTTTCATACTGGCGATTTTAATAAGTAGCTCTGTATGTGTATAGCTTTGATGTTGAGTTGATTGATCTTTGTACATAAAATTTTTACATATCGTACAATTTGTCTTTTTTGATATAGCATTAAAATTTTAAAATTAAAATTCTCATATTCCAAAAAAGACATTATATTACTGGGTATTTCATCGACAGAGGTCGACGCTTCTGTGGTACTGTTAGAGTTTTCAGGACTCAAAAAATCTGTAATCAATAATTATTTTAAGTTTAAAAATCAAAAAAATGCATTATATTTATTAGTGTTATTACTTTCTACATCTGCCATATTCAAAATAACTGAAGAATCAGAAGTTTCATAAGATGTTGTATCTGGAGCAATAATATTATAAAAGCACATTTGCTTTAATTTTTTATGGAGCCAAAATGCAGACGATTTTTTTTTCATATGATCCTCTATTATTTCTCACAACAGAAATGGTATTTTCTAAACAATCCGTATTTAAATGAGATGTGATTAGGTACAATTAGTTCTCTTTTTTTTAGGTAATTCCATAATTGTAGCGTATCATGGATTGTTTGAGATAATCCATTAAAGCAATAGACAGGTCGTTTTTTTACTCGTTTCCAAGTCAATATCCACTTTAAAGAGTCTTCTAAATTATAAGATCCACTTGCTCGTTGAATAGGGCACACTTGTCAGGATTTTTTGAATACCTGTTATTACTATTCATATTATCAAATAATTTATTTATTTAAAAAAAAAATTCGCAGTACTGAAAACCACTGGTTTTTCTTTTTTATTAAAAATGTCTGTTGATGCCGCTGCAAAAAGCCATAGCAACGTGCTTACTAAACACCTGCGTCGCTAATTTAACCTTCATTTTTTGAAATTATATTTCTTCAAATTATCAGGTTTTATTTGTGGCTCTGTCTATGCATTGATCGAATCAGACCATAAAACAATTTCGACAGTATGTTTTAGGATATAATTTCTTCTTCAATCAAAATATTTGAAATTAGCAGATTATTTCTAATATTCTTAATTAAGTGAACTATATCAAAGAGACAAAATATTGTTTTGTTAAGTATGGTGATAGATGGGTTATCCTTAGTAATTCCCATTGTATTGTATCACATGCAATGGCTACTACCTCAATACTCTTTTGAATTAAAATTGTAAGAGTAGTTTTAAGGAGCTCTGACAGTTGAACTCCTTTAACATTTCCGCAATAGTATCCAATAATCTATTAACGGAAAATAAAAATTGTATTATTGTAAAATATCAGGTTAAACTGATTTTGAAATAAAAAAAGCGATTAATTACCTGCTTCCACGGTTATTGTTAAGTCCCCGAAGCATAAAGATAAGAGCATGATTTGCAATCCCTTTCACTTGTCCTAATTCTCCTAAATCTTTGAATCCATATCCAATATCTTCTCTCGCGTTGTATTCTAATTCAATTTCCATGCTCATTTCGTCAAATACTAACACGCACTTCTTGCCTTACTTGTCTTTTACAGATAATCTAGGTACAAAAATAAAATGCAATTGGAGGCGAACCCGAATTTAGTAAAACATGTAAAAGTGACCGTATCTGTAAACTGATCATTTGCAAAAAGTGACCGCAAACTTTTTCAAAAAATGGTCATATTTATGATCATTCAATCAGCGATCGTATTTGGATGATGGAAAAACCCTTTACCATCCCTCCTCTATTTGTATTCGAAACCGCTACGGTGTTTTATTTTCGGTGTTTATATCTCTAGTTTTGCGAGTGGAAACTAAATACCATGTACTAAATTTTGCGTGAAGACATTCCAGTTTGGATTAAGGTGTAAAAGGAAAATAATTCTAGTCATGATGAACAGACAGAAGCGAATGAGCGAAAAGGGAAGGATGGCACAATATGGCAGCGAAACCCTATGTAAAAGCAAACTTGTTGTTAATAAAAATTATCAAATTTTATTTATAATATTAACTTAAAATTAAAATTTAAAACAAAATTTCATTCAAAATGTATAGAAATCTTACATAGATGAAGATAAAAATTCTGTTGTAAACACAAGGGAAAGATATAAATCCTGTTAATTAATGAAAAATATCGTGTGATCAAAAAAAAAAAAAAAAAAAAAAAAAACGATGAAATCGCTGAAAAATAAAATCAATTGATACCAAAAAATTTTATTTTCTCCTTACGAGTTAAAATTATGGGTCTGTTTTTTTTTGATATCGGAGAAATCGGAGAGATAAATTTACTGTCAAATTTTCAGATATGCGTTTTTTTTTAATATCCGAGAAAAAAATTATCTCTCTGTGTCGTTTTTTTTACGCTCCGATAATTATCGGATACGATCTTTTTACTCTGAAAAAATGTACAGATTATTTTATATTTTTTAGTAAATTCTAAAATGGCGACCCCGATTAATTTTGAGCTATCAGGTGACAAATAAAACTTTAATTTAGGGAGTTTAATGCTGAAATTCATAAAATAATTTATTATTTTTGGTACTAAAAAATAACACAAAAAATATTTTTTTCGATCTGATAGATAAAAATCGGAGAAAAAAATTATCAGATATATCCGATAAATAATCTCTCTGATCTCTCCGATTTCTCCGATATCAAAAAAAAACACGGCCTATGTTTATTTTTTGATCAAAAAAAGAAAAGAATAAAAAAAAATGTTGCTGTTAGTTTGTTTATTTTTGTTTTTTAAATCTTCACACATTTTACTACCTACTAACAAACACATTCATCTAATAAACACATGTGTTCCAACAAACACATTTTTAAATTGGAAATATAAACGTACCAATTACATAAAATAAAAAATATTCGTGGACATAATTTAGCAAAGACACAGAAATATTTATTTCGTAGTACAATTTATTAACACTTGGCTCATATGTCGCTGCAAAGTTAGCGGTGTCACCTGCTATTTATGGTTATTCAACGGTAAAAGTAAGGAAATCGTGACTAAAATAACATCGGGATATACCCTACAATTACATATATAATAAATACCCTTACATGAAAATTCCGTACCTTAAATTTTCACTCGCGGAAAGGGAAGGTGTTGTGTTGTGTAAGCCAAGAACTAAATATACAATAATTAGCAAGGAGATGACATCAATTTGATTTGTATATTTCATATATGTCAATTACTGGTTTACTAATTATTGTATATTTAAGTATAAAATAACTTAAATGGGTCGATAAAAAATGACCAGAAGGCATTTTTTTATAAAGAACAATTTAAGTTAAAAAATAAAAATAAAAGAATATTAGTATTAATCAGTCGTATAATGAAATAGTATTAATCAAACGTATAAAGAAGTAGCATTAATAAGTCGTGTGAGTAAAATCAGTCGTGTTTTAGTAAAATTAAATATAAATAAAAATTAGTAAAAAAAAAACATTTAATATTAGTATTGTGAGTGTAAAAGAAAATAATAAAAAATGTAACAGCCAACAAACTTTTTACAAGCATTTATAAAAATTATATAATTAAAAATAAAAAATTAGTTATAACATTGGCGCTGCCGTTTTCGATCTTAATGCTTTAGTTAAGTTAAAAGAAAACATATTTTTTTTTTAGTTATTTAAATTATAAACGTGATCTATTATGTTAACATAATTGCCATCAGCGGAAATTAAAGGTTGAATAATTCTAATTTTCAAACGTTGAAAATTAAAATATCACTCACTTTTACAATCGAATTGTCCATTTATAAATAAACTCTTAACATTGTGTTTCCTCAGTTTACAAATTTTAAATAAAGCAAATCTTAGGTCGGCAGTTCAATATTGTGTTTTAATATACGGGACGATCTCCTCCAATAAATTGCACTTTCAGCAAAAGTAAAAGTAACGTTTTAAATTTGATTTTAAAAATTGTTAAAAATGTCGAAAATTAAAATACATGAGTGAGTCAGCAAAATCACCATTCGAGAACAGATCGAATGAAACAGAACGCTCACCAACAAAACCAAATATACGAGAACCATCTTTAATCAGGAGTGACAGAACACGCAGTGAATCTTTAACGGACCGTAAAGACGCTAAGCGCATCCACATTCAAATCAAATACGCAGCAAACACAAAAAAAACACAAACAAAAAGCAGTAAATCAAGCAGAAAAAGAAAATACACTCCAAGCAAACAAAAAAGAGCTAGTAGAACCATTACAAAAAAGTGGAAAGGCCGCAACCACATCAGAAATAGTTGAAGAATCAACGAAACGAGCACAACGAATCACAATGAAACAAAAGTAAATTCAACAATTAATCGTGGACAGTGCGATCCCGGAATTCAGTGGAGAAGATGCAGTAAACGGAACAAGCAAATTAGCACGATTCATAGGCATCGCCGACAGTGTATACGTAACATTGGGAACAGACGCAGAAAAGAAACTATTCACACATCTACTAAAATTCAAACTAACGGGTGAAGCGTACACACGGATCAGTTACAGGGAAATAAATGAATACAACACATTGAAGTCAGTATTAAGCAATATGTATGGAAAAATTTTTACCTTAAACGAACTGGAGCGAGATTTTATGAACATACAACAGGCGTATGGAGAAACGGTAAGGAACTACGGATATAGGTTGATCGAAGCATTAGATCGATATAAGAGCGGTTACAGAAACAAGTACGCAGTACTAACACTAGATACAGCGTACACTGTTGTATACCCCTGTTATTGTATACCTCTGTAATGTAATACAGTTAATTAACAATACATCTACACACCTAAATGTTATAAAAAGAATTGATTTTTAAAAATGTTCAGTAGAGTATAGGACGCACAGCTAAAACAAATAATAATAAACTAAAAAATAATAAATAGTGTTTTATTTTATCAACTTTATCATCAGTACAATTATTCTGGAAGAAGCATACGACAAATTTGGTGGCAGCGGAGATATAAATTCACGTTGTATGTTCTTAACTGACCAGAATAATCGAACGTACAAAATAAATAAATCTTATAATACTCGTTTATGAAACTGAACATTAAATCTGAAGTGAATAGTATAAAAATAAAGTCGTATAAATCATATTATATAATGTAAGTGAAGAAAAAAAACTTCAAATTAAAAATCCACGACAGTAACTGTTAACTGAAAACGCTAAAACCACATGTAAAATTAAAAAAAAATATGCGTGTCCTTGAACCAAACTGTAATTCATAATAAAACTTCTGGTATCAAGTAAAAGCAACAAATAAAATAAAAACATGTGTCTTCATAGTGAAAATAAACTAATCGTGCACCAATTATCTAAAACTGTGCTGTGTACGCAATAAACTCTTAAATTTATTTTACTCTAAAAACTATCAAGTTAAAAAAAAAAAAAAAAAAAAAAAACATTCATAAAGTGTAACAAGTAATAAATTAATTAATCATCACGTGAAAAATAAATAATCGAAGAAGGAATATCATCGACCATGTGATTTTATACAAATGCCATGGAACACAATTAAAAAATTATCAACAAAATCATCTTTAATTTCTACTTGAAATATATCATGCAACGACATCCGTAACCATATTGCATATCAAAAAAAAAAAAATTAAAAAAAAAAAAAAAAAAAATTTATTGTTTAAATAATGCATCGTAATTATATTTTGTAAATTCAACACACAACTATGACGTGATCAATACCTATTATAACATCATCATCTATTGCTTACGTAGTCTAAACGCATCAAACGACAAAAGAACAACTTACCATAGCAGAAATAACTGATACAACCGATACAATTGTAAGTTTTGTTTGCACGTTTAAATTTTAAATTATTTTTAACCATTAAGTATTAAATTATTAAATTAAAAATTGATTAATCTAAATTTGTGTTATTGATTTCTTAGAATTTATTTTACTAGAATATCCAAATTTATTTCATCTTAAATTATGTTAAAATTAATTAAAATAAATGAATACTACTTATAAAACTTTACGAAATAGAAAAATTAACACTTTGGAAGAGCACAGTGAAAGCGAAAGTTCTAAACCAATCTTAATTGATACAAACACATCCAACGTCAGTAATTCAATAACAACTTTGCTTCCTTATTATGATTTAAAATTTACCTTAACATCCAATAAAGATATATTTACTCATAACACAGAACTTGAAAAATCAATAGTACCTTGCAATACAATTATGACTTTCAATTTTGACAGAGCAGTTAAACTAATACCGGAGTTTGATGGTACTCCTGATAAACTACCTAGATTTTTACAATGTTGCAATTTAATTTATAAAGATGTAAAATTGGATACAGATCACGCGTTGTTTTTAGAATTAGCCCAAATTAAATTGGTAGATACTGCGTATAACCAAACTGTTCTAATCTCGTCGTACGAAAATTGGAAAGAACTTGAAAAAGACTTAAATCAAAACCAATTCAGCGTTATGACGAAAGCGTAAAAAATTTTGGTATTAGAATCGAAAATCTTCTTGCGGATTTAAATAAATCCTGTGCATTTACTACTTCCGATGGTGGAATCCTTGATAAAAACATAAAATTAATAAATAATAGAACAGCATTGCGCGCATTTGAAGATGGTTTGAGGGGCCTACTTAAGATTCTAATAAAAGCGTGTCGTTTTAACAATTTAAAGGATGCTATCTCTAAAGCTTTAGAAGAAGAAAATTTAATTCATCCAAATAAAGGTAAACCTAGTACTACATTTCAAAATCTAACAACTCATCAATCTATAAAATGTCAAATTTGTTTCAAAACAGGTCATACTGCATCTAAATGCTTTAATCGTAACTCTAATATTCAACAATTCCATCCTTTTCGCAATAACCCAACAACTTTTAATTCAAGTTACGGTACTAATCGACAAACTCCTACACGATCATTCACACAAAGTCAAAACCAAACAGGTACAACAACAAAAATCAACCAAATCTCTTATCCATGTGCTTATTGTAAAAGGTTTGGGCATCACATAAGTGTTTGCAGATCTCGTAAAAAATCGAATCAGACAAAATTCAAAACCGAAGATATTCATCCATCAACTTCACAATCACAATCTACTTCAGAAACTTAAACGAACTTCACCGGTAAAACCAGGATGTAGCGGTGACAGTTCAAAATATTTAAACCTGCATCCAGTTTATCCTGACCACTATTGTAATAGTAATCCTACGTCATTATCGGACTCTTCCATTACCACTAAATTATGTTGTTTCCCGATAAATTTCTATAACGACGATCTTAAATTTGTAAAACTTAATTTAGATATTTTACATGTACCACAATTTTTTTTAGTCGATACTGGAGCGGACATTAGTGCCATAAAGAAGAACTTAATCAAACCCGAAACCTTATGTTATCCTAATTTAAAATTAAAAATTAAAGGTATTACTGCAGAATCGCTCGATACTTTAGCAGTTTGTACTTCAAAAATTAACATTGCAAATGCACAAACAATTTTACATAATTTTCACATAGTGCCATCTGATTTTCCTATAAATTGTGCAGGAATCATAGGAAATGATTTTCTTCAATCTAATAAGTGTAAAATTGACTATTCCCGAAACATATTTCAAATACCCAAAAATGCAGATTTCAATGAATACATAAATTTAAATCTTTCATCCAATAATCCTCCAATCAGCATACCAAGTCGTTCAGAAAGAATTGTCAATATTAGATTTAAATCAAAATTTGATAATATATATCTATGTCCATCTCAAATGATAAAACCAGGCGTATATATGGCTAACGCAATTATTCAAATAGTAAACTCGTTTGCGACAGTAAGCGTGATAAACACAAATGACTACCCTGTAGAACTAAACGACATATTCATAGAACTCGAAAGTTTAGAAAATTATCAAATTCTATACTTAAACCACTGGTCACACACTCTACAAGACAGATTACATAATTTAGAAACCCAGATAGATACAGACCATATGAACATAGAAGAAAAATCCTCAATTGTTAAACTATGTCGAGAGTTTAACGACATATTTTATTTACTAGGTGACCACCTAACAACTACCAATGCTGGAGTCCACCGTATTCCAATAAAACCCGATTCTCAGCCCATCAATATAAAACCTTATCGTCTTCCTTATTCAGCCAAGGCAGAAATCAATTCCCAAGTAGAGAAAATGCTTGAAGATGGTATTATTGAACATAGTAATAGTCCATTCAATTCCCCTTTATTAGTCGTTTCAAAAAAAATCAACAGGTGAATCAAAACGTTGGCGCGTCGTTGTTGATTTTCGTCGTTTAAATGATTTAACCGTAACTGATATCTTTCCATTACCAAATATTACGGAAATATTGGAACAGTTGGCAGACGCAGTTTATTTTACGACATTGGATCTCGCGGATGGTTATCATCAAATTCCTCTATGCGAGAAAGATAAACATAAAACCGAGTTTAGTACACAAACGGGGCACTACCATTTTAATCGTATGCCTTTTGGCCTTAAAAGTGCACCCGCGACATTTCAGCGAATCATGAACACTGTACTTTCTGGTTTGAATGGTTTAAAATGTTTTGTGTATTTGGATGATGTTGTGGTGTATGGTTACAATCTTTCGGACCACAATAAAAAACTCACCGACGTATTTCAAACATTTCGTAATTTTAATCTTAAATTACAGCCTAAAAAATGTCATTTTATCCGTAAAGAGATATGTTATTTGGGTCATATTATAACAAACAAGGGAATAAAACCTGATCCATCGAAAGTCGAAGCAATTAAACAATTTCCTAATCCAAAAAATGCTAAAGAGATAAAATCGTTCCTAGGATTAGCCGGATACTAAAGGCGATTTATTAACAAATTCGCGGAAATAGCTCAACCAATGAATGCATTATTAAAGAAAAATGTACGATTCAATTGGAATGCTTTTTGTGACGAAAGTTTTCATAAACTTAAAGAGATGTTAATAAATCCACCAATCCTGCAATACCCTAATTTTCAGAAACCATTTTTTGTTACTACGGATGCTAGCGACGTTGCAGTTGGAACAATTCGTTCACAAAAAATCGGAGAAGACGACTTACCTGTGGCTTACGCAAGTCGGGTTCTTAACCAAGCCGAAAAAAATTATTCTACTGTGGAGAAAGAGTTGCTCGCTATTATTTTCGCTTTGAAACGTTTCCGTCCTTATTTGTATGGAGTCAAATTTACAGTCATCACTGACCACAAACCCCTAATATGGCTTTACAAATCAAAAAATCTATCTTCTCGTTTAATGCGTTGGAGAATCGAATTAGACGAGTTTGATTTTAATATTATTTATAAACCTGGTAAGTACAACCTTAATGCGGATGCTTTGAGTAGAGTCCAATTGGAAACTACCGATCAAAGTAAAGACATTTTCATTGTAACTCGTTCCCAAACGAAATTACAATTATCACAATTGATGTCAACACAACCCTTAACTGAGATCAAAACAAATACCAATTCAAATCGACCATTAAATCAATCAGTAAATATACAACCTGAAAGTAAGAAATGTGGTTTTATTAAACATCTGATGGGCTAGAGAGAAATATTAAATTATTTGATATTAAATGGATACTATAGCTTTATCGATTAATTTGATTTTATTATGTTAAAAATTTCTATCTAAAAATTCAAATGAGATTTTCCAGTTCTTCAACAATATTGTGTTCTACGTTCTACACCTATTGGATTTTTTTTTTAGATATGATGTTACGATTTCTAGATACATACCCTTCTATTGTAATTTATTAATAAACTACACACAAAATAAATAGGTTAGGGGGGAAAAGTATGAGATGGGGGCATTAACTAACTAACAAAATTATGGTCATTTGAAAGGATGAAAAAATTATGGTGGAGCTTTAGGTTTCTTAAATTAAACTCTGACGTCATTCAACTTTGAGCTTTAAAACGTAAATAACGTTAAGATTTTATTTAATTATTATTGGTTAAGATTCAATTTTGAATGATGAATTGGAATAACCTAATTCCCATCAAAATGTGCAACATATGATAAAACGGAATACAAAAAAGTTTTTAATAAATAAGACTTGGGTCCATTTATTCACTATTTAAGCTTTTAGTGGATTTTTGACTAAAGCTTATGAGTTTTAAAATGGTTAGTTTACTAACAGATAAATCGAAATAGTTCCGGACCAATCTGAGTATGTTAAAGAAAATACATAAATTTTAATAACTTGATTTTTAATCGTGATGCAAGACAATAATTTGTAAAATAAAGTGTTGGCTAAATAGTTTAGACCAAGGTTAGTTTAATAGTTCAGAACTATTTGTGATGTATCTATACACCACAGACATGATATCATGCATTTAAATATCACGTTTTAAGATAAAAATGATTTATAGTTTTTTTCTAACCAAATTAAATTTATAATTACTCGATGAATTTGAACTAATGATAGCTAATTAATTTAGAACTATGTTTTAGTGCGAACTATTATTTTACATTCTGGGTACTGACTGTATTTACTAGTTATATTATTAGAATTATTTCGTTAAAACGTTTTGTTAAATTAATTATAAAATTTATATTTCTAATTTATCGGTTTCACGTGAACTTATTGAACAGACGTGTGTCATTTTTTATACTATATACATGTATGAAATGTTGAAACAAACTTGAAATTATTTTACAAGTATTGATTGTGTAATTCTGATAGGGCGCCAGTTTTGGAAAATCATAATTCGGAGAAAAGATTATTTTTTTTAAGAAAATATATTTTTTTTTTCATTTAATTAATTGAAAAATTTAAATTTATAAAAGATACTTCTTTTAAAATTTCTTTTATAAAAGATACTTTGATGCGCTTTGGTCCTTTGGTTTGGAGCTAAAATTAATTCTTAACTTATAAAACTTACAAATGTTTAAAAATTTTATGTAATTAAAAATCGGTTTGTTGAAGTATTTCATAATTTTTTTAAAAAAATCTATTAATCTAATTTGACCGATTGTGTGGTCAAGAAACTTGGCTACAACGCGGACGATTTAAGTTTTATAATTATCCGCGTACTAATCAAGGTAACTTGAATCAATGATCCAAAACTTGGAATAACCCTGCTTGACGATGAGAATGATATCCTTAAACTTATTAATGAGTTTCATAATTGTCCATTAGGAGGACACCAAGGCGTACAACGGACATATAAACGACTAAAATCGTATTATTATTTTCCACGAATGTTAACCTTAATTAAAAAATTTATACAAAAATGTGAATTATGTCAAAAGAATAAAGTTTCAAGGATCAATAAACTTCCAATGGTTTTAACCACCACATCAAAAACTCCTTTTGAAAAAATATTTTTAGATATTGTAGGTCCTTTAAATGTTTCCTATAACAATAATAAATATATCCTTACAATACAGGACGATTTACTTTATTTGTAGATTTGGAGCACCATTATGCATTTTGACTGATCAAGGCAGCAATTTTGTAAGTGAATTTTTTTACAACATATGTAAAATATTGAAGATAAAAAAATTACAATCAACTGCCTATCATCCGCAAACTAACGGAGCTCTAGAGAGGTCCCACAGAACGCTCGTCGAATATGTACGAAATTTTACCGATAAGGATCGTAACGAATGGGACAACTGGTTGCCATTTGCCATGTTTACTGATAATTCAACACCACATTCATCGACAAATTTAATGCCATTTGAAATCATCCATGGATTTAAACCAAATATGCCCTCCTCACTTAAAAATAATAATAGAATCTTTTATAACCCTGACGATTACTTGCAAAATCTACGCATAAAACTAGGAAATGCTTATGAATTGGCGCGAAACAACTTAATTGTCAACAAAGTAAATTCTAAAGTTTATTACGACAAATCAAGCAATAATGTAGAATTTGAGGTTGGAGACAAAGTGCTTTTAAAAAATGAGAAAACGAAGGGTAAATTCGATCATATATGGACGGGACCCTTTGAAGTAACAGATATTCTCAGTGGTGTTAATACTTTTATTCGTATAGGAAGAAAAATAAAGCTGGTTCATAATAACCGTTTAAAATTATTTATTGAAAAAAAAAAGATACAATAAGTAAATAAATAAAAGTGGATATTCAACGTAATAGTAATCTTAGTAAAAAAAAAAAAAATAAATAAAATAAAATAAAAAACTTATATATAAATATTATTTTTACATAATCAAAATTAACAGTAAATATTTTTGAATTAATTATTAATTAAATTTTAAATGTAATTGAAAAAAATAAAAAAAATTAACCATTTAGTAGTAAGTTAAAAAGATAAATAAATAAAAATTATTTTTTTTTATGGGGTAAGGTGTTGTATACCCCTGTTATTGTATACCTCTGTAATGTAATACTGTTAATTAACAATACATCTACACACCTAAATGTTATAAAAAGAATTGATTTTTAAAAATGTTCAGTAGAGTATAGGACGCACAGCTAAAACAAATAATAATAAACTAAAAAATAATAAATAGTGTTTTATTTTATCAACTTTATCATCAGTACAATTATTCTGGAAGAAGCATACGACAACACAACACATCTAGATGCGACAGCGGTACAATCATTCAAACGTGAGTTAAACAACGTGATACTTCGAGAGAAAATAGCGACGGTAAGAGTGAACAATGTGGATGAAATCATAAATGAAACCGAAGGAATGGAACAGATGTTAATGATTTTAAGTGGTCGACCTGATGCGCAAACAACACAAAATTACACAACACAAGATACGTTAACACGACAACAACAGTTTCCACAAGTCCCAAATTTTCAAGGTTTTCAGAGAAACATTAAAATCAGACCGAGCCAGATCATCTGTAACTATTGTCAGAAGCCAAACCATACGTACGATGTATGCAGAACAAGATTAGCAACGGAACACACAATTCACAAACAACATTCCACGTCAAAATTTCAATAGCTACCCTAGAAACCAATTCACACAGAATACGCCACAGGTCACGCAAAATAGTTTCACTCCAAAAAGATCACCAGACAACGTATACCAGAACCAAATACAAAATAGTTTTACGCAGTACAGACAGCCGCAACAACGAAACAGCTACGCACCTAAATACTGTTCGCATTGTAAAACTACAACGGGGCACACGTTCGAAGAATGCAGGAGCAAATTCTTGGGCCAAAGAATGTATGCAACAAACAACTATCCGATGCAACAGCCACAACAGCAAACACTTAACGATCTCGAAGATAAAATAAAAAACATGAGGATCAACCAGATTGCACCCCAGCAACAAGAAGTAGAACACCGGTATTTCATGACTAGTCAGCACGACCAGGGAAACGCCAACGGATCCACCTAGCGGTAGGAGAACCACAGTTGGATCCCACAAAACCAAGCCAAATTAACATTACTGAAACACCAGAACACGGACGGATTCTCCAAATGGGATGCATTCCAGCAATGTATCTCCAAAATTACTCAAATTCAAAGGATTCCTACATCCTCAAGCAAACCAATCAAACGAGTCCCAACACTCAAAATTTAATAAATTCAACGGATTCCAGCATCCACAGTCAAATAATTCCTACGAGTTCAGACACTCAAAAACAAAAAATATTAATTACCAAACACATAATGGAAAACTACGCAAGAAAATTCAGTATAAACACATCGCATCTTGTTTTAATTTTGTCCTTATTGCAAATAATAGGGTCACATATAAAATTACTTATGGTGGAAAACCGGAAAAAATGTAGTGATTTATTGAAAATCAGACTACAGGAAAGTAGCGGATTAATAAATCAATATTTTTTTATACAGGCAATTGTCCCTATTATCAAAAAAATTACAACTTGAACATTAAATTTTATTAAGAGCAAACATAAAGTGAAAATGAAACCAACAGTAGAAGAACCACGGAAACAAAAACAATCAAATTCTACCAAATCACGAATACAAAATTTCAAAGGACAGCGAACATTAAAAGATAACGAACACAGTTAAGAACACGCAAACAGTCTACACGACATAAAACATTTACTATACCCAGACGATATCAAATCTACAAAATCTATAAACTTAGTATCTAAATTCAAAACAGAAACCGACACCATCTCACCAATAATAGGCAACGTAAGACCAAATTTATTGATAGATTCAGGTGCAGAAATATCATTAATTAAAGAAAGATTTGTAACAGAAATTAAAATTGACACTGAAGAAATTTTAAAATTAACAGGTATAGGAAAAGGTACAACAGAAACACTAGGATCAATAGCATTAGATTTAAAATTAGACGAAAACATAACGGTAAAGCACAAAGTACAGTCAAGTGAGTTATATTTGATCGATCATAGAATTAGAGTTTATTTATAACTCTAAATCGTTTTAGGAAAGTTTTATTCAATCGGAAGAAAATCAAGAGTATGAAGAAATAAATGTTAATACTTTAGAAAACTCCGAAAATAATTCTCAAGATTTCGATATCTGTTGGCCAAGCACGGAAGGATAAGTTCCGCTAATTCCTGAACGACTGTCAACAGCAATCAGAATTTGTAGTACAAGCTCATACACGTCCTTAACATAAAAGTATATCTCTAAAACTAAACATTTAAAATTACAAAATCATTTATTGCAAAAAATAAACAAATCCATAATTTGAAAAGACAGTTAAATCGGAACGTCGAAAAACAATAACATTAACTGAGATATTAGAGAAATTAAAAAGTGAGCTACTAATGGACGATGAAATTAGTAAAGTAATAATCGCAAAAGAAGTTCCTGTCGCACTGTTTTAGAGGTATGCTTCAAATGAATCTATGGATAAAATTACAAAAACCAAAGGTTGATGGACCTAAGAAGCTTTAACCGCGATTAAACTGAAAGCGAATTTAAATAAACAGGACAGAAAGGAATTATATGTAGCGCCTAATGATGCAAATACCACACAATTTAGGCAATAACTAAGCCGAATCATTATTTTTCGCCTTGAATAAAATACTAACATGTTACATTATTAAAATGTTTTATTTTATTATTTAAATATATTAAATTGGCTTTTTTAATAACCAAATTATTTACGTTAGGAGTTGTTTATGTTGGAAATTTGACATTTCACTCGATTTTTTTTTTATTTCCAGGTGTGTATCGTAAATTTCAAGGAAAATTCTTAACAAAAATTTGTATTATTTTCTGCTGAAAATAAGTATTTCATGGTTTGAATAATTCAAATAATTCTTCAATTAAGGTTTGTGAATGTGTTAAAACGTTGTTAAAAATGTAAATTTTGACAGATAAAATCATTTTTTTTATCAATCACAAAAAAAAAAAAAAATATAAATTTTACATGCTACTGACCGTCTATAAATTTTGGCAACTGATGTTAAAAAACATAACCTTATTTATTTGTGTTTTGAAATACATAGGCAGGTGCATACTCAAGTAATGCGGGCATCATGGAGACACAAAAATCTACTAAAATACGGCGGATTGCAGAAAAGCCATACGCAATATGTAAGTAATTTACAAATATAATATTATATCATATTTAATTTACATATATGTATACATTACTGTAGAGTGTATATATGGATAAACTATATAAATATATACATGTCTATGTTTTATTTTAACAGGGACATACGCGGAAAGGATAGAGCTAATAAAAGTAAGAATAAAAAATAATCAAGATTTTATATCAAGAAACGCCAACATTACCGCTGGTTGAAGGTAATACTTATTGAAGATTATTGTTTTGTATGGCCAATATATTTTTGAATATCTTTACAGAAAATTAGAAGCTGAATGTGGTTGTAAATTGGGCCCGGACAAAACACCTTTAAATTGCAAACAGCAATGGTCGGGGTTATTGAGAAAATACAAGGTTTGTATTGATGTAAATTTCTGTGATGTAATAAATGAATTTGATGTTTTATTTACAGAGCTTTTTGTAAGTTAATACTGGTGAAGGAGCAGGGGACGAGGCGCAGATGAACAGCAAAATAAAGATGATTTTGAATAAATACATTCATTTGCCAGTAATAAGTATAATTACCATCCTCCTTATTTAATTGACAATAGTATTGGAGTGATTACTAAATTATCGAATCCCACTCCCACAGCTAGTCAACTTACCGAAATAGCTCAATCTCCGCTCAACTCGCTGACGCCATCTACCTCGTCCGCCTCAGTCTCACGATCATCTACGGCCTTTTTATCTCAAGGCTAATATTTGGCAATCAGAGACAAAAGAGATAAAAAATCACAAAAAAAATTTCTTGCCTATTAGCTGTATTTGGACTAATGGTGTAAGAATATCCAAATATAAATGTGGATTTTTTATTAATTTCATCGGGTTTAGAGTCAGATTAAATTCGATTATTTATTAATATTTAAAGTTTTTATTATTTGATAAAATAAAATAATTGGATTTTTGAATTTTCATTTTTTTTTTAAATTAATTGCTTTAAAATAGCATTACGAAAAGCAATGACTTCCGTAGAATCACTTGCATCTCCAATATTTGTGTCTGTATAATAGTCATCCTATCTTTTGAGATTACGTACTCTTTGTTTTGGTAATGTTTTGGTAATAAACTAGGTTCTGGTGATTTATCAAGACAGTCTTTGTTTCTATTTGAGTACGACGAGAAGGCGGTTCAGTAAATTGTGCTGATACACATATTACTTTATTTATTTATTTTATTTATTTATTTGTATTTAGAATTTAGATTTAAGAGGAAAAGCACATATGGAAGCAAATATAAAAACATCAAAACCGACATTTGCTTCCATTAGGCATAAAAACCTCTTAAATTTTTTCAAAACAAATTCACCCCATACAGCACACCTCATTTCGAGGTAGAGCTCATTTATAATAAAATGCGCTACATGAGATGAGGTAGTAATAATAATAATAATAAAATAACAAATAACATAAAAAATAAAAAAATAAAAACTACGTATTGCCAATCAGCCACGCCACTCTAAAAATTTTGATTTAAATAATATGGACGAACCTAGTCTTTTAATTACAAGTGGAATTGAATTCCAGAGAGAAATTCCCCTAACGAAAAAGGATTTGTTTAACGATCTACACAAATTTTTTGGTGGAAGTAACCGTAAGTTAGCCGAATGAAACTTACTAAACAACAACTTCCTATGCTGCCGATGATAATCGTGCACTTTTTTTTTTTCTTCGAAATTGTATGCCCTTGTTTGTTGTAATGCAATATTAATTGCCATATCTTTTTGCTGAAGCCATTGACCGAAAATGTTAAGTTTTGCTAACAAGTGATACCAAATTGCTGTCAATACAATGAATTCATAAGGATTCGTTTGTTTTCTTAAAGATGCTGCAAGAGTTTTACAATCTGGGTAGCTATTTTCTAGCGCAAGAACAGTTTCTTTAATCTGGTGTTTTACAGTTTTTAAACTATTAAAGCGATATTCCCATAGAGTATAGCTGGGCGCCTTCAGATTAATTTTTAAATATTTTACTTGAATAGCCCATCGCTTTGTTGACGCAGCAAAAATCTTATATACATTATTTTATGTAGTGAAATAATTCTGACTTTTAGTAGTGTTTTTAACACTATCTCCTATCATTAAATTGATGTTGTGTACAGTGTATACCATGCCTTTTTGTTGATTTCTAAAATTCGACTTTTCACTCCTTTATATTCTTCTTTCATATTGACTCCTTTTATTCGACTAATCACTGCAATCAGCAATTTTGATTCCTAATACTTTTAATTCCTTAAAAAAAACATTTGCTAAATTTTCTCCAGTTGATGACATTATATTTACAATGCTATTTGTCCGCTATTTAAGTATACCAAATAATGTTGGACAACTGGTCTTTTTTGCTAAAATCCGGTGTAGAATCTATCATTACGGAAAAGTACTTTGACGATTTGATTACTTACTATTATATGTAAAACTCTAGAAGCTAGGTGTAAGATAATGTCATTTTGAATTTTGTGGGGGGGGGGGGGGGGGAAATATGATGTAACTTTTTTTTCTGTTTCGGTTATTGATTTAAAATCAATAATTCAAGATGTTCCTTCAATGATTCATGTTCAGATAACCATATTCCTGTATGAGCATAGTCAGAAAATCAACTTGAAGTTAAAATTATTTTAATCGATGAAAACAAACGACAAAAAAAGCAAAAAATGTTTCCTGTTGAGTTAGAATATAAAAGCCACTTTCCTAACTCCTTTTCACCATTTTTCATTTGTCTATAAAAAAAGTCTCACTGAAACATCTTTGTTGAGGTTTTCTTTTTAAATGAAGCCAAAAACATTTCTTGTGTGTTGTCGATTTCAACTGGCCAAGTTGCAGGGTCAAATTTATCATATTTGAATTTGGCAGATAAAGTACTGCTTTCTATTTGTGAATTATTACTAATTTCTGAAATATTATCAGATAAAATATCGTTAATATTTACAGTATTTGATCCTGATTCATCATCTACATTCTCGTTCTGGTTACCAATATTTTGAAGTTGTGGCTCATTGACATTTTCTTCCACATTATTGTTTTCAAGTTGAGATATACTATTTGATTTTCATATTTCTATTAAATTAGTGCTATTAGTGAAGAACTTTCTCTTCTTTTAAAAAAAGTATCTAATGAGCCAGCAAGGCTACTAAATTCTGCTGCTTTCCAGACATGTTTTGCGCTTTTTTGTGTGCCGTTTTCATAACATCTTTTCGACATTTCTAATTGAGGAAAAAAAAAATGTAACAAAAACAGTTAAAAAAATAAATATAAAAATACTAAAATAAATATATTGAAAAAACAACTGAGACTAAATTATTTGACACCTGATGTATTTCTTTTATAAATCTAAGTTCATATATGTTTTCAAACGATATCCGCGCAACGTTCACAAATTTAGTTTGAAAAGCAAAAATTTCAAATTAAATAAATAAACGAATCGTTAAATCAAAAATTAATATGTAATATCTGCACTAATATTAATGGTAGACACAAAAAATTTAAACTATTAATAATACCGTATTTTATAACTTGCGAAAATTCAATATTTATCCACAACAATTAAATTAAAACGTATATTTCTGTTGATAACTTTGAAATTATAGTACTTTTCCCTAATAAGACGCTATAAAAAACAGAAGAAAACAATGTAATGCAAAAAAAAAAACAATTGAAATATTTTATTAGATATATTTGTTTCAAATAAAATCGTAGACAACTAGATTTGTTTGAAATTTAAACGAATTTTGAATTTTCATCTTTGTTTTTTTTTTCAATTCGTTGTATTTTTTGCTATTGGAGAAATTTTTCTAATGTATTTAATATTTGGGGGTTCCTCAAAAATAGGGGGCTCAGTGTGATTGAGCTTGTTGCACTTGCGATAGTATGGCGCAATATTTTATTTTCATATAAAAAAAAACAATAAAATCAATCAACAAAATGTAGAAAAAATATTTCTATTACGTGTAAAACAATGTAATTGTGTTACAGTGTAATTTTGACTATAGGCACCGCTTCACCTTCATGGATGTAGGGAAATGCATTTGCAATCCTAACTGTTTGGTGGAGAATTGTAAGAACGTGCTTGGAAGCATCGATAAATTCAGTGGATAGAAAGCCACGGTGTGTTTCTTGCGGAAGAAGAAAACTGTCTACCAAAAAAATTATTCTCCTCATGCTCTTATTGACCAATAAAATAGAGAAGTGATGGAGACTGGAAGAAACATGGAGAGCTGTCGTCAATATCTAGACAGGGAAGTTATTTATAATGGATCTTCAATTCTACTTCAGATATACGATGTGATTTTACTTAATTCATATAAAAAAATCACTTAATAATAATAAAAAAATATTTAAAATTCTCTTAAACAGTATATTACTACCTATTAACGTTTACAAAAGAATTTAAAACTATAATTATAATATTTTTTATTTATTTTGAATTACATCGTTCATGTGTCCCATAAAGCAACCTGATTCCAGAAAAATTGTTCCATATGATTTGGGAGCTGAAGCCTTAGCAATATTCGAAACCAATTGACTAGGTGGTTGTAAGAAATCAGCAGCACTTGTAATGGTGGCTATTCTTGAACGTACGCTGGAGGTTTTGCGTTGTTTGATTGGAGGAGGGACGATTGGATTTGTTTACCTCGTATATAAATCTCTTAACTTTTTGTAAATATCTTCTCACATGTACCTCAGTATCTGTAATTTTTTTTTCATTTCTTCGCTTAATTTGTTAATTATGGAAGGTGCACGCTATTTAATTGGTAATGTATAGTCGGGTAATAGCGCACGCTCAAAAATAGAACCTAGTAACGAATCTTCAAATTCACAACGATTATTGCCTTGCAATGATGTCGTTACTAGATTATATTTTTTCCCATTTCGTTTGTATGTGGGTAAAGCTGTACTACTATTAACCCGATTGCCATTGATTATCTACTTAAACTCATCGAAGTATTCTACTTCTATTAGTTGATCGTCGTTGTTATCATAACCTATTGACCTAACATCAAAAAGAATTATTTAGAAAAATTAATTTACACATAAATAATACTTACATGATGTTTAGTTTTGACCAGAAAACACAAAAAACCAATTAATAAAAAATAACTATTTAAGTTTTCAGCTTTTATTTAAATTTAAATTGCAACAAAAATAAATGAGGACGACTACGTAAATGAGAATATCAAATAAATGAAGGGTTGTCCATAAAATTACCTAGAGGGAATTTTATATTTTAGTACCAATGTAAAAATAACATTAAAAAAACATCGGTTGTATTTTTTTGCATGTGAAGGTTATAAATTTTGTGTCGAGACACAATTTTTTTGTGAATGTATATACTATCCTTGTATAGGCGCGTGGTGGAAAGTGGAAACGTACACTTATTATATTCGTAATTATTGTACAATGAATAATTGTTAATAATACAATTTTTTGTTATCCAAAAATCATATTTTCAAGTCTTCTTATTGTACGTTAAGATATTTTTTAGAACTTTTATCTTAATTAAACTATAAAATAAAACTAAAAACTTAAACCAATTCGATTTGAGAGCTAATTTTAGAATATAATATTTTCCGAAAAGTTATAACAAACATATATCGGGTACTGGAATAAGAATAAGGAAGGAAAATGTCGTCTTATTTTAATATAAGCCCAACAAAAAAATGGATTGAAATTAAATCAAACGTAAATGAAATTCTATTGTCATTCTATTGTTGTTGTAAAATTCCCAATAAAATATAACTTATATACGCCAACTGGGATATTAATTTTATTGTTTTATAATTAACCACAGTAGTTTTGTCAAAAATGAGGATATGATTTTTTAAATTCTCTTGCCAAAATTTAAAGACGGTCTTTACCTCGTTAAATTTTTTATAAATTTTTTGAGGTGAATAAAAAAAAATATTTAACTTTAGCTGTCAAAATTTTCATTTTTAACGTGTTTTTAACACATTCACAAAGACCCTTATTGTGACAAATTTTTTCTTTAAATTTCGTTGCTCATAACAACTATGCTTTTACAAATTATACCGATAGGCCGAGAAGGCCTGGCTCAGGAACAGTGTTGAATATTGATAGCATCAATATTATTTATCAATATGAAGGTATTTAGCATTTAGTTCTGTTACCGCTCCAACAAATGTAGTTCCGTTTTTCAATGAAATAAGCGTCAGGTAAACCTTTTAAACGAAGCAATTACGGCATTAGTTGTTAAATTGCTCCACTTTGATCAACACTTGAATGTAGAAAAGTTCAGCTTTGAGTATTGCGTGGAAAGGGTAGATTCCTTATTATTTGGTTTCTAGTTTTTGCTATTTAGCGGAACCATGTCATACAAGCTTACAAATATGTTTAAATTGCCGAAACAAGTTTCGACCGATGACGATCCAATATAGACACGTCGTTTTGATGCTAGTGTTGAGTGATTCCTACTTGGAGTGTGATATGTGTTTGAGTAATAATCAACCTAGTAATTGGACTATTACGATAAATAATTATTGGAAGTTTGGTTGGGTCCGGTAAATAGCTATGTGTCTGACGTCCACTTACACGTAATAAACTATTGTCATCTAAAAAAGTATTGTGAGATGCCAATGCACCCTTGATGTGTACTTTTTGTTACAATATTTGATCCCTTCATGAAATTGCACTAATTGTTCCCGTTTTAGTTAACTATATATCGAGCAGATTTTAATTCATCTGTGGACAATATTCCAGAATATTTAATAGATTTTGTATGATTACTTATATTGTGCAAGAAACGTAACAGATCTGCGGTTATGCGAACCAATCTAGACACACATTTGTAATTCAAATTGTCATGAACAACGTCGAACTGACCCGTTTTTGTTCTTTAAGATCATCACTGACGTCCAATGAATGTTGCTGTATAGGCCACTCTGTTGAATGGTTTCGTAACCATTAAAAACCATTTTAACCTTCGGTTGCTTTTTCCATATCCAGCAAAATGCCGTGGTAATTCTTTTGAAGATTGTTGTTGCTTACCCTTTTCGACCATTGATCCCGATTTTTGTAATTTATTGATAATGGCTTAAATTCTTGGCCATTACTGCTTTTATTTGGTTTGTGGTTTGTTTCGTTGCTTGATGGAAACCAAAATCTCTTAATGGTAAGTAACGATGGTCGTGATCCTTCGGGCACTGATACCCTCGGGGTGTTGGGTCCCCTATTTAGCCAATCGCACCATTTATGAAATATGAATAAATGAAATGAAATATGTCATTTATTAAATATAGATTATGAAGAGACAGCTTATGATACTGTGTATTCGGCGTTACTCGATTTAAATCTCAAAGAAAAGTGGTACCCGATGAATGTGGAGTCATATAAAAGATCATTATTGTTTACACGTGTAACAACTTTAATGTAGAGTTTAGTTTTATATTTAATCTCAATTGCCTTATCGGCCCACGAGTTTTCCATAAAACAATTGCCACCCACATCAAACATCGCAAAAAAAAAAAATATTTCTACTAGATAAGGCGTATAGTACTGATATGTATATCGTACAATGAAATTTTATAGTACAGACATGGTATATACCAGTAATACTAGACAATTATTTTAAATAACTATTATTTTAAATCATGTCCAAATAAATCGGATTTAATAGTTTCGATCATAATTAATGTCATTATTTTGGTAACAAAAATAAGCCTAATTGTGAAAATTTCAATAAATTTATGGTTGCCGATAATGGCAACCAAAAAAATAAAATAATAAAATCCAAAATATTTTCATGATTTTATTTATGCATAAATTATGAATCGTTCACCAAATATGTAAACCAGACTGTTGCACATATTGCCCGAAGTATTTTTTTATGTTTTGTGACTATATCATAATTGTAATAATGACTATCATAAATGCTCAACTAACGATGATATATTCTAAGTTTATAAAAAATAAAAAAATAGAAAATTTCAAGACGATTAAATTCGAATCGACCGTAGTTAAGGGTTGAATGCTAAACAATAATTTATATTTTATGGTATTTCAGCATCGACCAACCTGGTGAAATACATTTATATGATTTTAATAATTTAGGGTGGTTTCCCCATCCATTCGATGATATATCGATTACGAGTGAAATTATGATATTGATGTTGGTTTAATTTAAAATTAATAGGATGGTGTTAACATGAAAGTGGTTAATTATATAGTTATTACAGTCATAAAGGATATATAGTTTTGACGATATTTATAGTTTACAATAACATCAATAATGATTCTCTTTAATAACATGTTAAATAACTTTCGTTTATCAGATATTTAGTAAAGAGACTAAAAAGTGACCGGGTAATTCAATAAAGTATTTTATCGGTTCAATCAAATCGATTATTTGATTTTAAAGTTGGATATTTTTATTTTTTCTTGCATCTACAATTAAATATATATAATTTAACAATTTAAGAATTTTGTTTCTATTATTATATTATTATATTATTATATTATTATATTATTATATTATTATATTATTATATTATTATATTATTATATTATTATATTATTATATTATTATATTATTATATTATTATATTATTATATTATTATATTATTATATTATTATATTATTATATTATTATATTATTATATTATTATATTATTATATTATTATATTATTATATTATTATATTATTATATTATTATATTATTATATTATTATATTATTATATTATTATATTATTATATTATTATATTATTATATTATTATATTATTATATTATTATATTATTATATTATTACATTATTATATTATTATATTATTATATTATTATATTATTATATTATTATATTATTATATTATTATATTATTATATTATTATATTATTATATTATTATATTATTATATTATTATATTATTATATTATTATATTATTATATTATTATATTATTATATTATTATATTATTATATTATTATATTATTATATTATTATATTATTATATTATTATATTATTATATTATTATATTATTATATTATTATATTATTATATTATTATATTATTATATTATTATATTATTATATTATTATATTATTATATTATTATATTATTATATTATTATATTATTATATTATTATATTATTATATTATTATATTATTATATTATTATATTATTATATTATTATATTATTATATTATTATATTATTATATTATTATATTATTATATTATTATATTATTATATTATTATATTATTATATTATTATATTATTATATTATTATATTATTATATTATTATATTATTATATTATTATATTATTATATTATTATATTATTATATTATTATATTATTATATTATTATATTATTATATTATTATATTATTATATTATTATATTATTATATTATTATATTATTATATTATTATATTATTATATTATTATATTATTATATTATTATATTATTATATTATTATATTATTATATTATTATATTATTATATTATTATATTATTATATTATTATATTATTATATTATTATATTATTACATTATTATATTATTATATTATTATATTATTATATTATTATATTATTGATAATTGATTACAACAACATTCGATGATCTCGAAAAATAACCGGTATGGCACGCTGCTTGTTAAAAATGTTCGCCCCTTAACTGCGGAACCCCATTATTATATACTTAATAAATGCTAAATATTACTCAAAAAGATGTCTAACATCAAATTAATTAAACGTATTCAACAATTTGCCGCTGGATTTAATCCACGACACAGAATTTACCACGTTCAAGCTAGATGTGATAAAAGACATCTGGAAAAAATACCAGCCTAATTCAAATTGGTTTATCTCATTTTCTGGTAGAAATATTTGTTCTAGATGAAACTGAGGACTCTAATTAATGCCACTTTCCGTGGAACTATGGAATCAATAATCAGAATTTTTAAGCATTTTTCAGTTTAAGCAATAATTCGAATATACAACTAAATGCTCCTAACGAGCCTACATTCCCTAGAGGAAACTCAATTTTTGATTTGGTGTTATAAAAAATATCTCGTTGATCAATCATCCGCGAATTTTACACAAATTTTGTTCTTGCCATTTACCAGTGATAGCATCATGTTATCGAAAACAATCCAACGCGCAATCAAGGAAACTATACCTCCTACTTAGAGCAAAGGTAACCTTAATATTCTTTTTAAACTTCAGCCTGGATCTATATTATAAACTGATTTCTATTCCAAACTAATTTCCTTTTGGTTCAGTGAAATGAGAAATTCTGAATTCACAAATAGAAAAAGATTCCCGATAACTCTCGAAATCAAAATATTATCACTTCAATAGCCTAAGATTGCACCTCTATATTATAGGTCCTTACTAAACCGCAGAGAAAATCGCTTCTTATTATGAAAATATATATATTCAGAACGAGTACCTGAAAGACCCTATAATTTAAAAGTTTGTCAATAATTTTCTTAACTCTTCTCCTCATAATCCAACCATTGAGATGGTCGAAAAAGGAGAAGTTACCAATATTCATCAGCATCCTAACAAAAGTAAAGCTTCGAATAAGGTCAAAAACATAGTTTCACAAAATATCTCTTCCGGATATCGAACGCTTGGTATTAATGCAACCAACTGTGGCGAGTACCGCATCAATCTTAATACGAGGATTGCGCTAAAGATTGATGATTGTGAACTGTGCTAATTGCTAAGATGTTGTACTCTTAAAACTTCAGCCTTCTACCATTCGCTCAGTTTCCGTCTATGAATTTGCTTGGCGGTTCCCTAACAAGGATCGCTTGATTGTTCAATTGATTGTGAAACATATTCGCGTTTCTCTATAGGCTAAAATCCATTGTTTGACATTAAGATGACACTCCGCATCAAGCCAATAATTTTTGGATTTAATTTTTACCAGATTTAGAGTTGGTTAGGAGGCACTAACAAGTCAACTGAAGTTTTAAATACCTCCCATAAAGCGTTCACGTTATCTGAACGGTGAATAGTTTCCATTATGTTATTGTTTACAAGGATTTTGATATTATGTTTACCGAACTGCCATCATACCTTGCTTTTGCAATTTTTGTGTGGACTATTATTGAGGCTACAGTAAAAAATCAATATGGTTATTTAAGACAGTATAATTATCATCGCATTAAAATTAGTAGATGTAAAAACATTTCACCTGCTTCCCACAGTCTCCTACGTAGTTTCCTAGAAAAATTAGCAATATTTTCCAAGACTTGGTTAATGTGCGTTCTTATTTATTTAACCACATTACGAAGAAATACAAAGCCAGTATCAAATTTCGAATGAATGGATTTTTTTTTTTTTGAAAGCATGTAACTTTATTATAACAAATATACGAAATAAACCCAAAAATAAGAAAATATATCATCATCATGGTACAAAAGAAAAGATTGTATTAAGGAAAATTAAAGAAATAATAAGAAGAGAAAAATATCAAAATTGTAACAAATTTTTGGTTTTTGTTGATAAATTACGTATTTAACCTAAAAACATACATAAATTTATTTTCATTCTTAAAGCCAAAATCATTACTCTTTAATACAACATTGAGTTGTGTGTACAAATTTGAAGGCTGTTACATAAAATGTTGAATTTATGTTTTAGTAGGTCAACATTTTAATTGAATCGAAAATGTATGTTTTGTTGATTCGATATGTAATCGAAATGATGACACATTGATGTCAACATAAATATCAATCAGGTTTAATTGGCTACGATTCTGAACTAGAAATAGATACCTATATATCATAATTCCTCATAAGGCTTTATCTTTTGTGCACATAGTTAAATATCGCTCCTTGCAGATGTCATGTACCTCATCGATGTTTAGATGAAAATCGCACTGGCGTCAATTTGCGTTGAAATAATTCTATATTTTAATTAGCATATGAGGAGTAGATCGAATTGATGCCTTGATTGGACTGAACTATGGTTAAAGGTAAGCCTATTCATTATTTTTGATTGATTGATTTAATATAGCAAGGTCCACTGGTCCACCCGGCCGATTAAACGGCGCACCCGTTTTACATAAACTTGGAAGGATAAGGCAGGATATTAGTTAATTATTGAGATCGACCCGGTTACAGACACCATGGCGGCCAATAGTTAGTAAATTTTTGTTGGGGTAGGGAAAGGAGAGGTAAGTCAGTAATGACAGAATTGGTCCGGTTTCCCGGTATCCAATATTCGAACTACTGTTAGCATAAGACCATCACAATTTTACTGAACTGTTCTGCATTCCGGCATCTCTTGTCAGCAACTCCAGTGTACCACTATTCATCTGTTATCTGCAAAGTTTCCCTGAAAACAAAATCTATTAATGAACTAATTGCTCTTAGCCGTAGACAGTAATAAATTAAATTAATTTTTAATCTGAAATTACAAATTAATTAATTCTTAATATAATAACATAATTATACAATAATAAAACTCCTACAAGCCACATGCTGTAACAAATTGTGTTAGGTTTTATCCGAAAATTACTAATGACTCTGAAAATGTTAATTAATTTATTCACAATATAATAATATAATTTCTACAAGCCGCATGCTGTAATAAATTGGATTAGTTTTTACTTAAAATAATTAATTTATTACATTTATAAAAATATGAAATTATAAAAATTATATAATAATATAAATTAGATTTTATAAAATTTGATTAAATATTACAAATCAATTGAATTAACCGCTTTACGACAAATACCATAAAAATATATAAAATATATAATATATAAAAAATATAAAAGAAACATAAAAAATATAAAAAATATAATAAAAATAACAATATTAAAATATATGTACATTTACATCCCCCTTCTACTCACATGGAAACATACCAAAGCCATTATAATCCCCAAACCCAACAAATCATCCCTAATGCCCTGCCATAGGCAAATCCAGAAAAATTCTCTAACGGACCACTCTCAACAAAGTAAAAATACTACCATAAAATCAAAAAAATTCTAAATCTAAAAATCCACAAGGTTATATTCTTTGTTAACCTTTGCTTCAAATCGCAAAAAATGATTATAACCTAATTAACTGAAAATATGTAATGATATAATTTTGAAATAAGGAACCTCCATACAATTGGTTACATGTACAATACGCGAATGAAACCTAACCTCACCACCAATACGCAACGCTAATGCATATAACCTTCACAAAAACCGGGTTTAAAACGACAAATAAACGAAAAGGCAATAACCGAAAACAAATTTCAAGTTGTGTTCGCACCATCCCTACCTTTGACTCCGGAAAGTGAACCTGACTGCACATTCGGGATTGTCTGGCCACATTACACCGAAACAGAATCTGGGAAACAGGCCACAGCACCAGTTATTATTAGGAAACACATGTCATAAACACAGGAACTCTAGCAAATCCTTACTATCAAGGACACGACACCAAAAAATAAAATTAAATAAAATTAAATAGAATTAAAATTAGATAGTCAACAATAAATTAAATTATTATGTGTATATCGTAATTAAAAACAACAACTACAACAAACAGATCTACAAACTTTAATAGTGCGGAAAAATTGCATTCCTTCAAAATCTTAATAGGAAACAGTTCCTGTTATTTTCCTATTAATTTAAGTGTAGAAATTGAATCTCGTCCATTTCGTATTGGAAATGTAACTCAAAACACATGCGAGAATAGGACTCAAATTAGAATTACAAATTCTAATGACGATATTCTATATGAGTGCAGTATACACCTCAAAAGATAATTCCAATATTATCTAACGTTAGCTACAAGACGACACGACTAGTAACCTATACGTAATATACGTGCATAAAAAAATAAATTTTGTTACCAACAAACCTCAACCACATATTGGTGTGTCTTTGAAAAAACATGCAGTGTATAAGCACTCCTAACAAACCTCAAACAAAAAGATGCATAAAACAAAAGAAACCAAAAAAATATGGCGACTCACCATTAATACAACTCACCATCAAAATATCAAGTGAGAAATATAAAATATGACGAATAATAAAATGCGCAGCGCACCTATACGTAAACATTTACCAATACTCAATCTTTCGGTTATTTTACTCGCACTCACGTTTTTTGGTACAGAATCGATGTTCTGATAACTTAAATTTGCAAATCGCGCTAAAATTGTAGATATTTGTGTGGTAATCTGTGAGTTCAAATTCCTTTAAGAATTTGAAGTTTAAGATTTAGCAAATTCATTGATGATCCCCTAATTCCACCATATTACAATAGATGGCACTACTTTAGAACATAAAAATATTTAGCAAAGTCACCTTTTCTCTATTATATAAACACCTTCGCTGAAAAAATTATGAAATAAATACACACATAAACATATTACACAAAAAAAAATAAAAAAATCTACAAAAACAAAATTGTATTCTCCACTCTGTCGTGCGCACTCACCACATTTAAATGCACAAGACCGACCTGTCACTTTATTTTATAAAAAATAAAAAACGACAACAACAACGCCAATACACATAAACTAGTTTCATTCTTCTAGAACAAACGAATACTCATACACTAATAATAAAAATCATGTCTTGGTTTCGAGAAATCGGTTGTTTTTTTTACAAAGGGAAATATTTTAATTTTTTTATGTATGCGTATTGAAATTCTATGTATTAGAATCATAAATTTAAATATTTGAATTTTAACGTTGATTTTTTTTGATAAAAATTTATAGTAAATGATTGCAAATCTAAAATATTTAAAGTTTAATAAAAAATATATGGCTTTTAGTGTTTTGAAAAAATAAAAAACTTTTATTTAAATTTGGATTGCAACAAAAATACACGGATAATCACATTTTTCAAATAAATGAAGGGTTGTCCATAAAATTTCCTAGAGGAAATTTTATATTTTAGTACCAATGTAAAAAAACAACAGCAAAAGTTCTCTTCATTAGTACAAATCGGTTGTTTTTTCTACAAATCGGTTGTTTTTTGTTTGCATGTGTAGGTAATAAATTTTGTGTTGAGAGTAGTTTTTTTGAGAATGTATAGTGTCCGTGTGAGGTGCGATATAAAAAAAGAACCAACTTTTTGGTGGAAACGTACACTTAGCTATTAAAAGTTTAGAAGGAATCCATTTTTCTGTTTCTTGATCGCTAAGCAATTCTTTTGCCATTAAAATAGAGTTAACAGTGGAAGTGAGTAATGAATTTCTTTTTTTTGTCCTTGATTATGGCAACCTCCGAAAATTTTCTTTCCGCAGTTGCACTGCTATGAGGAAATGCAATTATCGTGCCTATGAATTTTCGAATTTTTGGAAACATATATTCATTTAAAGAATTTATCAATGAAAATATGTTATTCCAAAATTGTTCTAAATCCAAATTTTTATCAAAGAATGTTTGATTTTTTAAGCATCTCCATTCTTCATCTAATAATTCAATATTATCTTCTTCTATCAAATAACGTCATTAAAGGAACTAATCTCAGCTTTTGCCCCAACGTATATATCCTTTAAATCCAAATATCATTTTCGAAATCTACTTGATTCTTTAACGCTTTTTCATAATAATCTATTTTTATGAAATTTTGAGCAATGGTTTTAAAATAAGTCGTTATTGTAGGTAGCAAAGTATGAATTCGAGGAGCTTCGGCCTGGAACTCCACGTTGATTTTATTTATTAAACTTTAAATATATGTTAAAAATAAAAGTAATTCAAACAAAACTTTGAATCATTCATCATTTCCAAACAAATATTATGAGCTAAATCAGCATTCTTTTCTAACTCATACTATAAAAAAAATGTTGCAGTGGAATCCACAGCTCCAAGATGCGTTTTATAACGTTTTTGATAGAAAGCCACCAGATAGTTGCTTCTTTTAGAATTTTTTGATTATTAACAGAAAATTAATCTTGAAACTCTTTAAGTTCATGTTGCCTCTTTTAACTGTGCTCAAAAAACGAGTAAATTCGGTGGCAGATTTTTTTCAAGCAGTCGATGAACATAGGTGCAAAGAATGGCATATACAACCCTTGCAATAAATTTTCGGTTGTTGTTTTTTAATCAGTGCCATAACACCGGATTTTTTCCCCATTATAATTGACACGTTATCCGACGCAAAACCCACTAAATGCTCGAATGAGATGTTCAAATTTTGAAAGAAATTCATAATAGCGTTATAAATAGAGTGACTGTTTGAATTGTTAAACTTTAATAATGCTAAAAATCGATCTCTGACCTTACCTTTGATGTAATCAAAATGTCTGACGACTAAAACTAGGCATTTACTCGTGCTTATGTCAGTTGTTTCATCTATGATCAAAGAAAATGTTTGTTTTCTTAAAATTTCAGCAATATCTTCCAGTCTTTCTTCTAAAAGAATTAAAGAATTCTGTTTGTTGTTGTGGTTGTCTTGGTTTTGCCGCATTTAAGTTCCTTGGCGATTTGTGAATCTGTAGTCACTACTTTTATTAATGCTATAAGTGGCTTTTAATGAAAATGGTAAATTATGTTCAATTAAAAACATTATAATACGGAGCTCGGAGGTTTTTTTAACATTTTTTTGTTTCTTATAATTTGATGTTATCCATTGATGGTTGATTTCTTAAAGATTTAGCTAGTTTTTGGTGTTGGCTTGAATTTTCATGCCTTACAACAGTGTTATATTATTTGCCAAAAAATCTTGACAAAACGTACAGTAACCTTGAGGAATATTCTTTGGCCCAATTTTTTTGGCAAGCCAATTAAATTTTGTCAGCCAAACTGGACGCAATTTCTGGATTCTTTTAGTATTATTTATTTTTTCTATAATTTCCTCATCGCTTTCTTCATTAAGATCAACTGAATTGGTAAGACTGGCAGGAAGTTGTAGGATTTTTACCATTTTTGAAGTAGATGCCACTTCATCTGAAAATTTTGTTTTTTTCGGATTTATCTATTTTTTGTTTGAAGAGAAATCAAAAATATACAAACTTAAAATAATTAATAATTGGAATTAAGTTTTTAGTTTCAATAACTTACTTTTTCATTTTGAACCGAAAAAAATATAGTCAAACTTAAATATTAAGACTTTAACACAAAATGCACATATTTCATATACATCAAAGACATTAAACTTTAAACACCAAATACAAATTTCAAACTGATAAAAAATTGACGTAAAACACCAAATAATAAAAAACTTTATCATACGGACAAAATATTCTTAAAATTATAGTGAAAATCTCCAAAAAAAATTTTACCATGTGAACAAAATTTTTGAGCCTTCGTTTTTGCTTAATTTTGGTGTATTGATTAATACACAATATGTATAAAATAACATTTTAAATTTTAATGAATGATACCAATGTATTTGGGAATTTAGACTGATACAAAAACAAACTAGTTTTAATTTACTAGATTGTTATTGTAGCATAATTTGAATTAGCGAAGTACAGAAGTACGCAATGTAAAATAGTAGCGCAATACTACTATTGTAATACATTCAACAGCGCTGACTATAACACCTTTACAATTAAACTCAAAGCCCGTAACACTATACACAATTAAACTTAAAACATACACAAAATGTCTAAAAAAAACACAAATGAAATATAAAATAAATAAAAAATGTACACTTAAAAATTGTGCACTGATACCTGTTCTCTGGGTACACCACAGAGCGCACGATTCACTCCTCGAAACCACTGAGATTATCCGACTCACATAGTACACATAATAATTAGTTTTTATTAACTAATAATTAAAACAACACAATTAAAAACAAAAATAATTATTTTATGATGAAGAAATCGAAAAAACAACCGATCAACGATCATCGATCGACTCCCTCTTTCTGTCTTTTCGAAAGTTATAGAAAAACTTTTTAAGGAACGATTGCTTGATTTTTTAGATTAAAACAAGTTTCTAAGTGCGGCTCAATATGGTTTTAGAAAAGGCCGAAGTAGTTGAGCATTATATTCTACATAATATAAATACACATAGTACTACCATCATAAGAAAAAAAAAACAGTTTACCCATTGAAGTTCCAGATGTCAGGTCGATAGAACATCGTCAACATTTAGTATAATTATATGACATTTAGGCGATTATACATATAAAAATATTTTGATTAATTTAAAACGATACCAGTAGCGACATCTAGCGCGTCAATGGGCTAACATACCATGGTAGTATAATGTGTATTTATATTATGTATTCTATTAAGCACTTTATAGACATCGAGTAAGAGGTATTATGCTTGAATTGTTTAAAAGTTATCCGAGTAACAGAAAGCCGGTTAAAATTAAACCTATTCTTTATGATTTAATATTTAATTCATTAATATAACGATGAAATATTCTTTAAATTTGATTATAGGTTTTGCAAAGTTTAAAGTATATTGTGTCCATGGCACTTTTTTAACCATTAATACCTAAATCGTAACTTGATACGGATTTCATTAATTTTAAAATTTGCACATATGAAGGAACCCTCCGATGGTCATATGTCTATCGAATACAAGTCTGACGACGTAAACGATACAATCGATTATCGATGCAGCGTTGTAGCTCGTAATCCAAAACAGGTATCATCACAATTTTACTATTGTCGATAGTGTTGATATACAAATATATAAACAGTAACGGTGGTATACTATCGCAAGACGGAGTTACAAAGCTGCAGAATGGGTCATAAAAACAAAAATGAATCCAATGACCCTACCATAAGTGAGTAGGATTTCTCCCAACGAATGGAGTTATTATTCAAACAGGCAATTAATAATGAGGGAAGTTTCACAAACCGTCGGTCATGAAATGGAATAAATAGAAATCAACAATCAACTGAGTTTGCCGGAAAAAGCAGAGACTCTGTGCATTACCCGAAAATAAATTTAGATGTTGGGCAGAATGAGAAGGAAGAAATTGCGGAAAAATTATTAGAGTTAAAAAATAAAGAGATTAAGATTTTGAAAAGGAAGAACAGTTTATTAAGAAGAAGTGAAAGTTCAGTCAATGCTCCATATCTATTCGGACATATTTCACCTAAATGCCCAATAAAATGGGTGCTGCTAAAAACAGGGTGCTAACATTCCAAAATAAAACAACTGTCAGTACAAAAGATGTTCAGAAATTAATTGTGCAAGGTGTTGATCTTTATACTCTAGTGGATACGGGCAGTGATCTTAATTTAATGTCGATTCGTAAATATGTAGGGATAGGAAAGCCACATTTTATGAACCAAACAACTAAATCCAAGAGGGGGTTCAACAAATATTTCGACTCTCCGATTGTTCCATACTGATATGCAAGTTGATAGTGAAATTTACGAGACCATTTTCCACGTTGGAGCAGTTTTACCATGGGAAGTGATTATTGGTATAAGGAGTTACTGAACTAAACTATTACAATTTTTACTCCGAATAGCATTACAACGAAGCAATAAATACCGGAACAATTCTGTTTAGCGATTGACCACGGCAATGTGGTCAATTTAAATCACGTTAGAAACCGAATCAATGCCGAAATTATCAAAGGTATAATTGTAACTTTAGTCCTCAAAGACTCCAGTTGAAAAATGATGTGAAAATGAAAATCATTTTAAATAATGAGAAAAAAGCTACTGTTGACAAACAAGAGAGCTCGGGGAAAGAGCAATTCTTCTTCAGCAATTTAACAGTGATCTGCAGTTTCGTCCTGTTTATTTCTATGAAGAATGGCATAGACTGTGAAGAATGGTATAGTAGCTATGAACTTGAGGTCTTGGTGATTGTTAGAGCGTTAAATCCCTGCAGTTGCAGGAATTTAATTATAAGCTAGAGCATCACCCATATCAACAAATGCAACAAATTGATGCATTAAATAGGAGTCCGGTTGTTTTACTTATTTAGGAAGGTGTTACGGCGAGAATAAAGGCTGCACAGAAAGACGATGAACATTTAAAGGCGAAATTGGAGCTTTTAAAATCAGGCCCGTAATATTATTATATACCACAAATGGAATTTTATTTACATTTTTTTTAGGTAGTCCGTAAAATTCATTAATGCTAAAATTAGTACCCTTTTTTCATGTAAGTGGGGCGGAGCGTGACTTTGAAATTAAAATAAGAACCCTTTTATTAAAAAAATATGTATTAAAAAAATCAACAAAAAAATTAAAAAAAATAAAAAAAAAAATTTAAAAAAAAATCTGCCTGTTCCGGTTAGCCGATTTCCGCCAAAGTTAACTAACTTAGGTACTTATTTTTAGTCCGGAGAATTCAAATCTGCAATAAAAAATAGGGCTTCCTATTTTAATTTCAAAGTTACGCACCGCCCCACCTACATGGAGGGAAGGGTAGTACTAATTTTAGCACTAATACTACTAATACTACTACTTTAACGCCCCGTGGAATGATTAAATCTTGATCTGGGACATTTTGTTCGTTGGGTGCTTATTTTCCGAGATATTTGAAAGTTTCAGCTTAAAATCACCCGGTATATATATATATATATATATATATATATATATATATATATATATATATATATATATATATATATATATATATACAGGGTGTCCCTAAAGTGGCTGACACGAATAGTACCATTGGATTCCTTGATCAAAGGGAACATGACTTTACTTCTACCACTTTGCACTGTAAAGCCCCCCTATCAAGTTATAGACGTTTGAAAAGGAGCCTTCCAACGTCGTACCTTGTATTAAAGATAACTCAATATCTAGAGAAAGAACCATTTGTTTTTTCCAATGTTTACATCGTTAAAAGCTGATTAAATTTTCTTTCAAATAAGGTATACTAAGTATGAATATTTACGTAAAAAGTATTTCAAATTAAAACAAAACTTTTAGAATTACAATTTTTTTAAGAAATTTTTTTGTTTTTTTACCATTTATCTTTTAACAATTACTCTACGACCATGAATATTTTTTGATTAAAACATAGCTCAGACTCTTAACTTACAGAAAAGTTAACTATTTGTCATATTTGCAATAATATGTTATCTAAAAACATTAAAAGATTACAATAAAAATTTTGCATTTTCTTTATTAGAAGCAAGTATTGAGGTAGAAATAAGTACTGGTATTAGGTAATAATATTTCGCAATATTTACAACAAATTCTCAAAATGACCACCATTAGCCGTTACGCATTCCAAACACCTATTCACAAATGAATTGCGAACTTTTACGAAAACGTTTCTATCCTGTTTGATTTCGTTAGAAGCTTCATATATTCTAGAAATTAACGTTGCTTTATCTGGGACAGACGAAGAGTAAACTTTAATTTTTAAATGGCCCCAAAGGTAAAAACCTAACGGATTTAGATCCGATGATCTTGCTGGCCAAGGTATAGGTCCTCCGTGGCCAATCCGATCGTACATTTCTTGCAAAATGTGGTGGAGCACCATCATGCATAAACCACATACATCGTAAATTAAACAATGGAACTTCTTCCAATAGTTCTTAAAATAGGTTTTTTTTTAAAAATTTAAATATTTTACACCATCCAATTTATCTGGAAGTATGATTGGGCCTGGTAATTCGTCTCCAAAAATACCACACCATACATTTACTGTGAATCTATGTTGGTAACTATTTACAATTTTTAAATGAGGATTATTTGATGACCAGGAATGCATGTTGTATAAATTTATACATCCGTCAAATGCAGCTTCACCTGTGAAAATTATCTTCTTCGGAAACCAAAAATCTCATGTTTGTTGTTCAATTACCCATTCACAAAAAATTCTTATTTATTCAACATGTAAAATTTTTATTGTAACCTTTTAATTTTTTTAGATAACATATTATTGCAACTATGACAAATAGTTAATTTTTCTGAAAGCTAAGAGTCTGAACTATGTTTTAATCAAAAAATATTTATTGTCGTAGAGTAATTGTTAAAAGATAAAGGGATAAGAAACAAAATTTTTTCTTAAAAAAATTTCAATTCTAAAAGTTTTGTTTTAATTTGAAATACTTTTTACGTAAATATTCATACTTAGTATACCTTATTTGAAAGAAAATTTAATCAGCTTTTAACGATGTAAACATTGGAAAAAACAAATGGTTCTTTCTCTAGATATTGAGTTATCTTTAATACAAGGTACGACGTTGGAAGGCTCCTTTTCAAACGTCTATAACTTGATAGGGGGGCTTCACAGTGCGAAGTGATAGAAGTAAAGTAATGTTCGCTTTGATCAAGGAATCCAACGGTACTATTCGTGTCAGCAACTTTAGGGACACCCTGTATATATATATATATATATATATATATATATATATATATATAAATATATATATATATATATATATATATATATATATATATATATATATTTATGTGTATATATATATATATATATATATATATATATATATATATATATATATATATATATATATATATATATATATATATATATATATATATATATATATATATATATGTATATATATATATATATATATATATATATATATATATATATATATATATATATATATATATATATATATATATATATATATATATATATATATATATATATATATATACGAAACATATACATTTACAGTGTACTTATATGCATATGTTGAGATAAACTAAAATTAAAATTGTCATAAAATATTAATCTTATTTCAATTATATAATAAATTTAAAATTCTTCTCCGACATCTAAAAGTTTTTTTTTACCAAACTAATGCTGCAACTTATAAAGAACTATCATTATATAAAATTTAAAAATTTATCGCCACAGAATTCCGATCCGATTAAAAATATAAGACATTTTCTCAATGTACCCATTACAAATGAAGACATAAAAAACAACTATAAAGTTTAAATTATTAACATTTTTTTCTTCTAAAATTGACAATGTTTTAGTGTAGATACATTGGAAGCTGGAAGTAATAGTTTTGCTTATCTAACCTATAATATTTTATTTCAAAATAAATTGGAACAAGGATTTTTGAAATTTATCTCAGCATATCTTAGATTTATCTTAGTCGCATTTTATGAAGTTCGTTTTATTTACCCAAATGTACCAAACTTGTGTTGAGTAACGAAAAAATTAATTTGTTTTTTACAGTTAGTATAGGAATCTGCAAATTATTTATGTTACATAGGATCTTTAAGATATTTTTGAAAGTACTGTAGTTGGTTCAATTGACTTGGATGTAACATTCATTTTGTTAAAATAATGAATCACGATCTCCAGACCAATTGGGATACTGGTGGACGGTTGACATGTAGGATGTGGAATATATTTCGGCATAATTAATTTAAATTTTCTGTTTTGTTTATTTTTATTTGGTTTTGTTCGCTTAGGTGTTGTTGGGCTGTCATAATTGGCTGCAATTTGTGTGCAATATGTTTCATTTGTTGATCCTGCCAAATAATTGTTTGAATAAGAAAATTTAAATTATTAATATTTTTAATTTTAATCCGAATGTAATTTAAGAAAATATGCTTACGAATTGTGTATTGGGACATTGAATTTTCTTCAAATTGTACGTCAGTAGATTGGACAAAACCAAATAAATCAGGGGATTCTGCCATTTTTCTGTTTCTTTAAATACAAATAAAAGTGTGTTTATTTTTTAACTAAGTTCAATTCGAAGATTATATTAAATTAATTTTGCAAATGTAGGGGAATGAAAATATAAAAAGTTTTATAGTTTTATTTCATTTTCCACTCTTAAAATTGAAAAGCAAATATCAGAATAAATAACACAGTAGTTATCGGCTCTTGTACTTCCAATAAACAATTTTGTGAATGTTTCAGGATTTTGAAATGGTGTAAACGTATTTAATTCGGAAGTTCGCTTATAGAGTTGTTGTAAATGTGTGTTGGTTTTCTAATTTTTTTTTAATAGCTGCAAATAATTTCCAAATTTGTAAGCTGAGAAGGAAGTTAAACATCCATATTGCTGCATACACTCGGTTAAATGTAGTACATTATGGATATTGTAGGATACTAGATGTTCTCCGTAAATTGAAGCAAAATCGGTGGCAAAATTTTGAAGTAATTTTTGTGTTGTATGTGTATTTTAATACAAAAAATTTTGGTATATTTGAGGCTCAATCAAATCTTTCAATATCACTATTACAGTATATAGTACAAATTGTCGGAGCTTTATAGCCTTCCACCTGGGTAATTCTTTCAAGGCTCTTGGTTTTCGTTAAATTCATAAGTTGATTAGACATTCGTAGTGAATTACTTTTCGTCATCTTAAACTTTGATCCGTATTTTGAATCTGTCCAAAGTTGCAATAATTTTTTCATTATGCCCAAATCAAATAAATGCATGTGTTCTACCGGAAACTGTGACACTATACCATTAATATTTTCTAATATATTTTGTTTGTTATGAAATTCGATGCAATGGTGTTCCAGATATTTTTTTTTGAAAATTGATTCATTGGCTCTGCTGCCTGAAGTTTTTGTTGAAAAACTAAAATGTCCATTAAGCTTTAATCATTTACCGCATCCATCAAAAGACGTGTGCCCTTTCGTTCCTGTCAAAAATGTCGTTTCCTGACGGTTAATTTCGTTTCCTGACGATTAATCAAAATACTATTTGGAAAATCTAATACAGACCCCAAAATTCGCCATAATGTAATCGAGCTACTCTTAAATAGTGGGATTCCGCCAATGCCCACATCTATACAAAATTCATTTATACTTCGTAAAATTTCTTCTGGAAACTGCATGTTTGAAATTGAATTTTGAACTCCAAAATGAATATAGTTACCGCCTGATTTTGGCTTTATGATAGGCATATGATGGCTTTATGATAGGCAGATGATCTTGCTGTAGTGCTAATATTTGAATCGTTTAATATTTTAATTAAATCTTCAAATGCAGCTCTAGTTATATTATGCTGTACAGCCCACGATCCTAACTTTTTGTCAATACTAACTTTAACTTCAGATTCACTGTTTAAGATGAATTCATTTTCACTAGCAACTTTATTTTCCCGTATAACAAAACAGTTTCCATTATCCGCAATAAATGAATCTACATTATTTTCCAACTGCCCTTCATTCGCCACATTATTTTTAACACAATTATTTCGATTAGTAAATACACATACATTATCTTCAATCTCAATTTTACTTTCTATCTATTGCTTATTTACCAAATTTTCCGAGTATTTTAATTTTCTATAATAATTAATTTTCGAAAATCCTTTGATATTATTCATATTAAATTATACTAAAGTAATTTTATTTTATTTAATATATAATTTTGATTATGTTACCGTCGTAAATAATTATATATTATAACACCGCAGTATTGAAGCAATAAAAAACAAATTCTCAACGCAACGGAAACTAGATACTGGATTCATTTAAGACAAGTTATCAATTAATCTATAGTCAATCCACGAAATATGAATATAATCTTTCTGTTTCTTATGCATTGGAGAAATTAAGGAACAAACGAAAACGTATTTCTTTCCCAAAAATTGAATTCATATGTTGACAAATTTCCTACTGGGCATATGTCTACCATCTAGCTTGTTATGATTTGTTAGTAGGCTGATGGTATACAAAATTATGACGTTTCTTTATTTTCAAAATGGCGTCAATATGATTTTAAGTCCGAATTTAGTGTTGTGTGACTTTTTTAAAATACAATATCATTTTTAAAAATGAAAAACCAAGAGATATTAAAATTAATAAATTAATTAAATTAATAAAAAAATTAATAGGTTATACTCCGTATAGACACGCATTATCATTTATTATTTCTAAATGTCAGATTTATCGTACAGCGTGTAGTCAACCCAACGCCATCTTGGACAATTTTCTTTCGTTAATTTTGTCACTATGTTACGTGAATCGTGGTGGTATAATTTAGGTAAGGTGTAGATGGCGGGTAAGTTACGCTACTTTTACAATTTTGAAAACAATGGAAAAAATAAGAGAATCGTTTGTTAATAAAATAATATTTTTTAACGAAGAAAAACAACGTTAAAGCTCAGGAATGGCTTAAAAAGTATTATTCGGACTCTGTTGCGTCGAAACCACCATTTGTCGGTATTATTTTGATTTCAAACGTGGTCATTTAGACACAAATTATGCTGAACGCTCAGGTAGTCCAAATGAAGCAGTGACTCAAGAAAACATTAAGCAAGCCCTAAAAATCGTTATGAAAGATCGAAAAGTGAAAGTTTTTGAGATAGTTGAGATCATAAAGATATCAATGGGCATAGTATGTTCAATATTATGCGAACAAATTTGACTTCGAAAAACTTTTTTTTTTTTCAAATAAGTGCCGAAAAAATAATGCATGGATGATTCAGAACGTGGTTTACTCGATATAAAAAAGGATTTTTTGCTTCGCAAATGTGCGTATGAGCCAACGATTTCACTTCAGAACCAAATCGTGGTTAGCTACTGGTGAAAGACATACAAAGTTTTCAAAGGCGCGATGTTCAAGGTCAATGTGCAGTGCATCAGCTGCGGGTTCAAATCTTATTGGACATCTACTTGTCGAAAGAAAACTTTAATGAAAACTCGTTGTTCTTTCGTATAGCACTCCATTTTTAATAACCCTGAACTGTCAATGGCGCAAAATTAAAAACTTGTGTAAATTTTGGGACACCCTTTATATGTCTGTATGTATAAATATATCTCTTATATATACGGGGTCTCATATGGTTTTATGCATCAAATGGAAAACACTAAAAACGAATAAGTTTTCGTTAGTTTCATGAGTAAATTATTAGCTAATGTAAATTTATGTTGCACACACATATATATACATGCATGTCTGATTTCGATAGTTATTTATAACTATAGTTTCAGAACGTATATAGTAAATCATTATACGAATGGTGCTATTCTAAAGATTTTGTTTAAATTATATCTGTAACAATTGGCATCGATTTGTCGGTTCTGTTAGGTCGATTCAATGAACTTAAGTTCAATTTCAAATGTTCTTGTATATGTTGATTTATTGAGGAATGATATAAAAGTTCATATCCAGTTTCACACACATTTAACAACCAAAGACTAAAAGCAAGATATTCCATAATTAATCTTATAATGACTAAATGACATGAACTTTCATGGTTCTTAAACCTTCGAAAATGTTCACAAATCTCTAGCGCACAAAAAAGTGCTCTCACATTAAACATAATATAAACTCACATAGTACTACCATGGTATGTTAGCCCATTCACGTGCTAGATGCCGCTACTAGTATCGTTTTAAAATAATCAAAATATTTTTATATGTATAATCGCCTAAATGTCATATATTTATACTAAATGTTGACGATATTCTATCGATCCGATATCTGGAACATCAATGGGTAAGCGGTTTTTCTCTTATGATAGGTAGTACTATGTGTATTTATATTATGCATTAAATTAATAAATACTCCTGACTGGATCTTCTTAAACTCTACTTTAAATATATAGCGTAACTGGAAATTACGACTAAGATCGTAACCTCATTTCAAAAGGTCATTCTGAGAGATCTCCATTTTAAACAGTCGGTGTGGACCACTTACTGAATAAATCACCCACCTAACTTTATTTTTATTTTATCTAAGATTTCAGAAGGAGCTAATATTCTGAGTTTACCCATTGTCTAACACGAGTAGAATATCGTTAAAATTTAGTATAAATATATGACATTTAGGCGATTATACATATACAAATATTTTGTTTATTTTAAAACAATACCAATAGCGACATCTAGCACGTCAATGGGCTAACATACCATGGTAGTACTTTTTCAGCCAACAGGTGAAATTTAGTTAAAGCCGCATGCACGTTGATAATTAGGTATAATTAACATTTATTTTGCATAAAACAGATATCAATTCGAAAAATACATGCACGAAGTAAACATTTTAATTGATAATCCTTGTTTTGTGATTTTCATTTAGAACTTCATTTCGTAATAAAATTGGGATTTTTTTTTGTTCCGGAAGATTCACCATGTTTATAGTAGTGCACGGTATCAGACTTAATCCCCGTAATGTCATCGGAAATATGTTGGACTTTAATAGGTTTGGGTTTATTAGGTTTTTGAATAGGGATAACTTGTTAACGCAAAAATTATCGCCAATGCTTTTTGATGAATAACATGCCGCTGGTGAACCACGCTCTTGGTGTGAATAATGCTGCTAGGTTTTCTGTACCATTTGTAATATGGAATATAGTACCTACTTCGTAGGGACTCACATCTGTAGGAACAATAATGGGTTTCTCTGGATCATAAAATTCTACAGTATAATGCTGCAGAACTAGATCTTTACTTCTCTTAAACGAACTTTCTCTATATTACATCCAAAACAGATATCTTTGCTCAAAAAACTGTTAAATTTATTTATGAAATCAATTTGTTAGTAATGTTTTAATTTCAATTATTTAGTTTGTTGTGAACGCGGCATGTTAACCCTTCAAAAACGACGTTCCCTTAAAAGATTTGAAGTAAATCTTCCATTACATTTAAAAAAAAAACCGTATAACTGTGATTAACTGTGATTTTGCTTAAATGTTTCCCTAATCGACTTTCAAATATTAAAAGGTGAACCGCACCGATTGAATTAATGTTTAAAAAATTCCGCCATTCTGAATAAATAATGTCAAATCAATTCCTATCCAAAATAGCATGAGCCACATTGATTAGTTTCAACAATGATCAACCCACAACTTTGACAATAACTGAACAACTTTGGCAATAATTATGTGATCATCGACAATGCTTGTGTGGCCTTGTAACTGGATTATGGACTCTTTCTCCGTCGTTTCCAAATTCAACGCTTTCGAACTCGAATTTCAACTGATCATCTTCTAATAGTTGTTGTCGAATATAATCATTTCGCATTCCCATATTAAATTGAACCGTTGACACTTTATCTAATATCTGTGGTTTATATACTAGCACTTTTTTGTCCTTTTCTCGTTCCAAAAATCACCGAAACCGCAATGTGTAGACAGCAACTTTAATTTAGGGATATATTCGGATAAAGACTCACCGTCCTTTTGTTGAGCCTCATGAAATTTGTGGTGCTCTCATCATTTCTTTTTTATTGGAGAAAAATATATCCGTTACACATTTAATAAACCTACCAGTGACTGTACAGTAAAATTTATTAATATTTCATATATATGAGTGCCAACGACCCTAATAAACATCGGAGCCTTGGTTTCTTCGACAACGTTATTCACAATGAAAAACTGCTTCAACCGGTTCTCATTCTTATTTCATTTAACTTGATTAATTATATTTATACTTCTTAACATACGAGATCAGTTTTATTTTTGCCGCCAAAACTTATTTTGCTAGTTCATGGCCGCCTTCTGCGTTAACTGTGACGATTTGATGATGCTCATAAGCTTTTTCAATTCCTCAATGATTCATTATCTGCTGAAGTTCCTCTACTTGTGCCTTAATTTCAGTGCAATTGTTAACTGGTGTTGAGTCTGTTTGAGGTTTTGGTACTGATTTTGGTGTTGGTATTGCTGCATTAAATTTAAAAAGTTAATAGCTGGACCTCACGTTGCTGCATAAGTAGGCCGTGGTGCGACCATTAACTCTCCTTGTTGTTTAATCCCAATGATTTAAACTGTCTCCTTTATAATCTTAATCAGTTCTTCTCTGTCCGCAATGCACATCGCATTACAATTCATTTCTCATTGTTTTAATTTGATATTTTTTTTGTTGTTTTTTTTTTTGAAAAATTAAAATTGACTCGCACAATCACAGTCACTATAATGCAATGTGGTGTAGTGAAAATTAATTAATTAATTAAACATTAATCATCATTAATAAAAATGTGCTTAAAGACTGTCATGAAAGATTTTTAGTTATAATCGAGTTCTTAATGTGTCGTGTTTTAATGTTTGGCACTTTTAAGATAAATTGACACGCACAACCACACACTCTCATAAATACTTTCTATCTATCCATAACCCTCTTTACTACAAGCCGTCTTGTAACTTTCGTTGACACACATCATCATGTATTTTTAAAATGTATTAGTGAAAATATATACTTTAGATGTATTAGTAACTATCAAAACTCCATATAAAATTAATAAAAAAAATTGTAAACGCATGCGCATTATTTGATTTTATTGTTTATTTCTTTTACAAAATATTCGCTATCATATCCCGACACGATTTTCTACTTACAATACAATCAAAGTATATATTTTTGCTATAAGTATGCAAACAATACGGCTTGTAGTAAAGAGGGTTTTGATCCATCCCGTTTATTTCCCGTTAATCTGTTAAATTTTTATTTTGTTTTTAAATTCCATTTAGTCGTCTTGTTTAATACAAGTAGATAAATGAATGGCTAAACAGCTGTTGTTAAGCTGTTGGTGTTGTGTTTACATTTTAGTGTTTTCGCTCGGAAGGTTAATACACTACGATTCGGAGGTACTATTGTGGACACATCATTGTTTCTGTGTCTAATGCTGTTATTGCGTTCTTTAAGTTTGAGTCTTTGTATTCCTGTGTCTTGGGGAAAGTGTTCTCTCTTCAGTTTTGCAATATTCGTGGATTGCGGACAAACTTTGCAGCCGTAGAACACCATACAGCTTCCACAAAACCAGCGGTTCTACTTCTCACCGAGACCAAAATTTTACTCCTTAATCCATCGGCTTATTCACCATAGGGGGCTGGCCATGTATATCAGCAACGATATACCTTTCTCCATTCCCAGTTTTTTAGGCCAAAGCACGAATAATGAGTTCAGCTTGATTTGGGTTGAAATTCATGTCTCGAAACACCCCCTCTTCCTATGTGGTCTCTATCGAAGCCCAAATATCGCAAACTGCGCTGATCATTTTGGGTTTGATACTCTGTCAGACTCCATTGAGCGCATCCTTCAGAAATCACCAAATGCTGAAATCGCTGTGGCAGGTGATTTGAATGTCCACAATGACAAGTGGTTTCTTTATTCTAAGTCCGTAACACCAGCTGGTGAGACGGCTGAAATGTTTGCAGCTTTAAGCCAACTCACATAACTTGTAGATCAGCCTACGAGGATACCAGATCGGGTCAACGATACGGGTCATTTACTGGATCTGTTTTTAACTTCTCATGCGGAGAAATACAGTATCTCCGTCAGTTCTCCTTTGGGAAACTCTGACCATCGGCTTATTACGGCGGAATTTCCAAAAGTCGTGGTCGTGCCAAATGAATGTTCCGCCTAAACGTCGATTATGGCACTGTAAAAATGCGGACTGGGAAGGAATGAATAAGTTCTTTCAAGAGTTCAAATGGTACTCTTATTTTGCCTTCGGCAATATTGACAATGCAACTATTCTGGTTTCGACTGTCAGTCTCACGGGAATGGAACAGTTCATCCCTTCCAGTCTCTCTAAGCCAAATAGAAAAAAATCAGGCAATCCTTGGCATAATCATGACTGTAGAACAACAACCGCCAATAAAAAAGCCTATCACAGTAAATATGTTAAGAACCTATCAAATGAAAATTTAGCTATATTTAAGGCGGCTAGAAATCTGGCAACGCAAACAGCGTCCCAAGCTAAAAAAAAATATCAAAAAAAAGTTCGAAAAGAGTTGCGGCCGGTCCGGATTGTCTTCCCCCAATTGCCCTCAAATATTGCTGTAAATCCCTATCTAAACTACTATCATGTCTGTTTCACCAAACTATGTCTTCTGGCATTCCCCTTCCATCTGGAAAACTGCTAACATACATCCTGTGCCAAAAAAGGGCAGAAAATCGGACCCTTCAAATTATCGCCCAATCGCTATCGTCTCGGTGCTTTCTAAAGTACTTGAGACCATAATCAACTTCCAGCTGATGAAATATTTGGAAGCTAATCATTTAATTTCTGATCGACAGTATGGTTTTCGCGGAAGGCGTTCAGTAGGTGATTTAATTAATGTTGTTACTGAACAATGGAACTGAAGCATTCATCAATCTGATGAATCTCAATTCATTGCACTCGATATCTCAAAAGCATTTAATCGCGTGTGGCACAAGGGTTTTCTGTGTAAATTGAGGGCAGTTGGCCTTCACGGTGCGTTAATTTTATGGATTGAGAATTTTCTTCTTTGTCGCAAAATCCAAAGGGTGGTGGATGGTGTGACATCCGATCAACATCTTATAAACGCTGGTGTTCCTCAGGGATCCGTCTTTTCTCCAACCCTTTTTCTAATTTTCATCAATGATTTTCTATCAGCAACTCTCAATTTAATATACTCCTATGCTGATGACAGCTCACTTTCCACCGCTTACAGTTTACCTTCTTCTTCAGAAAGAATCGCCATGAATGATCGCCTTACGCGAGATTTCAATTCCATTATTAAATGGGGTGAAGCCGACAGAGTTGAATTTAGTCCCAACAAATTTCAATCCTGTGTTTTTTCTGGCCGAACTGATGGTTATTCACCGTCTTTTCTGACTGCTGAATCCAGCTTGGCTACGTCTGACACATTTGAAATTCTCGGTTTAACTATGTCAAAGAGAATTAATTTGGGCTGAACAAATAAACAAAGCAGCGATTGGTGCAGCCAAATGTCTTGGGTTTCTACGACGATGTAATTTTTACTTTAATACAAATGATTTCATTGGTATAACAATCGTTACGGTACATTTCGATGGAAACGATAACTTAGTGAATAAAAAAAAAATTCTGATTTTCGCTGACATGAAAAGAAAACTTTTTTTCAAATCAGTTTCAGGAATACAATTTTTTTTACAAGTATTCCCTCCACACAGACTTTCACAGTCGACTTAATTAAAAAAAAAAATTTAACATCTACCAACACACAATATTTAACCAACCCTATATATTGATAAACAATGCTGTTCTTCAAATGCAGATATTTTTTATTTTTTCTTATATTTAATTATAATTCCATTAGGTATTAAATCTGAGTTTTTTTTCCAAATATAAATAAGCTTTGTGAAACTTTATGATTTTTTCCAGATAACAAAAAATTTTAATTATTATATAATAAACAAAATAATAAAAATTTAATCCAAATTGAATTAAAATCAAATTATAATTCCCTTTTCTGCTCAATCGGCAAATAAACGATGGTTTCCAATTTAAAAATTTAAATCTACTATTTAATTATTGTCCCAATTTTATATAAAATTAAAATAATAAAACAAAAAACGTTTAGCTTATATTTTGTTACTTGATTTTCCTATTTCCACACAAGCCCTATTTACGAACATTTTTTTCTGCTGATTTCTAAGTAATGTAAAGAATAAGAGGGAAATTTTTTTTTCAATTTTCATTAATACAATTAGAAATGAAAAACCCACAATAATGGGACTATAATTTAATTTATTATCACAAAAAAGTAATAATTAAATTCGTCTTTATTTTTAAATAATTTAATTAGTAATCCAATTAATTATAGGATTTTTTTTTAAATTTACATATGAAAATACAGAATATTAAGTCCGTAAAGATTTTACCAAGCGAGGAATTTGTTTTAATTTATTTTCCTTAACCTTCAAATTGAATCTGCCCAATATTTGTATATCAATTCTTAACTAAGATTAAGATCTATCCTTCTAAAATTTTAGATTATTTTAAATTGGCTTAGACTACCCTCATCTTTAAAAAAGTATTATAAAAAGAAATCAATAAAACAGAACTGGCTACCGCTAAAATTCAACAAGACCTCCGATTACTTTTCGGATATGTGGCTTAGGATTAGTACGTGGAAAGTGCAGTGGCCGAGAAAACTATAAAGGCATTAGATGGGACTGTTGATAAGCCATGAAAGAGTATCGTTTGAAAATCGTGACTTTCCATAAAACTTATTGACCAAAAAGTGGGGACCATGTTTCCCAAATTTGTACGTTGCTTTACAGTAAATATGACTAATCTTGGTATTGGATTTGTTCTTACGCTACAGGAGAAAAAAACTGTTTTGGGTTTCAAAGCAGTCGATAATTTACATGTGTTTACGCATGTGAGAAGCCAACCTTACAATAATTTGCTTCGATGAGCCCATGGATGTTAGCCAACCCAAAAACTGATTTGGACGATCTGTAGCATCTATACCAGATCACGACGTTAGAATACTGATTGATGACTTTAGGCCAGAGCTGTTAAAAATTAGACTTACTGATACAACTGTATCAGTGATACAACTGTACAAGTCACAGGACACGAACCTATATTTCCACTGAGAAGGTCTAATAAACAAATATGAGAAAACACAATATGGGAATATTATTAGCAGTAGCTGATATTAACATGTAAAAGTGCGGATATACAACATATACTTATATTTTTTCTGTTTACATAGTAAACAAACCTGACACTTTTCACTTATAAATATATGTAATTTGTTATAAATTAGTGGATTAGCTCCGATCTGGATGCACAGCTGCAAAAACTCATCGCACACATAACATCACAAACATAAATTAGTGAGAAGTGTTAAGTCAAGGTTTTCATTAGCTCTTAAAATCAAAAGAACAATTATAGCCTATTGCGTCAGATTCATTTAAACACTTAGAAAACGAACTCACCGAGTTTCCGAAAAGATACCAAGCTATCTAACTGCTAATGAACTAACCAGAGCATACAACAGAATTATAGCATGTAACAATGTACATTTTTACAATTTTATTTTGATACACTGTTATACACTTGACTTGCAAAATTAAGTTAGGTTGAAATATATTTCTAAATTGTAGTTACCGGGTTTTTGGAAATAAAAGAAATTTTAAGAATTTTGTTTTTGGAAAAAGAGTTCTTTTCTTGATTTTGGATAGTACAGTCAAATTTTTTTTTAAATTTTTGTTCTAAGTTTTTTTTTTGTGAATTTTGTGTTTGCGGTTGCAGCTGTTTTGCAGTTGAGTTGATTTTTTTTTTAAATTTAATAGCAACTGTGTATACAGTTTTATTTTTTTTTCTTGGCTTTGTAATGTTATTTTCCTTATTTATGTATATATGGGGAACCGCTCAGAACTCGACATTTTAAAACTGGATATTTCAAAATAGGATTTGACAAAACGAGATAAAGTACAAAACTGGTTATTTCAAAATTGGATATTTCTATACGAGATAAGATACAAAACGAGATATGGTACAAAACTGGATATTGCAAAACAGGATATTTCGACATGTGATTTAAACTTAAAATGATTTTTTAGGAAAACTCTGGAATATGGCCAGTTAGGAAGGAACTCGGTGATTTCTTAACCGATTTTGATGAAATTCGATATGTAAGATGAAAATGGGATTTAAAAATGATTTTTTGGGTAAGTTCTGGAATATGGTCAGTTAGGAAGGAACTCGGCGAGTTTTTAACCGATTATGATGAAATTCGATATGTAGGATGAAAATGGGTTTTTAAAATGATTTGTTGGGATTGTTCTGGAATAAGGCCAGTAAGGCTCCATACTTAAATATTTCTAAGAAGAGAAATAGAATTTTCCTTCTTTTAATGTTTTTTTTTCTTAAATTGTATAATTAAATTTGAACTTAAAACCTTTTTTGGGAAAACCTCTGGAATATGGCCAGTAAGGTTTCATACTTGAATAATTTTAAGCAGAGAGATACAATTTTCCTTCACTTAATGGTTTTTTTTAATTGCTGCTTTTCTCATCTTATTAAAATAATCATTGACTTGATTGAGTTTACTGTCAGTAAAATTTATCTTCATCTATTTTTTATTCTTCTACTTAATATAACTTTTCTTCACTTTAGAGAATCTATGTGAGAAAAATTAATTATTTTTCATCAACATTTTCATCTTTCATATCGAATTGCATCATAATCAGTTAAGAACTCGCCGAGGTCCTTCCTTATTGGCCATATTCCAGAAGTTTCCCTAAAAATCATTTTGAAATCTCATTCCCATCCTACATATAGAATTTCATCATAATCGGTTAAGAGCTCATCGAGTTCCTTCCTAATTGGCCATATTTCAGAACTTTCCTAAAAAATCATTCTAAGTTTAATCATTTAGGTTTAAATCACATGTCAAAATATCCTGTTTTAAAATATCCAGTTTTGTACCATATCTCGTTTTGTACTTTATCTCGTTTTGAATTATCCAATTTTGAAATATCCAGTTTTGTACCATATCTCATTTTGTACCTTATCTTGTTTTAAAATATCCAGTTTTGAATTATCCTGTTTCGTCAAATCCAGTGTGAAATATCCAGTTTCGACCGGTACCCGTATATATGTGTATGTATATTTGTATTTTCCTTTTTTGTATTATATTTGTAAATGCGGGATGGTGTAATTTTTTTGGTTTAATAAGCATAGTAAAGTCACGGAGCGGCGTGCATTTCCCTAAAAATTTAATGTTCTCAGCCAGAGCCAAAAACTAATTCACGTCCAAGTTCCTCACCGAACTAGCTAGCCAGTATCGAGGCTCCCAGTGGCTAGATAACAAGCAGCATTACAAGGTTTATAATTTGCTGCAGATATCTTAAAACCTCAAACAAAACTACCGGGCTACCCAATAAAAAGTTTCATTTTGAATATCCTGCTATTTGGGCAGCTGTCAATTTTGAAGTAAAACTGGTGAAAAAATTTGAGCTGTTGAAACAAGTTAGTGATGCGAAGAATCCAAACTGTGTGACGCGTTCAAGAGCAACTGGGAATATTGCTGCTGTAGCCGGTAGTGTTGAAGAAAACCCAGGTTTTGTCGATTCCTCGACGATCTTTGGAATTAGACATTCCACAAATGACATTACACTGTATTTTGCATAAACACTTAGGTGTTAAGGCTTTTAAAGTTCAGTTAACACAAGAACTCAAGCCGAAAAAAGAAAAGGAACAAAAAAGCCGAAGAACCTTCCTAACCGTTTTATTTCTTGAAGAGGCGATCACAATTAGCCACCGAGATCTTGTAATTTAACAACTTTAGACTTTTTTCTTTAGAGCTACGTGAAAGATAAGCTCTACAATGCTCCACAATCTATTCAAGACCTTAAAGATGGAATTCGTGAAGCTTTCGAGGATATACAGTCGCAAATGTGCGAATTGGTCGAATTTTTATTATTTAGTCCGATAATTGAAAAAAGTGGCCTACTAAGGGTTCTCAAGATGTTTTCGATTCAAGAGTGCGGCATCAGAACAATTAATGGGAATACTACCAAATCAAGAGTTCCTTTTGTCCATTTTCAATCCGTTTATCCAAAGAAAAGGAAAACAAATCGTACAAGAGGTATACATCGCCTTATTCGTTTGCTTTTCTACTATGGTAATTCAGTTGGAGGTGGTCATTGAATTACCGACCGAAACCTTACTAGCAGCATTTAAACGATTCACTTCAAAAAGAGGAATACCTTTAAACATTCATAGTGATAACGGTACTAATTTTGTTGGAGCTCGAACATCATTTATGCAGTACAACAAGCAGCCAATTATAGTACAACATGGCATTTTATCCCACACTGTTTCGGTGGAATTTGGGAATCTGGCGTCAAACTAACCAAAATTCACTTAAAGAAAGTCATCGTTGTAACATTAAGATATGAAGAACTCAGCACTGTCCTTACACAAATTGAGACCTGCCTAAACTCCAGACCGTTAATCCTACTTTTAAGCAATTTGGAAGATAACACCAGGCCACTTCCTAATCGGGAGACCATTAATTTTATTTCCTGAATCAGACAAAACCAACGCCACAGTAATTCAAAGATGAAATCTACTTTCGAAAATGACTAGGATTTTGAAAAGTTTGGTCTAAGGATTACTTAACAAGTTTACAACAAAGATCAATGTAAACCGTACCAAGATCCAACTGAATTGGAGCTACTATTACTTAAAATTGGCTGGTTATGGAAGATGCTAAGATAAAAGAACCCAATTTTGTTCAATTCTTGGCAAACAACATTGATTTCTGGTAAACTCCATCAATCAAACAATTACTAATCACACGGAAACTTCAAAAAAGAATGAATGTGCGCTAATAAAACCCCTCTTTAAACAGTCCTTGTTAGAAATGGATGTCAATCATAGAAGCGACCGTAAACGTCTTCTAAAAAAGACAAGAAGATATCGATCAACATTGGTTGGTTTCATTCAATGAACAACTAGAAAAAGTAACAAAGAACAACAACGAAAACAATAACTTTCTAGCTCTATCAATACCTAAAATATTGTTGATGAGTTCAGTTAAAGAAATGCAAGATACGCTGAGTGATGCAGTGTTAGATACCCACAACCGGGTCACTGCCACAAAGCACTTAACAATCCACCAGCTCAAAGATGAAACAAATCTCAACATCATGTCTACCAATTGAGCTTATGCTGCCAAGTCCAGCTCATAACTACTAAAACAAGGCTACAGGGAAAATATACCATTGGTATATAAAGAAATATAAGAAGTATACAAACTTATACCACTGCCTACCTCCAAAGCTCCATCTATATACATGCGACCACATGAACTAGAACTTTTTGTGGCAGACTTGCATCGACATATTACATATACTTCAATGACAAGTTTCGGATGGCAAAACTGTATTAGCACCAATGACTTTAAAATATACAAACTGAATCAAGCCGTTCATCAAAGTTAAGAGGACGATGTTATATGTGAATTATTTCTACTACTTCTTTATTTAGTTCAAGTCAAACGCACCATGAGTCTCGTTTATCAACACCAGCCATTTTCGATTAAAATTTCAAACAGCGGTATACTTAATCTTAGGCTCTGGCTGTACCATGAAATGGAGGACCATAACCATACTAGCCAGGCAGAATTACTACCACAAGACTCGCTCATCACTACTACCAACATTTATTCTCTCCAGTGATATTCAAAATCAACAACAAAAAAAAATATTTCTACTATTTTCAAGATCTGTCAAAAACAAAAAGGACCGAAGAGTTACAACAGCAAATAAAGGAGGCGACTATAAATACACTATATACTCTATCTTACTATACACCATTATGCACTTACTTATGGTCTCCTTATAGTATCATACTCTGTGGAGCAATAAAAATAATAAAGGGGATTCCGAGAAGTCAAAAATAAACCAGTTATTAAACCTATGGAGGAACCCATGTTGTGAGTCATGATGTTTGTATAACGGTCCAGCAAAGTTAACCCTCACCTAGTCAAATATAGAAGCTATATTCGCGTGTTCTTCCGGTAAGTCAGCCATTCTCTGGTGTAATAATCTTGATCTAACCATATATGCGCATATTTAACACATAGTTTGGCGTCAGTGAAGCAATGTAACTTTATGCGTTGTGGACCTTGACATGAATTAAAAATTATGTCGAGAGATTTACTCTGTTAAGCTCAGACAAATTATGTAAGTAATTAATCAACTACGTGCGATGATCCATTGGGAGACTTTTATCCAACACTACAGTTGGCGCAACAAAGCCGTTTGGGACGAAAATACTTGCCAAATTGTGAAATAACACTTGAACATTTAAATGGTCGAGCTTTGGTTGCCAGTAACGTTTTTAGAACTAATGAGTGAGCGTCATCAATTGGCACCAATAATTTGCGATCTTTCATTGGCGTATCCAATAACAACTTGGTGTCATTAGAACACCATTTTCTGAGTGTCATTTCAGCTGAATGTAAAATAGACGAGAAAGCTAATTTCAGTCTTACCGCTTCCTTAACACAATTGGTTCAAGATAATAGGTCATCGACGTATATATCATTTTGGGTAACTGAGCTGGATAACAACTGGTTCCTTATTTTGGTTTTCTAAGGTCAATTATAGAAGACAGTGAGTAGCCAGAAAAAAAGCTGTAGTGATACCGTATACGTAGTATATACGTATAGTATTTAATTTGTAAATGCACAGTTCATCTCTAACATTGTAACGCCAAAAATCTAATGCTATTGCTCGTCATTGGTAATTTTTTTGCCTGTGTGCTGGAAATTCTCCTAACACTAAAGGAATATTAGAAAACGGTAGCTTGACCATAAACCTTCCTGACGCTTGTCTTGAAAAGATTTCAACAAAAGTGGCGGTTAAATTTATTACCACAAGTTGTGCATTACTATTAGGAGTCTCGCATTAATAACTCTCCCAAAGTCATTCAAATAACTGATCAAGATGCTGAGACTCAGAATCGGTTGATACCACATTACGGCAACTAGAAATTGATGGCGCTGTTGTACCGCCGATTACAAATTATGTGTTTTGTAAAATCGCTAATTCCTTTCCTAATTTAATTTGTCCTACCGATTCTAGTTGAACATACACTTTTGCTCCTAGAAAAAGATCAGTGGTCCGAAAAAACTAACTGACCTGAAAAACTAACCTGGAAATATCACAATGAACTGGAGATTGATAATTGCAGATTTTGCGCATAATATGTATTTGGATTTTAAATGAAAATTCATTTATGCGAGATCGAAAATGCAAACGTGCGCCTCGAGTAGATTTGGCAGGATTACCTCCGATTCTTAATCCTTGACTGTCTATATTTCCAATTAGAAAATGTATTTATTCAACCAGTGAACCGGTGATCATGTGCCTGCAATTTTACTTTTTGAACAGCAATGAGTATTACAATAATAAAGCATTTTGTATTATTGCAAGTAAGAAGTAAAATTCATCTTTAATTATTTTTATCTTTACGATAAAACGTTTCAGATTGATCAAAGGTTAGTAATTAAAATCAAAAATATAACATTTAAGCTCAATTATAACTACGAAAATTATTGATTAACTGTATGCTAAATTTAAAATAGGTTTGGTGGATAAAGTTTCAAAAATATTGCAGTGAGTTGCATCAAAAATCGAATGAAACGCTCAGTTCAAAGTTTCTTTCCCGCAAATATGTCTGTATTTTTAACACTATTAAAGTTCCAGCCCAATTTGAAGGTCTTTTGGTTTTTTTTGTTGCTTTATGTAGGATTTCGCTTACTTAGCAATTTTTAAATGTTAATTAAGGTTAAATGTCATTTAAATCACTCAATTCTTTCATACGTGCTCGCAGTCAAAATTGTATCCTGTTTTAACTTTAGTTTGTGCTGTTGTTTACTAAAATGTATAAATCAAACTAGCCAAAATCTGTAATAGAAGTCTGGTTGGACTTTAGACGTTAAGAAGTACTCATATGCTAGCTTCACATTTTTTTTATATAACAATAAATCCATTTATTTAATAACAGTTTTTACAAAGATTCCAAAGTATAATAAAAAATTATTATTTTTTTTTATAATGGCAAGTGGATCTATAAAAAAACTTGCCATAAAATAAAAATTATACAAAAAAAAAAAAAAATTACCACCGTCCCTACATAAAAACGGGCACTCGGGTACACTAATTCTATAAAACAAAAGTTTTTATATATACACTTGTAAAAAGATTAGCATATCAAAAAAAAAAAAATACATATTTATAAAAGAAAATTTTTATATAAAATCACAGTGTATATATTTTGATGTAAGAAAAAATGTTATAAAAATCTTTACATCAATAGGTTCACGGATGATCTTAAAAACTACGTGAATAAAAAAGAAAAAAAATCATTCACACACACACAAACACGCCTGTACACATTCACACACACACGTACACCAGAAAATAAATAAATAAAAATATATATTTAACAATTTAAAATGGGACCAACACGCTACTGAAACCATAAAAATTGTTATAACATTATTATTTTTTTAACATTGTAAAATTTTGACTCGAATTTACTAGTAAATTATATAAAGTTAATATGGTTAAAAATTATTATTTAAAAAAATGTTATTGCTGCTGCTGCTGTCGCTGCTGTTCATCGCCACCTCCATCAACGTCGTTGTCCAACCACCAATACGCATTTCGTCGTCTTTAATATGTAACGTCGTGTCAAGTCGTATGTGATCGTCTGGGTTCGAAAATTTGTCCTCGTCAAACCATTTTTCGTTTGGTCTCCTCGCCACATGGTAAATTAAACGTACGTCACGGTTCTGTATGTAACCCAAACGATCAAAGTATATAAACGTGTTCGGTCCTGGTACCGTCCCTGTTGTCGCGTATAATTTTGATAATTTTGTGTCCATGTGATATGGTCCGTAAATCAGCGAGTTGTCCGTATTTAGGCAAGCCCGTCTGATGTGATTTTGCGTCAATTTCAAAATATGTACGTCGATATGGTCAATTCGAAATTTTGATATTGCACTCGATTCGAAATGTAGTGCTTAAAGTCAGTCTCTGCGCCTTTCGGTAAAGTCCATTGCAGTGTCTGAGGCATTTCCGTTTGAAAACTCTGTATCGTTCCATGTAGCGTGGCACCTGATTGTACCACACTTAGCATCCGTAAGTCAGTATCGGTCTTATCAATGATTTGTAAGCTATAATTTTGACGCGTTTGTCCAAATGTCTACTGTAAAATAATTTCCGCGCACCAATAAATGCTCGTCTAGCCATCTCTAATTGTGTCGTTGTGTGTTTTGTCATATAGTACATATTGTCGATGTGCACTCCCAAATATTTTATCGTCTCACATAATTTGATTGGTCGGTTATTAATTTTGATTGAAAGTTTCCGCCAATTTCTCTTCATTTCTCCCGACGCACTTTTCAGTGGTCGTCGAAATAGAATAGATTCGCATTTGTCTGCATTAATTTCAATATGCCATCGATTGAAATAATTTTGAATAAAATTTAGTGATGTTTGTAAATTTTTCTGTATATGTTCCAATATGATACGCCGAACACAATCATGTCGTTAATTTTGAATTTATATTGTTGTGAGAAATTAAGTCGGCCGTGTAAAGATTAAAAAGAATTGGAGCAATGATGGATCCCTGTTGTACTCCATTTAAAATTTTAAATTTAGAAGATGAACATTTGTTGCCGCCAGATGTTGTATAAAATGTAAGTAGCTCATAGATAATTTTGATCAGGTCGTTCGAAAAATTCATGTGTTTTAATTTTGAGAGAAGTCTGTCTAGCGAAATGGATTCGAACGCTTTTTTTATATCGATGAGGACTGCACTGGTCGGATTATTAAAATTTAATTGATGCGTGACGTCAGCCAAAACTTTGGTAATCGCATGCACCGTACTATGACCTTGACGGAAACCAAATTGATTTTCGGCCATCAAGTTGTTTGCACGTCTATGTTCGTTAATTTTCTCGTAAATACAAATTTCGTATAGTTTGCCGAAATTAGAGAGTAGACTTATTGGCCGGTAACTTTCAGGATCTGTAGGAGATTTGCCTTTTTTGAGTATTGGAAAGATGCGTGCGATTTTCCAGGCATCCGGGAAACAGTGATTATTAAGTAGATTATTAAAAAGTGTACAAATTTCGGAAATGATGACCTCAGGAAGGTGTTTAAAAATAAGGTCGGGCCCAAAGGATTTTTTATTGTTAGCCAATTTCAAAATGTCTGTTAGCCGATCGATATTGATGCAGTAATTTTTGTCGTCATCCGGTTGGAGTGGCGCATAAGCTGGATTGTTGGTCGAGAAATATGTTTTTGTATTGTGTTGCGCTCGATCGATGTAATGTTGGTCGATGAATGGTTTTATCAAATTTGTAATTTCAGCGTGCTCTGGATTGCCGAGATTAGAATTTGGTTGAGAGTGATCCTCTATATGTTGTCCAATGATGTTTAAATATCGGCCCAGTAACGTTCTATTTGCGTTTTAACGTTTTGCTCGATTAGTTGAATAGTCCGTTTAATTTCCACCTTCCAATCTTGAATGTTGTTCCGAAAAATGTTGTTGTTGTTGTTATTGATTACGACTGTTGGCAAAATTTATTTTTGTCGTTTTAATTTTTGTAACTAGAAACGATTTATGTTTATAAAGTCGTTCGATAATAGGATTTGAGTAACACATCATATTGTTTATGCGTCTTTTTTTTTTGAGAGTTTGTTTTGATCTTGGCCAAAATTAGTTTCGAAATGGTTTTTATGTATACGTTTCACTCGTTAATTGTTAGATTTCGATCATATGGTATTAGTAACTTTTCGCCGCTCTTCAAATGATGTTGTGTTGCGGTCGCTGCTGTCCGATGAATTTTTTCTAAATTTTCCGTCCATTTTGACCAGTCGATCCCCGTAAAATTACACTGGATGTTTTGCTGTTCTGCGTTGTCGTCTTCTTCGACGTCGTTGTCGTTGTCAATTTGATTGATGCCTTGGTCCAAGTTTGCAATTCCTCGTATAACAATTTCTATGGCTCGGTGGTCGCTGTGAAAATGGTGAGTCGATATTTCGTCCTGTGAATTTTTTTCAATTTTGATTCTTACGTCCATTATTGCCAGATTTATGAAGTTGCCAGAACGAATTATCGTTGGTTTTTCCTACTTGTATAGTTTTGCTCGGTACAGCATAGCATTCTCGTTCATCCATCGGTTGAGACGAACCCCCTCGAATTGTTGAGTGCATTACCCCAATTTGTATGTTGTGCATTTAAGTCGCCTGCAATTATATAGAAATGATTTGGATTGCTCAAATTTAACGCTTTAAAAATTTTGCTCCATTCTTCTTTAAAACGATTATCGGTAATTTGATTTGCATTACCCGTACAATAAATTGATATCAAAAAGATTTTTTGTGCCGAACATTTAATGTTGAGTTTAATAATGGCGATTTTGATGCCCTCTCCTCTCTATTACTGATTGATTGCGGTTCAATAATTTTGTATTTTATGTCTTTTTTGATCAAAATAGCCGTAACTCCTCCTTGTGTCGAATTTATCCTGTCGCGTCGAATTATATTATAATTTTTAAAATCCAAATTATGTTTTTGATTGAGTTTGGTTTCGTTGATAAGTAGGTAGTCCGGGTGATGTAAATTCAAAAATTTTAATAAATTTAGACGTCGTTGTACGGTAATTATTGAATTTACGTTGTGCAATAATTTTGAATTTAGATGTTCTTCGTCGTTGTCGTTGATGTCCTTGGTCTTGATGTGAAATTTTGTCGTTCGAATTTATAGTTGACTGATGATTTGTATGAGTTGTGCCAATTGTTCGCCTTGCTGTTGCATGACTATTGTCATTTTTTCCATTCGTTCAGTTAAATTTTTTAAAATTAGATCATTGTTCTGTTGTTGTTGTTGTTGTTGCAAAGCTGTGGTTGAAGGTGCTGCTGTTGTCGTCGTCGAAGTTGCTGTTCCACCTTGCATCATCTGTGCGAAAGTACCATTTTCTTTTGAAACTTTAATTGAATTAAACATTTTTGGTGTTGGTTTTGTTGTTTCTTGTTGGGCTCTTTTTCCGGCTATTCTTTTTTTTAGTCTTAGAATCATTGATTGATAAATGGGACATCCCTTGTATGAAGCAGGGTGTCCTGTTTTTTTGCAATTATTGCAGAATATATTCTCTTTCGTTACCTCCTCTGTCACTGTGCAATTCCCTGGTTCGTGTGTATTTGAGCATTTGACACAACGGAACTCGAGGTTGCAGTTTGTTGCAGTGTGTCCATAACGCTGACAGTTCTTGCACTGTAAGATATCATCGGTACGGTTAAGCGTTTGCCATTCTACTTTTTGATAATTTAAGTGCTTTATGGCATATTCTACATTTAGCGGGGTGTTTGGCGAAAACTGTACGATGTATAGTGGTAGCAGTCTTTTGTTTTGGTCATTGCGTTTTGAACGCATCTGTAAAATTTTGATAATATCAATTTTTCCATCAATGGTCTCAATGTCCGCCTTTAGTTCGGTCAATCCTTCGGTCTCGGTGAGTCCGCGAAGTACTAACGATTTCGGTTTTTGCTCCTTCGGCGTATACGTATAGAATTTTGTATTTACTTCATGAAAAATGGATTTGAGTGAAGTGTAGTTCTGTAGCGAGTCTGTTGTTATCGTGTGTTTGTTTGCGTTGATTCATTTTATCTCAAATTTTATTGGATAGGATAGAAACATTTTCGTTTTTTGAATTTGATTTTTTTGTAGCTGTTACAATTTATGAAGTTGGCGCTATGCGCATTATTTAGTTGTTCCTTCGGAATTTTGATTTCGTTTTGCAAATTTTGAATGGTATTTTTAAAATTAAAAAACTCACCCTGGTTGTTTTCGGCTTCATTGCTGTTGAGTTTTTTGCCACGTAATGATATTTTAGTTGTTGGTTGACTAGCTGAGGTAGATGTTGCCATCGCCGTCGATGATGTAGCTGTAGTTAAAGCTGCTGCTGCTGCTGATGTTGTTATGGTTGTTGATGATGGCATTGTACTTGTCATAGTGGATGGAGAAGCCTAAAAAACTATAGCTTCCCTAATAAATTGGACGTCTTCGTTATCGCTTAACGAGGGCAAAGGCGTGATCAATGATGCTAACTGCACATTGTTAACTGCAAATGGTCATTTTCAAGTTGAACGTTTCTCGTTTAGTTGTTGATTTTAGTATGTTATGTCGTATAAATGGTAGCATGTTCTTAACTGTGTAGCAAAAAAAAAACACATTTTTAATTGTTGATAAGCTCCGGTGCTTATCAAGACGAACTTTAAAGATGTTCATAGTAAAAGAATCAACGGTTCTTAACCATTCGTCTCTTCACATTGCATATATGCAATGTCTGAAAAAGTATACTATAAAATATTAAAATAGTGCGTTATCTTGCAATTTTACTACGATTTCTGTGTCTTTATAATACTCTCTTGATTTTGTTCATAGGGAATATATTTATTTTATTATCAATTTAAGCGCCAAAACGTTAGTTATAAATGTCAGTCTGAGGTGAAACAATCGACTAGGTACTCGGGTGTCAATTTTTTTGTGTTTTAGCCAGAAAAACAAATCAAATATTACGAAGTAAGAACTATTTTTATTTATAAATATGTGCTATATGTTTGTAAAGTGTTATTATGTCATTATTTACATGTATTGATAGAAAAAATACATTTAAATATGTATATTGCAGATATGCAATACGAAGTGAAATTCCAGATATGAAAAATGTATGCATATTTGCATTACTTACATATATGCAATTCTAAGATAATGTAGATTGAATTATTTGATGACCGTTCTTACTTTGTGTTGCATACTTGCAATAAACTGATTTTTAGCTTTTGTAACTAACTGTTTTTATACTAACTTAGAATAACCTGCTATAATGAACTCTAGAAAAAAACTCACTGATGCATAAATTTTAGATATCATTGAGGGTTGGACAGACAGTGAAGATGAATTTTTTGAGGATAACGAAGACGAAAATGATAAGTTTCAGACTTATAGGTAGGAAGAATAGACGAGGAGGACAATTGTATTAATCAGGCTACAGAAGAGGAAATTCTTGAAATATCAAATATGCCAATTGATTTGGTTGATACTACCGTTCAAGTCTAAGCAATAGACCAAACAAAACCTGTAACGACTTCCACAGATAAAATATTATGGCAATGCCGAGATTTTATTAAAGATCCAGAAGAGATACAATTTCAAGGTGACGAATCACTATCTGAAGATTTTCCTGACCTATGTATGCCGTATTCTTGCTTCAAATTTTTTTTGATGCGGATTTATTAAATTTGATAACCAGCGAATCAAATTCGTATATTTGTCAAAAGAATATAAATAATACGAAATGCATAGCTGAGCTAGAGCTGAGGAAATTTTTAGTAGTTTGTATATTGATGTCGGTTATACAAATTCCGATTTACCGCCGCTACTGGTCTCCCATCGCAGGTAACCAGTTAATTCAGGAAACAATGACATTACCCAACTTCAAAAATATTGAAAAAAATTAAACGGCTCACGTAAAGGAATAAATGCTTGACGAAATATTTGAAAGCCTCAACAAAATTTCATGTCACTGGCAAATCAGTTTTATTTTGACAAGACGATGATTTTTGTGTTGAAGCATTGTTATAGTTTAAAAGCTACCTAATATGTGCTTAACAGATCAACTAACCAAGGTGTCATTTTGAAATGAATAATTTAAACAAAAAAAAAAAAAAAAAAAATTGTTAAACAGGTAAATTACATTTAATGTAACAAATACAGTCCAACAATAACAAAACAAATGTTATGTACATTTTCAGGCATAAGATAAATGATTTATTATTTTTCACCTTTTTCCAAAGGTGCAAATATATATACATAAAGCTCTCTTTTACCTTCACATTTTTTTATTCTGTGTTTTGGGGCTTTATTCTTTAAATGATTAATGTTCCAGCTGTTGATGTTATTTTTCAAGTATTTTGTATTTTTTTCATGCGTTATCTTTTGTTTTCCGGTAAAAAGAACCTCGCGGAAAAATCAACAAAAAATTTTGAAAGTGAATTAGATTGTGATATAAAATTAAAACGTATAATTCATGATATGGTTATGTGTGACTTTTTTTTTAAATGGTTTAAATGGCAGTTAATTACTTTTCGGTTAGTCATTGGTATTGTTATTGAAGGTCTGAATATTTACTCATATTTTATTTATACACATATGTGCTATAAGGTAAAACCACTTCGAAATTAAAGCCGAATGATAAACTGTTAAATTATTTCAGTATTTGAGGAATATTCACGTGAACAGCAACATTTTTTTGTTAGTAAGCTTAACATGAATTAATTTAGTTTTCTTTAGCGGGATTCGCCATCCCTTTGTCCAGTTACGCAATATGTTAGTGGCTCTTTGCACTTTTCATGTTACTTCTTATACATTGTTACCAATTGCTAAGATTGCAGTGTCATCAGCAAATGTTGTTATCTGACTTTCATCTGTATTTGGCAGATCACTTGTGCATAGGATATATAGAATTGGACCTAAGATACGACCTTGTGGTACTCCTGAGTATTTATCTTCATATTTTACCCTAAAATGTTGGTCAGATAAGTACGATTTTAGAAGCTGAAACTGCTTTGGTAAATCTCAATGCAGTTTATATTCTAGCCCTCTTTACTATACTTTATCGAAGGCTTGTCTTTCAAGAAATACTTGAACATATTTTTTTACTTGTCAGCGCATTTTCAATTATGTCTGAGATTCTGTGGACCTGTTCTGAAGTCGAATGTTTTTCTCTGAAACCAAATTGGTGGAATAATATCTCTTTGTTCTATGAATAGTTTGAGTCTCTTAAGCAGAAAAATTTCGAATAATTTAGAAATAGTTGGAAGCAAAGACATCGGAGCCTATAAGATTTTTTGTCGTGAAGTGGTTTGCTTGGTTTTGGTATCATTATTGCTTCTGCCACTTTCCATTTGTGTGGAACATAGTTATGTCTGAACGCTGCATTAATTATTTGAAGTAGCTTTCGTAATCCTTTTTCAGCTAGTACTTTAATTATTTAGATCATATATAGCCAGGAAATTTTTTGAGCTTCAGTTATTGCTGATTTAAACTTTTATGTAAAAGTTTAAATAAATAAAGTTAATTTGCTATTCAGATGATAATTCTAAGTGTTTCATGCACTTCTATATTTTAATAAATCATGAAAGTAATTTCGGGAAGTAAAACGTAAAAATGATACACCGAAAACAATCACAAATCATAATGAAAATAGTGTAGTTAAAAATAAAACTAATAACGGCATCCCCATTACTGAAAAAAATCAAATAAACCACCGCCTATACACATCCACAGTCAAAATATTAAGGATACACTTCAAATTGTGAAAAGCGCACAAGTTGAAAGGTTTGAAGTCAAACGCAACAATAATGAATTGCATTCTCTTATATTAACCAATATTGATGAATACCAAAAGATTCAAACAGTCTAAAGAAATAAATACAAAATATTTTACATTCACCCCAAAAGGATTAAAACCCAAAACAATTGTTGAACTAAAAACAAGCATTGAAAAATATGAAATAAGAGTACTGAATATAATGCAATTAAATACGAAACCGTCGAGAGAAAATAAATATGAACTCCCTTTTTACATAGTTCAATTCGCACCTGATACGGACATGTCCCGAGTCTATAATGTTAAAAATATTAATTATCAAAGTAAATTATCATGGGAAAATCTAAAAAGGAATAATAACAGAATTATGCAATGTTGTAAATGACAGAGGTTCGGTCATGCAGCAGCCAACTGTAACCTTAATTACAGATGCGTTAAATGTGATACACAGCATAACACGGGTGAATGTAAAATAAAAATACGATCGAAACAAATATTGTGTAAACGGCAGAAGAACAGGACACCCAAAATTATTTAAAGGCTGTCCAAATTACCAAAATACGCTTTTAAAATTGCAACAAAAAATCAAAGAAAAAAAAAATCAGACCACCGAGTCAAAAAATTTCAAAAAGGTACAAGTAAATCCACAACATGGAACATATGCCATGTATGTGAAGTTAGCACGAAAACTAGCCCGAAAATATTTTTGGATTGTGTCTTTCCTAAATTTAGTTATAATTTCGATATGTCCCGAAATCTTTATAATAAAACGTGTTTTATTAGAATCCATCCCGAAAAAAGTACCAAATCATTAAAACGTAGCAATGCCAAATTAAAATTAAAACGAAATATTTTTTATGTAATTGGTAAATATTGTAAATTTAAGCAAGAGTAGTTTTCATATAAAGACTTATTTTGATATTTCGTTATGGAACCAGCTTCACAGGGATTTCCAAACATATCAGCTAATTGCAGAAGTTATTTTGGTGTATTCGTAATTCAATCTATATAGCCCTTTTGCCACATGAGGTCCATTTATAGTTTTTACAAAATATTCTATAAACTTACGGTATATTTACTTAGGGTAAATATAGTATTTCTAAATTTACGTTGAGCCATACAAACAATTAAAACTTGCACTATTCACAAGATTTTGATGAAGATATTATAAAATAGCCCAATGCATTTCCAACTGAAGTTCCATGTACTGTTGAAATTTATGTAATAGATGCTACCGAAGAAGATTTTTTTTTCTCAAAAAATGACAGTTTTGATAAAGAAGGGCAAACCAGCAGAATATTTTGATTTTAAAAAATCTAGATGAATAAAAAAACATTCGACTTACGTGCCTTTTGGAACCAACGAGTTATGTTTTATATGTGAGTTCAACATGAAAAACAAAATAAAAGATTTGTCACCGCGTAAATTATTTGAAATGCTATTTACTGATGAAATCGTGAATTATATAATTGATCAAACTATTATATATGCCCGACAGAAAAATAATCACAATTTTATTGTTACAAGCCACCATATTCAAAGCTTTATTGGAATACTGCTAACGACAGTCGATATGTTTGGAAATCCCTGTCATCTCGGCCACTTGTTATGAAATGGCCAAGATTAATATTTTTTCGAATAGACAATAGTCTGCAATACAAATCCCAAATTTACAAATTAGATGCATCTACATTCCCAGCGGCCAATATCTAAATAGATTTAGCAATTGTGGTCACGCGTTTAATCATAAAAACTGACGAGAGGAGAAATTCCTACATTATACTGTGAAAGCGATCACAAGGCCATTGAAATCATTAAAATCAAGAATAGTTCAACAAAATCTCTTTTCCAATTTAAAAATACCAACTGGTACTCTAGGAATGGGAGACTAGAAAAAATATATAAAAACATCTAGTTAGGGCAAATCAAAATTATATAACTCCAAACGATAGAAATCTTACCAATGAAGAAATCGACCAATGCATAAATTGTTGAACAGAAATAATTCAAAAAAACCTAGAAATAAACTCCCCTAAGATAAGGAGAAAAAATAACATGGAATGCTTTACAAATAATACGATCGAGAGACTATATAAACACAAAAGTCATATCATATCAAGAATAAAAAGATTAAAACGTATTGGAAGTAACAACCCACAACAAATAATCTTCTTGAAATCACAAATCAAAAGAACAAACGAATTAATCATTCAAAATATAAAACTGCAAATAAACAAGCACTGGAAAAGTAAACTAGAAGCCATAAGAACAGGACCCGAAATGTTTAGAGATCTGAAAACTTTTATCACACAGAAAAAAATTAAGTATTTTTCGTTTAAAGTTAAGAACATTTCGGCATAATTTTCACCTGATACGATAAGGTTCTTATAACAAGATTAATAACTCACATAAATCGTCTAAGTTTACAGCATGGCGAAATATTCTTGAAAATCGTTTTCGCTTATCGCAAAGAATATATTTCTTTGTGCTAAATAAAAAGTCGCTTTATATTTAAAAATCGAATATTTTAAAAGAAACCGATCATGTTTTATAATTAAACTATATTTGCTTTAAATTAAAATGTTTTAGCTTCATTTTTTCGTGTTGAAATTTGCTGCTTTTAATTTGAAATGAAGCTCGCTTAAATACAAGAAATGATAATTTTACAACCAAGCTATTTTTTGGGGATGATATTTTAAATATTTAATCTAAAACTGAGCTCGCTTAAGTGGAAGAAGAAATAATTTTAGTTTCAAGCTAAGTTATTTTGATTTTGATCCATAGTAAAAGCTTCTCAAAAAGCTGTGGTTCAAATTGTGGTTTTATTAATACAATTATAATATTTTGGTTTATTTGGTTTTTATATTTTATTTCATCAAAATTAAATTTTATTACAAAAATGTAAATAAATTTAAGGTTAAAATAATACGTAATTAATTTTTTGTTACATTTTTGCTTATATTTAAATACTAAATACTATACACATTTAAAACATTTAATATTATTTTAATTTAGAATTCTACATCAAAATATTTTTTTATCCTAAAATATTTCTTATTTTTTAAAATTTGTAAGTGAATTGGAGAACTTTGAAAAAAATCCACATCATAAATAGAAAATTCATTTAATTTATCGATTACTTCAAAACTTTTTAAATGATCATTATATTTAGTTTTATAAAGAACAACTAAAAAAAACAATTTAGATTCTTGCTTTATGATGTGAACGATTTCAAAAGGGTCCATTACACGGTCAGTAATAATGTCATTACCAGTAATGTCATTACCACCATCAATATTCCATCAGTAATTTTTGACATTACACGATCATTCCAGAACATCATTACTTTTATCATTACTGCAAAATTCACAAAGAAATTTAGTTAATAACGAAAATTCATCTTGTAAAGAGTAAAATCTAAACTTGAAACTAAACATAATAAAAATAATAATGGACGCCAAAGAAAAAGCGTGCATCGCTATAATTATAGCGTTAGCTGTTAACAAGAAGAAATCTGTTAGGCAACGACGCTGGATGAAGGACTGGCTCCAAAAACGAAATAATTATTCTCATGTGGTCCTTCTAAATGATATAAATACGTCTGAAACTTATAATAAATTGCTGCAATTGGTCGAACCATTTATACGAAGGCAGGATACAAACATGAGGGAATGCATACCAGCGAACGAAAGGTTCGCATTAACGTTGAGGTACTTGGCGACGGGGAGGAATTTTGAGGATTTGAAATTTTCGGCTGTTATGTCACCTGCCACAATAAGCACTGCTATAATAGAAACTTGTGAAGTGCTCATTTACATCCTCAAAGACAACTTAAAAGTAAGTTTACCTAATCGTACTTATTATATTATTAAAACAAAAAATTTTTTTTTTAGTTTCCCAAAACCCCAGATGAATGGGTTAAAATCGCCAACGATTTCGGCCAAACTCATCAATTTTTTAATACGTTGGGGTCAATCGATGGCAAACATATTGCAATTAAAAAACCAGCAAATTCCGGCTCATTATACTACAATTACAAAGGGTTTTACAGCATTGTTTTATTAGCTGTAGTAAATGCCAAGAAAGAATTTGTGATGGTGGACGTCGGAGTGAATGGACGTATATCAGATGGCGGAGTTTTGTATTACTCCAAATTTGGAGAAATGATGCAGAAAGGAGCCCTTAATATACCCAAACCTTTTCCCTTACCAAACACAATCGAAGATTATCCATATGCGTTCGTTGCGGACGAGGCATTTGCACTGAATGTGCATCTATTAAAGCCTTACTCGCAAAAACTAATAAATGAAGCTCGATTTGAGTTCAATAAAAGGCTGTCAAGAGCACGCGTGGTTGTGGAAAACGCGTTTGGTATCCTGGCATCCAGATTTGGCGTTTTCCAAAAACCAATTAACCTGGAACCTCGCAAAGCGGAAACAATAACAATGGCGTGTTGTTATTTGCACAACTTCCTAGCTAAGGAAAATAGTCATACGTACTTTGCGTCCAATGAAACAAGCACAAATAATTTTGTTCATGTGCAAAATACCCTCAGCAGAAATAGCTCATCAGATGCCAAAAGAAGCCGGGATAAATTATGTGCTTACTATAATAATGAAGGGAAATTGGGATAGAAACGCAAGAAAAATTAAAGTTTATTGAAATAAAATACCATATAATTTAAAAAATTTAATTTAATTTTATTTTAAAAAATTATTTTATTTTTGATTAGACTGAAACGATTTGAAAAAAACTGAAATCGGGGCGTAATCATCTACTTTCATTTGATTTTGTTGATTTTCATCTTCTTCCACTTGTTGCTGTTCGTACGATGGTGAATATAGCGGTGGTGTTATAATAGACGGATAACTGACAGAAGACTGACGTGATTGTTGCTGTTGGTCCAATGGTGAATATAGCGGTGGTGTTATAATATTCGACCCAAATGAACATTGTGACTTGACTGGTGTTGAGGTTGCCCAAGCCTCTTCATTAATTTTGACGGAGTAACGGTCCAGTTTTCCTAAACGCGCCTGAAACAAGATTTCGTTTATTGCTCGCTCAGCAAAGATTTTCTGCTGAGGATCTAAGGTATTAAGTGTCTCACCCCAAGCAATCGCAATTGTTGGGATATTATCTGTTCTAACAGTCCTACTATTGGACTGTTCTAGATAATGGCACGCCTTATCTAATAATTTCTCTTGTTTTGAGGTTTTAGCTTGTGCAGGGCGTTGAGTTCTTTTAGGTCGCGGTGGTGACATTACACTCGACCGCGAACATCCTGGTTGAATGTCGCCTTGGACCTCAGGAGGGCAATGTGTTCGTTTAGGTGGCGGTGGTGACATTACACTTGACCGCGAACTTCCTGGTTCAATGTTGTATTGATCCTCAGTAGGCTGAAAAAATTATTTAATGAATTAATTTAACAAACTGTATATATTGGAAATATATATTTACTGACCTCTTCTGAATGTCGAATATTTCCTACAGGATTTTCATATCTGCATCAAAAATGTAGGGCATGATAAACCCATGAAGTCGGTTGGTACACTTCGTCAGTACCGCGTCCCGACCTCTTCGAATCGCTAATTTTTTTCATCTCCTTCCTATAGTTCGATCGAAGTGTATTTATTTTACGCCGTACATCTTCTCGAGTTGAACCAGCTTTTAATTTTTGATAAATTGGAAGAAGTTGGTCCAGAGCCCTATTTCTTACATCTTTTTTTATATAACCCGGATGTGTGGGGTTCCATAACTGAGGCAGTGTTTCGTAAAGTTCATTAATGATCCCAAATGGTTTTCTGATACATCTGATGCATCTGTTAAATATGTCACATCTGTTACATTTTGTGATTCTGCCTCGTACGAAAAATCAAAGTTTACATTTTCATCATGAAACTCAGTCATTTTTTTGATTTTTTTATATTATATATTATTATTATTATATTATATTATTTATATCACTATATTACTTAGATCACTATATGTATTATTTATATCACTTTATAAACATTTAACACTGGTATGGAAACAATTAATTTTTTACACTTTTAAATAAAAAACGTTTGAATTTTGTTTTAACAAGGATGTTAAGTGGACTGTGTTTATTTATCTAAATTACTACTTTTATATATGTAGTATATAAATTACAGGTATAATTAAATCTATTCCATGTTTTTAAAATTAAATGAAAGGGAAGGGGAAGGGAAAAAGATACATATCATAAAACGGTTAATACATATATGTATTAACAAACCAATAAATGGATGCAGGTAAAGATACACTTTAAAAGAAGGATATAATTGAGTACATAACGTAAAAAATGTAGGTTTTTTGTATTTTTGGTAATTTTACATCTTGTTCATTACAAATAAGTTCCTAGGAATGAATTATTTAAATACTTATTTGTAAACAAAAATTAGGGTGGCCAGAAGGTCTCTTTTACCTAACACTTCAAAATAATATCCTTGTTTCCGATTATTTATTCAAAATAATTTTGCATAAAAAAAAAAATTCATGTTTGACATATAATAATATGTTTTAGCAACAACCAGTTGGAATGATGTAAAAAAATAATGATGAAAACCCTACACGGTCATTATTATTGACATTATTATTGACATTCATCGGTAATGATGCTGCGAAATCAGAAAATCCGGATTTTCATCATTCCGACCATCATTCTTCATTACTTCATGTTACACGATCAGTATTAATGTCATTATCAGTAAGTAATGACATTATTACTGACCGTGTAATGGACCCTAAATAGTTCTACAACATTGCGTAAGACTTTATTTAAAAAGTAGCCAACTTTATATTTTGTTCCCTTATACGAACATTCGGCAATATTAGAAAGAGATTTTGATTTTTGTAAGTAATTTACTTTTAAATATTGAAAATATTCTAATTCTTCTAATGCAATTGGTTTTTATTTTTTAGAATCATAATTTATTACCGATTGAGCAAAAGTATTATTGAAAACAGGTTTTATAAATTTAAGTGCGCATTTCAAACCTAAACTAAGCGAAATATTTTTTCGCGATTTAGTTGTATTAGCATACGAGTTTAATTGTTGGTGTTTTGCCTCAAATCTCATTGATGACAAATATTTTAAAGGACCAAATTTTTCAATGGATCCCACATAATGGACCATGAAATGAAATTTAGGTTTTAAACTGTCGGAAAAAATAATTTGGTATTGTTTATTGTGTTCTGAAACTAAATTTTCTAATTTAATCAACAATTCAGAAATAAAATAAGGAGAAAGAATTGTGTCAGTCAAATCTAACAAAATACCAAAAAATAACCATACAGCATTTGTGGGTGGTACTTTATCACCTATCATCAGGGGTAAATAAAATACAAAAGTCTGCATTTCATGGGTGGTCATTTTTAAACGTTTATTTTCTAAATGATCAATTTCTATGAGTACCCCTTTGTTATTTATTTCAGAACTTCCATATGAAAAATGTTGTTTAAGATAGTTTAAAAACTCTATTGAAAAATACTTTTTTGCGATAATGAAATGTAACAATATTTTGCGTATATCATAATGACATACTCCTTCGAATATGTCATGCATAATATCGAAAGTAAAATTATTAGTAACATGAAAATGTTTTAAATCGTTTAGTACAGATTTTTCTTTAATGCCAGCGTTTTTCTGAAGTTCTATTTTATTAAATTTTAAAATTTTTTGTGTGTAATCCTCTTTAGTTCTTAGAAAAGAATTGTATTCAATAAAATCTGTTTTCATTTGATCACTACTTCTTAAACAACATCTACAATAAAACCCACAATTAAATGATTTTAAATTGTCGCCTAAAATAACAGGAACCCTAAACTTTATTCGAATTTCTGTGCCGTTTACGTTTAAAATAATTCCTTCGTCATATAATGAATTTAATTCTTCAATCAATGGTAAAATGCATTTTTCAGTACCAAATGTTTTCAGATCTTCAGATTTAAATATTGAGGCTAAGAAAATGTGATCTAATTGATTGGGAATGGGGTCCTAGTACATTATTGATACCAAAATCATCTATATACAGTATCAAGGGTTAAATAATTTCATTAGTAGAATTGACAATATCTTTCCAAACTGAGCCATTCACAATATTAATTAGCTGAGGTGATGACTCAAGGAGAATTACTCGGTTTAAAGTTTTTTGTAACATTTCTGCATTTTCAAAATATTTTCGTAACTGAAATTTTAATGGCATTAAAATACTGGATATTTTCTCTTTACCTAATATCGAAATGTTATTAAGTGTAACTTCACTAATTTGGTTATTAATAGTGAATACTTTTAGGAAGCGAAATAAGTCTATATCAATTAAATGCTTGAAAAATAAATGTTCTGTTTTAAAATTTCCCAGAATTTCAAATGAAGTTGTTTCTAAATTTGCAATCTTATTTTCAATATCATTAAATTCATTTGATGCTAGATTGGGTTTAAGAATTTCACAAATTTCACGTATGGATGATTTAATCAAATTAAAAATGGTGTTCTGAACAAAAAGAATGTCTTTTCTATTAAAATTATCCCTGTTGTGCAATTCAATGTTTGCAGATAATATATTTTTATAAAACTCTCCATTTAGCTGACAAACTTTAATAGAAGCCATAGGTGAATTATTACAATGTGGTATATCTTGTTTATTTATGACGTTACTTACAACTATCGAATTTAACATGTTAGCTATATCATTAATGTGCGATAGTTTAGGATTACTAGAAACGACCATCTCCGTTAAGTTTACTTCATGCATTCTGTTTAAGTGTTTTTTGAATTTAGTTAAATTTGAAAATGATGGTAAACAATTTGTTAAAGATCCAACATCACTTTCTATATTAAAACAAAAACAATTTATGTTATTTTAAGATTGTATTAAAAATAGAAATGAAATGTAAATCAATATAATTTTTATTTAACATATTATTTATTAGTCACTCTGTGATTAAACAAATTTTGATCAACTTAAAAGAAAACAAGAATAATACATTATAATTTAATATTAATAATAAAATAATTATGAACTTATCTGTATATGCATATTAAGTTGTTACAAGTATATCTATTTTTTGTCTTAGATCTTTCTGAAAAATAAAAGAAGGGTTTAAACTTTAAATTACATTATAATATATTAAATAAATTATCAATAGCTTACTTAATCAACATTTAACACATTATGTCATCATAATATTATGAATTAAATGTCACATATTTATAGTCGTTTTCAAATGAGAAAATATGATACCGAAAATAGTATTGCAATATGAATAAATGTAAATTAAGATGTACTTCATGTGCTATAGTATTGACGTGCATATACTCAATTGAAAACAAAATAGAATTTTTTTTTGTAAACATTTCAATTCACTTCGAGATTCCAAATAAGGAACATTCAATTAATTGTTATAAATAAAATTAAAAAATTATATTTAAAACCATCGTCAAATTTAAAATAAATTGTGGTTTTTATTAAAATAAAGATTATCTTCGACAAAATAAAGTTAACGCATCTAAGCATATACAGTACTTAGTGCGATTGCTTTCACAATTATTTTAATTACAAGTAAAAAAATTGTGTATTTATGCTGGTGTTTATTGTGTTGAATTAGTAAATTTACATTCGAAGGAGAAGAATTAGTACAATGGTAACAGCTCTATAGTGTAATTTGTCAATCAAACAAATTTTTAAATCCCGATGACTGTGGGTCTTGATCAAAAGGTGTTTCAATATTATAAAACTGCTTCTGTATAAACTCCCAAATCTGCTCACAATCTTTACTATATTGTAAATTTAGCGTTATATATACTTTGAAGCAGAGATCGATGGCATTTAATAAATTTTCACATTTATAATAAATATTTAGATCTACATACACATAATGTAAGGTTTTATTTCCATTTCTAATGCCACACGAAACGGCTGCATTTTTAAACCTTTGGCAGCGTATTTAGCAGCCCTTTCATCTATTTTATTTTCTAGATTATTTAAAGGATCAATTATTTCAAACTGTCCATCTTGGGAATCTTTGATGGACGGTTTCCATATTTTATTCGAATGGGCGATTCTTGCAGATAGTATCAAAGCATGCAAACTTAGCAGAATATTTTCATCTCGTTCATCTGAAAAATATTATTATTTTTTTATTAGAATAAATATAGCAGACGTTATTTATAAAATTAGTTTTACCTTCTGTGACATCATCCTTCATTTGTTCTAGAAGACTTTTTGTGGACACATCTTTGATTGCTGGTTTAATTTTTTCAATGGCCGTTATTGATGTTATTGATGTACGTTTTCACGCGTTGAATAAATTTTTTTTTTTCGATGGATACAGGAATTCAAAATCTATATCAAACTACCAAATAAAAAATTATAGATTAAGACTAAATAAATAATTTCTTACAAGCAAAGGTGCCCTGGCATCTTTTAATAGAGGCCATTCTTGAAAAACTGAGTTCAGTAACAATTTTTTAGAAGTTTGTATTCTATATTGAGATATTTTGATCCACAAAGTTTCAATTTTTTCCCTCGGTTCCGTGTGCCGTTGCAAAAAGATTTGCTTATCTAGGCATTGCTCAAAGCATTCTTCATTGTTGCCTAATTCTTCTGGCGTACTTTTAATGTTCACCGGATCAGAGTTTCCTTTTATTGTATGAAGCAAATTTCTTTGCTTATTAAAGAGCTTTCCTTTTAACAAAAAAATTAAACAAATACAAGAAAATTTACAAAAAGCCATCGATTTTACATCAAATTTTGTTTGATAACTGGAGAATAAAAATAAACAAATCCAAAGGCGAATCCATACTATTTCGAAAACCTTATAAATTACCTTACAAATAATTTAAAAATTAAAATAAACAACAGGAGTGCTATTATTGAACTATGGCGAAAATTTTCGGTATCTTAAATTTTCGTAACGCTGTTTTCGTAATCGTAATGGAGAAATCATTAATTGATATTCTTGAAACTATTACGGAAACAAAATCTTGGTGAATAAAAATTATGGAATAGTTCATTTTTTGACAGCAAAATTTGTTCGATTTTGACATAAATTGAAATTTGTGTTTTATATGAAAGAAAGTTTAAAAAAATGTTTATTTGTATTTCTTTATTAATTAGAAGGATAAAATGAAATTTTAAATGATTGATACTTATATTATCGTAAGTTTATAACATTAAAAAAATAAAAATGTGAATTGCGAACAAGAAATTTATTTATTCATATTTTATGTTTTTATTAACAAATTTGTAAATAATTCCAATACGACCTCGATGCCCCAGTGTCAGACTGTACAAATCAGCAAAGGGGTTAGTTAGCCTTTGCAAATTTTCAAATTTTATTGTTTATTCAATAAAAGACGTAATAGTGGCCCGATTGTGATGAATGATGCCACCTCAGATTTAACAATTTCCAACAAAAAAATTCTTATTTAAATTTTTGTGTTGCGATATTTTTTACATCGATGACGATTTACGAACTAAATTAAGACACAGAAAAAATAATATATGTTAATTTTTTCTGTGCATAAGAGGATACGTTTATAATAATTATATTACTAACAATTAATTAATTAATAAACTTATATATTACTATAAAAATTATGTTTTTCTTCTAAAGATATTAATTTTACAAAGCACATGAATTTTTTTACGTTTGTTTGGTTATCGCGTTAACACAAAAAAATCTCAATGCAAGCAAGAATGGATCTATACTGTGCAATTATTATCACCTTTTAATATATCAATTAATTTAAAAGTGAAGACACAAATTAATTATTGTTTACCAAATTTATTATCGTTTTCTCTAATTTTCATATAATATATCTTACTCTTATTCATGAAAAATAAAATTATTCCATGCAATTTCATTACAAAAATGAAATAAGGAACCAAAATACCATTACGAAAATTTTCGTAACGTTCTGTTGCGAAAATTTTCGTAATCCGATTTCAAGAATACCATTTTATGATTTTCGTAATACTTTGACACTAATTCGGTACCGAAAATTTTTGATATCGAACGAAAAGAATCGTTGAAATATTTAGGAAAAAATATTAATACATTTTGTTATTTAACAAGTCACATAAAAGTGCAACTACTTAAAGCCAAAAATGCAATTTTTATGAATAAAGCAATCTTTTATTCCAAATTTGTGAAACCGGAAGTCAAAAGAATATGTTATCAAACTCTGATCAAGCCTATTTTAGCGTACGGTTGCCCTATATGGTTTAATTTGTTACAATATAGTTATATGGAACACATTCGATTATTCGAGAGAAAATGTATTCGTCATTGCACAGGTCGGCATAGAAAAGCGGGAAATGAATAGAAATATTACATTTCAAATAGAGTGCAATATGAAAATTTCAACAATATACTGAAACTGATCCATAATATACTGAAACTGATAAGGAATCATTTAAACAGGACAACAATAAACGCTGAAAACTCTTTGATGAATGATAGTATAATTGAAAAAAGTATAAAAATTAACAACATATCAGGACCATAAGCTTTTATTTATTTAGACAAATTCCGATACATACAAGATGATAATCAACTGTCAATCATTTATCATATTTAAAGATTACCAAACGAAAAAGGATTTGATAGGACAAAATATCTAAATTATAATGAAAGTTTACTAAGGTTTAGCACAGAATTCAAAAGAACGAACAATGATAAGGGAAAAAGATCTTGAATTTTTTTGTAATATTCTTTCGCGATCTATCTTTGTAACTATTGAAAGCTTAAATAAAGATTTATTTTGTTTTTTGTTCCACAAGCCATTTAGAATCTTTTCAATAATTAGGGTATCGGAACCGTCTTAATTTCCCACCAAATCGCATTGTTGTACGATCTGTGAGTAAATTTTTCTATTTTTTATCGTGTCTGCTTTAGATTCACTTTTCTTTAAATTTATAGTAGGCTTCCTTTAAAAAGGTTTAGTTGTAGCGCTTTGTTTCTCATTCTTTGTAGTTCTTTAGCTACTTTACATCCTCTATAATTAGAGAATTATAGATGCTGGATGCAGTCCTTTACAGTTTATGCATTTTGCGGGAATATTTTTAAATGACTTTTAAATGTTTTGGTGGTGTGTTTCACTGCACATCTGACACATCTGGCTCTATTCTACAATATTTCTGGGGGTGGTTATAGCCTTGCCATTTTTTACATTAAGGGATTTGGCCAGTTTATTTTCTCAATGGTTTGAATATGTGCTACCGAGAGACAGGTGTTCGGTGGTAAAACGTAATGGTGGTTCAAATATACCATATTGTAAAGCACGCATTAATTAAATAACTAAGTAAGAGGTGAAAAATTGTTTTAAACTTTATTTAACATTTAAACCACCACCTGTTATTTTTCGAATTTCCTATTTGTGAATTGTATTTATTAGTTTGCCAATTTGGGCAATCTCCATGACAGTGTAAAACTTGCAGCATTTTCGATCCTCATTGAAGTGAAAAACAAAAATGAAAATTATTTTAAAAATATTAAAATCTAAAAGTAAACAAAAAATGTAATTTTTCTATAGTTTTCCTAGTACCGAGATTTTCGTTTTTGAGCTTTCTTCAATTTTCGATGGGGATTGAAAAATGAGATAAAATTCGATAAAGCAGTACATTGTTTTTGTGTCTTTTGAGGTATATATAGCTAGTAGATGAAATATATATATATATATATATATATATATATATATATATATATATATATATATATATATATATAACTACAGGGTGTTCCAATAGTAACTGGCACGAACGGTACGATTGAATTTCTTGATCAAAGCGAAAATGGTTCATTTGCAGAACTTTGCATGTGGGGGTCCCCCTATCAAGCTATACGGTTCGTGTCGAAACAAGCCGGGAGGGCAACCATTAAAGTATTTTTTTCAGTTTAAAAAATTTAAATAGCTACTTTCCGAAATATTGATACAAGTAAATGACTAACACTTGCGGAACACCCTGTATAAAACATAACATACGAGTAGATTGCGAAATGGAAGAAAAGAAAACTCAAATTCAATTTTATTTAGATAATAAATCAATTGACAATAACAGATATTGTTTTGTGGATTAGAATTTCCTTCATTTTTATAGCTCTAACTTTTTTTTTATGTTTTCCAAATATCTCTTGAGGATTTAACAAATTTTCTAGTTACAGTTTTCGGTCCCATTTTTTTTTTTTGTTTTTTGGTTATATGTATTTTATATGTACGATGAAAAGCTCAAAGAAGAAAACTAAAAAAAAAATTGTTAAATTTGGATAATTGATTGGCAAAATAGATGGGGAGGAAATTTCAAATACGATTATGATCAATTAGTTTTTATAACCAACTTTGAGTATTTTAAAATTGATAGAAGCCCGATTTGGATGGTTGATACTTCTTTTAAAAACTTTTAAAATTACTATAAATACTATATGTATTGATTTTTTAGAGATTTTGGCATTAGCACTTTTTAGCTAGCCTGATTGTATTTTTTATCCATAAATGATTAGTTGACGTTTAGCAAGTTTTTTAGAATCCTTTTTTGGTTATAAACGATATCAGACATTTCCTAAATGATGTTGCTTCTAATTTTTTCAACAATAAAGGGTGTTATGGTATTTGCAACGAATTGATATTTATTGTTCTAACTGAAATCTAATTTGAAAATCAAAACCCAAAACCCTGTTTGAAAAGTTAGGAATCAGTATTTATCAGTGTTTAGTAATAATATTTAACAAATATGATTGTTCATTGTGTGAAATAATTGATCATGATCGACATCAACTAGTATAAATCAGCTTCAAATGAACATATTGAAAATAATGTCCGAGAACTCAAAACAGTTTTTTAATAGCAGAACTGATATAAAAAATTGTTTCTTTGATTATACCTTCACAATTCTAACTATTGCGGCAATTAGAAACAATTTCAAATTGTTTCAATGTAGCATCAGTTAATAGGAGGTCAATTATAAGCACTGATTTAAAAAAACATAGTATTAGATTTTGCAATCTCTGTAGGAACCAATATGGCCAACTTTCTTGCAGTTAATAAAAAAAGCACAGCATCTTTGGTATTTAAAAGTTCGCATTGTCCTGGCTCATGCTCATCTTTACATTTAACGAATCGATATAATAACATAACAATTATTGGCAGTATGACAGATCGGTTGGCAATTTCTGCATTGCGGAATAACATCTTTACTAGAAAGTTTATTCCATGTACTATATGGTAATGCAAATACCTGATATTTGTCAGGTTTGAGACATGACTGTACAAGATAATTTGTACAAGATAATGAATAATTTTCAGATTTTCTCTCGAGTGTTTACAACTCTTCAGTCAGGAAATTTATCTCTTCGTTGTTTGATAGTTCTTTCAATAAAAAACACTTCACCTTTTCCGTTTTAGGAACAAATGGATAATAAGGCGCTGCATCCTTATTAAAGAGTTAATATCAAAGAGTTAACAACTCTTTGGCTGTTTTAAATGATTCGAGTGGTTGTGTTTGAATGCTATGTTTATTTTTGTTAACGATTTTGTTGTTAAAATCTTTAATGTCGTGTTTTTCCAATAGGGCTATTGGTTCGTTAGCATTTAGAATATAAACATTAATTGGAGGTGGTGTTATTATTTTATTCGAAGATTTGGTAAAATTAAACGTTTGGTTGTCATTGATATTTATACTCTTAAAAAACCGGGAAATTCAAATAAGGAGAAACGGTTCTTTAGACCTTCTCTCCCTGTAGTAAGGGAAGGGAATATGTGCAAATATAAAGCAGATCCCTTCAAACCAAATAAACCTTTCTACCTAAAGGTAAGGAAGTGGATTTATGCAAAGACAAAGCAGGGCCTTCCAAACCAACTTTCAGTGCTAGGAGAAAAGCATGAAAAGCCTTGAAAAGGATAGAGGAAATTCCGGTGGTTGTGAAAACGGATAAACATGTAGCCACGCTTTCGTGACCTGCTAAGATTATCAAAGCAATACCAGGAGCTTCATCTGAATGCTCTCTGTCCAAAAGACAGAGATAACAGGATTCATCTCCAAAGGCTGTTAAAAGAACTAAATTGCAGGTAGCTGCAGGTAAGTCTTTTAGTGAGGTGCTGAAAAATCCACTGGTTATAGCGGTGGTTGATGGAGCTCAAAAGGATAGCAGCATCACTCCCTCTAATTGGAGGAAGGTGGAAAAGGCCTTAGCCTCCTCATTCCTCAAGATTATAATCAAATATACATTATGATGTTAATTGATTAGAAGAAGTTCGATACCTATTCACCCAATTTTATGAGATGTCTACAATATATTTTGTTTTAACCAATATTTGGGTTTTCTAAAAATATATTTTTAAAATATTACACTGCATTATTGTGTACATAATTAAGGTATTTTTAAATATGCCGAACTCAATATTATGAATTTTTTCATAATTGTTATAACTTATAATATCTAATATTACGAATGGTTCATAAATATTACATTTGATTAAAATCGTTCAAGTTTTACTAATACTTTTACTTATACTATGTATGTTAAAATAAAATAAAATATAAATTTACTTATGAATCGAGATTCTTACTATTAACGCACATATTTTTACGAAATTATTTTTTATTTTTCTGTTTTCGTTAATACAATAATTGTTACATTAATAGTACGAATTCTAGTTAATGAATGCGATTCGTAAATAAAATGCAGCATATTTTTTTCAGTGTATGAAGGAGAACCCTGGAGTGGCTCCTATATGCCGGGATGGTGGTTGGTACAGAAACCATGTCAAATTGACAGCCTGTGCCAATCATAGATCTCTAGATCTCTACAAAAAGGCGATCAGCAGCCTTGGAGAGGTTTGATCTGGAGCCAGGCTTGATGTTATTTCGTTTGAGGATATTCCCAGTAGGCCGAGAGCTCGGGCGTGGATTCCGGTGGGACCAAGCAATCCAAAAGATATTTTGGAATTGTTGCAGATTAGCAATCCGGATTTGCCTACTTCCAACTGGAAGATAGCCGGGGTGGATGAAGCTAAAGATCGGTTGTCATTATCATCAACACACCGTATTTGGCGATGCTAGCCAAAACAAGTGGTGTGGTAAGCTACGGCTTTAGTGCTGTCACTTTAAAAGTTTTTAGAAAGGATAGGGCTGCTAAGTCAAGGGCACCAGAACCAGAGGAGGATACTTCCGCAATGCACGGAACCTCGTCTGAGGTCGGTTGCCCAATTGATACGCAGTCGCATCCTGATAAAACAGAAAGGACGACTTTGGGCACTGTCTTTATCAATGGAGCCACTTTGCAAACTCGGTTTGAAATCTGATTCTAAAGAATCTGGTTCCATTGTGGTGGAGGTTGTAACTAATCTTTAATGCTTAAGTTTATTCAAATCAACCTTCATCACTGTAAGGCAGCGCCAGCTGCTTTGTTGCTCCAAATATTAAAAGATGACGTTGATGTCGTCTTGGTTCAAGAACTATGGGCCAATAAGGATCGGATTCTTGAACTCGGAGCTCCCAATTACAAATTACTGTTTGTACAGCAAGAAGGTAGGATTCGATCATGAATTCTTGCAAAAAGCAAACTAAATATCTTTCTGCTTGCAAATTACAGCAATGTAGATGTAGTAGCAGCCAGTATTAAAGTCGGTAAGGAAAACTGTTGGCTTATATCAGCGTACTTGCTGCACGCCGGGTAAACCTCCCACCTGCAAATGTGTGCAGTCTTGTTATGGATGCTCAAAAACGGAAAGTTGGAGGCATCCTTGGTTGTGTTGCGAGCTCACATCATACGATCTGGGGAAGCAGTGATAAAAATGAGAAAGGTGCGCCACTTTTGGAATATATTCTAAGTACTAACCTATCAATCTGTAATGTAGGCTGCAAGCCTATTTTTATAACAAGTAATAGACAGGAAGTTCTAGACATTACCCTTGTCTCGAATTTCTTGTCGAATAGATTAGTTAATTGGAAAGTGTCTGAGGAACACTCCTTTTCTGATCATCGTTATCTTCAATACAGATTGAATATAAAATATTTTGAAACTTCAACTTTCCACCAAGGTGGTCGAAGGAACTACAAGTAACGCGCTTAAAATGCAAGCGGCTCTTTAAAATCGTGAAGAGAACAAAACTGACATGGGCTGGGACTCCTATAAGGAGGTCCTTAAAGCGTATAAATATGAACTAAGAAGTACCAAAAGCAATTCCTGGAGATTTTTTTGTAATAAAATACAGGAGTCCTCTGAGGCAGCTAGGCTACGTAAGATATTATCCACTTGTCCTGTTTTTCCAAGTTATTTCCAACGGCCAGATGGACAATGGACTACAACAAGTAGGGAATCCTTGCAGCTTCTTCTGGAAACTCATTTTCCGGGTTGTTCTAATTCTCCTCATATTTTGCGAAAGGCAAATAAGGCTACTGGCCTAGCGGGGAAAATTGTCAATAGGAGAACTATCTGTTGGCAGTAAACCGTTTCAAGCCTTTCAGGTCTGCAGGCATGGACGGCATTATGTCTGCTGATATTCAGAAAACCACTGACTAAACTGTTCCCTGGCTTGAGGTAATTTTCAAAAGTAGCCTCGAACTATGTCACATTCCAAAGAAATGGACTGAAGCAAATGTAATTTGTATACCAAAGGCGGGAAAACGCTCTCATTGCAATCCCAAAGACCTTAGGCCTATTAACGTATCTTCTTATTTCTTGAAATTATAGAAAGACAGATAGCGACTTACCTCAAAGGCTCAATCGAGCCTGCAAAGCTGTCATCGTCTCAGCATGCATATAGTAAGAGAAAATCGAAGGAAACTGCTCTCCATTCCCTCTTATGTCCTATAGAGAAGTCCCTCAAATATAAGGAATTCTCTTTGGTGACCTTTTGTGATATAGAGGATGCCGTTAATATTGTCAAACAAGAGGCGATCGCGCAAGCACTTTCAAATTTGGGAGTGGATGTGACACTTAGAAGCGGGATTGATCAAATGCTCAAAGGCAGAGTCATAATGGCGAATCTAGGTATATCATCCATCCGTAGATTTGTAAGTAGGGGTACACCAAAAAAGTGGTGTATTATCCCCCCTTTGGAATTTGGTCATAAATGACTTGTTACTAAACCTGGAAGAGGTTAGCTTCAAAGTGGTGGTTTATGATGTTGCTATTGGCGTTTTCGGTAAATATCCTTGTATCCTAACAGATGTTATGCAGAATGCTCTTGGCATTCTAACTCAATGGACCAATAGTTGCGGTCTTAGTGTTAACCCACTGAAGACTGAGTTGGTTCTTTTTTCTAGAAAGTACAAACTTTCTCGTTTTGACCCTTCAACTCTCAATGGAGTTGTTTTGAACATCGCAGATAAAGTGATATTCTTGAGTCTCATTTTGGATAGTAAACTAAGCTGGAAGGCTTAATATTCTGGAAAGAGTAAAATAAGCTACGATAGCACAAAATTTGCTGATGAAAGTGCAAAGAACTGCTACCTTATGTGTTAGTGGTGCACTTAGAAGCACTCCTACTCAAGCACTGGAGTTTCTCTTTTATCTCATCCCTTTGGATATCCTGGCTAAGCTAGTGGCCGCTAGTATAGCCATAAGGCTTAAATCAATCTAAGTGGTCCTGTAACATTACGGGACACTCATCTATTCTAACGAACAAAGAAATCCCTAATTCTATCGAGTACACCATCTCGACATCATACCTCGAAGTTAAATTTATAGCTGATATTCCTTCCAGAAAGGGAAATGGAACAGTTTTAAAGTCAGGCTTTACTAACTTTTTTACAGATGGCTCGAAAATTGATGGAAAGGCCGGCGGAGGGGTTTTCTGCGAAGAACTAAATGTAAATCTCTCTTTCCGCTCCCTGATCATTGCAGTATTTTTCAGGCAGAGCTTATAGCAATCAAGGAAGCCATAAACTGGATGAAGTATCATGTAATATCTGTAAGAGATATTGGCATTTTTACGGACAGTTACGCTGCTATTAAATTTTTGAATCAAGCTTTATCACGTCGAAAGTAGCCCGGAGTTGTCTTTAATCTCTAAACGAGATGGCTGAACAGTTCAATATTTATATGGGTGCCAGGGCATTTCAATATTACGGGGAATATGAAAGCCGATCAACTCGCGCGACAAGGTATTACTTGCCTCATCTTACCGTGTAAGGTGGACATTGAAGTACCACTTGCTACATGCAAAATTACTCCTTAAAGAAGAAGCTCGTAAAATTACAACTAATAGACGGGCAAATTGCACCTCATGTGTAATTACTAGGCAAACTTGGCCTAATTTGGACTTAAAAAGTTCTAATCAGCTAATATATATGCAACGGCATAATATTAGGACACTGTCTTATTGGAAACCATGCCTGTAGACTTGGTGCTTTCCTTCATGATTATTGTCGAAGCTGTAACGACGAAGAAGAGGAGGAAACAAAACTTCATTTGTTATGCACCTGTTTTAGTCTGTCTAAAAACAGACTCCAGTTTTTGGGAGCTCACCTCCTGTGCGATCTAACGGATCTCAGTAAATTGAGTGTTAGAGATATCTACTGTTTCGTGAGAAGCTCAAATTGGTTACAGTAGGGTAGTGCGGAGAAGCAATTTCTGTGGTAAGGCTATGGATAATATCTGTCTATGCCTTGTCTTTTTGTTGGGCGGCTACCTAAAACTAACTAACTAACTAACGTTGCGTAAATAATTAGCCTAATTGGTATTAGGAGATATTTTATTTTTTATCTGCCAATTGAGATTTTTTTATCCACCTCCTGGCAATGATGGAGCTTTCAAGTTCTCCTCACGAGTTATTGTCAGGTGCATACGGACACAAAATCTGGTTAATTTACTACCAGAAGTATCTTTATCTATTACTTGATTGGAAGTAATGATTTAAATATCATTCCCGCCTAGACTTGATTGGAAAAATATTTTCCATTCGAATTTTGATACATAGGCATCTGAAAGCATAAAAGGAACATTAATTTAGATTAAATATCCGTAAAAATAGAAAAAGAGATACGAATATGTCGTGTCAAAAATATTTATCGACTGACGTAATTTTCATATCATAACAAAAAACTGTATCGTCTAAAATTGAGTGAGTTATTCGATAATATTTTTCGAGATTATTTTGAAATGGAAAAAAAAATGAAAATACAATCTCCTATTAAACCGCCTCTTTTTTATATTATATTTTTTTTTATTTAAGTCAACATACATAAAATATATATAGGTTCTATAAAAGGCAAGAATGTATCTAACAATTTCGCTCAATAATCATCTTAAAACTTAGATATTTTATACTCGTATGTTCGTATATGTTGTCTTATAAATTGTCTAGTGGTTTCTGCTATTTATGGTGTGTGTGAGTTTTTCATTTGAGCACAAAATAAATAAAACTACACACACATCTAAATATATATATATATATATATATAAAGCTAAAATAAAAATAACTTTAACCTAACCTAAATGTATTAGAATTTTTAAAATCAATAAATTTCAAATATAAACAAATTCGATTTTCAATTTGATCTGTGCAAACAATTTTTACACTGTATATACGGTCACATGTTGGTTATAAATTTTGGTCGTGCGTTTTATGTACAAACATGTGAACATAAATACATAAGCTCCTAACAAAAAAGTAGTTAAATCATTTTAAAGTGTGGGACCACAGATTTTAAACAGGAATAATACCTTGTATTTCAACAAAGAGTTATTATTTTAAGTTACTTAACTGGGCGATTGGTGGCGACAAAATCTGCGGCGGATCCACGACATATATAGGAATTTACAGTGCAAATACATATAAATATTGTTACAAATTTTGAGATTTAGTTAGGGTTCATTTTGCAATTAAAATCATTAAATTTTTGATTAGTCCATACATTTATATTTGAACTATTTTTATTCAAATCTAGCACTAGATTTGAATTTTTTCTCCTATATTCAATGTTCAAATTTTTTGTTATTTTGAGAAACTTCCATTCATCCATTTTAGATTATATAGAGAAGTTTAATCTTCTTCCCTAATCCCTGTACTATTAACATCCACGTGCAGAGACCTTCACTTTATGTTAATATACTATATTGCAGATAACTATATAAATCTTATGTTTTTTGTCTCTGATCTATTATATGGATCTCCACTATGGCCAGTATTTTTCAATCAGTATATTTTCCATGCCTTAATCTCTGAGCCAGCTGCGCATTATCAGTTTTTCTCAATTTAATTAATTCAGTGATTGTGCAATGGCCACTTCGATTTTTAATAGTGTTACCAATTTTTATTTTACAGATCTTCCTTAGCAGTTATGCTTTTTAGTATGGTGGCCGCGATAGATTCTAAATTTCTCGTTTCAAATCTTAAAACTATATTCCTCGCGGCTATCCTTGACATAGGACTATTAATCTTAACCAAAATTCACTGAAAATTTGTATGGCTGTTTACGTCATATGCCTAATTAAAGCAATAAGTTTCTCTTCTGTAGTCCATCAATTAAGTTGTACCGTGGCTTGGAACTGCTCCTTGAAGTTTTCTATTCCGCCATCAAATGATTTTAGAATTAAGCTTACGCGTTCTTTATCAAAATCAATAAACCCTATTTTATTCAAATAAATGTTATATATCAGATCAACTTTAATGTAATCTAGCATTAATACGGCTTGCCGAGACTCTGTCAATCGAATTTTCCAGTTTTTTGATTATTATTATATTCTACCAAAGAAAATATACTTATCAGAAGTGAAGACACAAACAAAATAGTACGGGCATCAATAATTTTACTGCAAAATCCATATTTTTTAAATCCATCTAGTGACTAACTTTAATTTAATTTATATTAAATTAATTTAAATTAATTATAAATAAATAAATTAATTTTAGAACCCACTTGTATGATTCTCAGCTTCTGTTGGTCTCAAAATCAATGAGTTCAAAACAAAATACATCATCACTGGTTTTTGAAAACCAAGACGCAATGGAGTTTTGTACTTTACACTGTGTAATGAAGAAGTTCATTATTTTCTATAAAATAAAATTATGTGTAAGAATCAAAAAATGTTTCCTCTAATTTAAATAACAATAGGAAACGATTTTAAGCGCATCATCTATTAAGAACGATCAAATAATATTTTGTTCTTGTTAAATTATGTAACTAAATATGTAAATGTATGCATAGAATAACAGAAAAAACCAATATTAAAAAAAATCGCCGATCGCACAAGAAATAACGAAAACCAACCGAAAAAACAATTCAGCTAGTGTTTTTATAAAGTATATTTTATATGAATGTGACTTTGAAGAAAAACGAATAACAATAAAACAAATTCCACAAAAAACTATCACATTCATGCTTCATTGTAACTTTATATAAATTAAATTAAACTTACTCACTAGATGAATTTAAAAAATATGGATTTTGCAGAAAAAATATTGTTGGCCAAATAATATAGTGAGTTAGCTAAAATCACACATCTACACCATCAAGTTTTTCGGTTTATATAGTATATGTTTCGTTTTACAGATTGCTGGATAAAATTGTTGTTATCTACTTTGAGTACTGCAGTAACTTTTGAAATTCAGTATTTCTTAATCAGCAGTATTCGATACTGTAAAACTAGTTTGAAATAAAAAATTACCTCCAGGCTTATAATAAAATAATTTCTTTTAGATATATTGTTCAGTACATACATAAAGTTAAACATGTCCTTGAAAAACCTTTCATTTGCATACTCCCTAATATTGTAGTCACCGTTTCTCTATTTTGTTTTCTTTACGGAGTTGGCAAAAAACAAATACTCAAATGACGTAATATTTTTGATTTGAGGGCAGGATTTCATATTATTTTAAGGCTGTCAGACTACTTAGGGCACATTAAAAGATTATATTAGATCTATTAGTGTGTCTTCAGTACTCTGAAATATCTTGTTAGAATTCGCTCTTCGTAAAATAACAGTTCTGACGGCTTATGATGAGTTTCACATACCCCCATATAAAAGAAATTATAAAAGAATTTATGTTAGGAAACCCTATGTCCCGGTATCTCTACATTATAGTATTAATTGAGAAACCCCAGGAAGATAATTTAACACAGTTAGTTGCTTTCTAACGTATTTTTAATTATGTTCAGGAATCTATTCACCAGGCCCGATTCTATGAACAAAGAAAAGAGTAACGAGTAATCAACAACCGCGGATTTTTATTTTCGTCGATTCTATGAATGACGATAGATTTTATTTACGCTCGGCTTTATTGTAGTTTTACTACAGTTTTTGTGTGAGTGGTAACAGTTTTGTGTGACGTATACAATTTTAATTTTTTTTTTTAGTTTCATCTAAACGAAATGTACACAAATTTTTTTTTGTTTACTAAATCATATTTGAAAAATTGGTAAAATACATTTTCTTTTATTTTAATTTAACTATTATATATTTACTTAACAGATACGTTAATTGTAAAATTATAAAATTTTAATTATATGCGTAGTTCTATTAAACGTTTATACACAAAAAACAGAAAGTAAAACTGAGTATAGAAAAAACTTGCCCGATAAATCGTTGGTTTTATCGTGGCAAACGACGATAAATCGGAGGATTAATGTTTTACTCGCGTTTATAGAATCGGGCCCTACTAGTGTATCAGATCTAGAGTAATACGATTTCCGCTTTCAATTATAGATTTGAGTCTCTATAGCCCCAATATGGGTCTATATTTTTGAATATATGCAATTATAGGACTTTTAAGGCCTTTCGTCATCTTCCACAGTAAGTAACTGATATTTTGTAAAGAGATTTATTGGGCAGGTTTTTTAAACAAAGCGTTTTGTTTACTATCCACATTTTCAGCTTCAATTAGGTAGTTCTGATTTTTTTATCAGAATGTTGAACTCTTCTGTTTGATTATCGTTTTAACCAATCTTTATAATAATGTGTAAGTTATCCGATTCTAGTGATCGACTCACAGTCAAATTTTCCCCAACAATACCACAATTGCCAAATTCAACACTGTGTGAAACCATTTGAGTCAAAAACGCCTTCTCCTGGCAGAAACTCTCAACTACAGACCCCCAAAACCACAAATACAGAATCCAAAAACCATCAGTAATCAAACCATCATTTACCCTCCTTGCTCCAAGCACCAATCGAACCACAGTCCTCTCGGCCTCAGCTAAAATAAAAACCCTATAAGAATCACTCCGCTTTCACATCGACTACAAACCCAGTGACCAAACCCACCCTCCGTCTCAGAATTCATAGACACTAATCCAAACAGCTCCCATAGTAATAATTCCCCATGAGTGCAGTTAAAGATCCAGTTCCACAACCCAACAAACTTCGCAAATCGCAGCGCGGGTACTAGATCAAATCCTCAATGACCATACATATCATCCAACAAATCGGCGGTGGGACTCCCCGAGACTTCACAATTTTTTCAAACCTTAGAAGGTTACATCGCCAAAACCCAAGCTGTCCCACTCACAATCCCAACCACAATCAAAACAAAGCGACAATGGCCGTACCTGTTCCTAACAACTTTGCCACTGATAACATTTTCTCACCTCCAACTCCCGGTACTTCCGAGCACCAAAAATTCTTTATAAAAATTAAAAATTAAAAAAACTTTGTCAATAATGCTAGCCACTTCGCAACCCCAACAATGTATCGCCAACGCAACTTAATGATCGTCTGTTAAACAAATATATTGAGCAATCTTAACGGGAAACAAAACAAAATCAAAAAAAAAATTCAAACAAGTAATCAACGAAAAACATTTAATTAATGGAAGTAGAGTAAGAGTATTAAAAAAGAGAGTAAGTGTTACTAAGTATTTGTACTAAAATCTCATTTGGAGATTCAAGGCGGGTTTGACTATAATTCTGAAGAGAATAACAGTAACCAAAAATTGAATTCTGCATGTGCAGGTCTGTGTTTGGATAAAATTATATGATTAGAAAGCAACTACAGAGAACATATTCTCTTTTTTCGATTCAATTTTTTTTTATTATCATTTTTCTTTAAACGATCTCTTTTGTTCTCTCTTTGTCTAATTTATCCGTGTAAATTTTAAAAACGAAAATATTGACAATTGCTCAATGGCGGTAAAACTATGAACTATAAATTTAATCGAATTACTTTACTATGCTATTGGTTGTGATTAAAGATACACTTCAGCATTCGACGAGACGAATTGTATAGTTAATTCGTGGGTATTATTTGAATGGCCTCCTGCCTAACCGACAAAGCTGGTTCAAACATCGAATAAAACATTTCTGTTGGATGCTGTATCAAAACAAAACTAGCAAAACTAGAAAATCCTTCATTAAAATAATCAGTTTTAATTACATTAATTATGTTCTCTTTGCTATGCATTCTGCGTTCATCTAACAATGCTGTTAACATATTTTTTAAAAAATGTTACCTAAACAGTTTCATTAAATTGCATTTTAAAAACTAAATTCATAAACTAAAATGCAAAAAATAATCGAAATAAAAGTGGAAAATACTAATAATAAAATTCAAAGTATTCGTAATTTTTCCATTTCCATATATGAATTTCTTTGTTAAAAGCTATTAAAAATTTAAATTGCTGTATAATATATTTTAATGGCGATTTCATGCAATTTAAAAATGAATATACACAAAAAAGATGCAGTATAGGTAGTAGCACAGCATAGTACGAGTATTAATAGCAATAAACGATAAAGAAAATTAAATTTTATTAAGAATATTTTTATAATACTCTATATATAGGTCTGTAATTCTATTAAAATATTTTTTTTATAACATTTCATTTTTCATCTATGGTACGAGAAAATTGATTGAAATTACCAGGTACCTTTTACCATATAAAGAACGAAATATTGATGTTCTAGCCAAACATAAAATTTGATTACCAAAATGTTATGCTATAAAATTGTAAAATCAATATTTTTTTTAAGCAACGTTGTTAAAAAAATGTTGGTTCAAAAGGCGTTGCATTAAAATACACAAAAGATCACGATTTCTGAGGCAAGAATAGGAAGGACTGCCTGATACAATTTTTAGCAGATTATCGGAAGTTTGATCTGTTTATGGTATATGTATTTTACAATTTTTATCTTTCCATTTATCTTCCTTTATAAGGTGATTTTCGACGGTAAGCTCAAAATGTACTAAATATACGCCATAAATACTCCCGTCCTTGTGAAATATGTCAAAATTCATATTTCACGAGAACCAACAGAATTATCGCTTGCATGGTTGAACATAAAAAATAAAAATAAAAAAATGTTGTGGATGGCGTACCAATTACTATCCTGGAAATATTCCAGTTTTAACCGACTTCAGAACACAAGTACAATTTCAAATTACGGACTACATACTTTGCAATTAATGTTAAGCTAATCTTGATATCGAGTTGTGGGTCGTCCCTGCACGCGTTTTTGTCAATTTCGATTTAAACTTAGGTTTGAAAGAAAGATCAAATTGAATCTTCTATCAATTTTCCTACAAACTTCTTTTTTAAAATTTTGTTAATTTGATGTTGATGGGAATTGAGAATGTTGAAAATTATTGGTATTCTTGACGATATGATAAATCCGGGTAAATGTGTTTTTTCCGATGAATCAATAGCCTCCAAATGACATGGCTTGAGTCTGTCGATCGAAATATTAGTTTGCTTGGTTTTAAAATGTATGTAAAATATTTGTCTGAACGACTAATTACGATGAAAGCGTGTTACTGATTACGACGAATCCGTGTTAGGAATCGTTCAACGCTTTTGAAATAAAAATAGGGTCATTTAAGTGTCTTGTGGAGTGTGTAGGTTTAATTTGTTCAAAATTACTTTCTAGAGCCGTGACTTAATCCGAATGAGTAGTTGAATCAGTTTGAGCCTTCTCGAAGGATTGACCGTAAATAGAGGTCCATACTAGTTCTGGGGAAAAGGTTTGAAAATCATCACAAAAAGCTGTATGAATAGCACCGATGGAAGAATTCGGGTCCAGTTCCGACGATAATAACACAATAAAGATGCCTTAAGAGATCGATGCCAACTCTCGATTAATCCCGTTGCCTTCGGGTGTAATCAAGGTGACATTGTAACTCTGATATTGAAGTATTGGAAGAAGGTCAATCTTTGAAAAACCTTGGCTTCTATAATGGGTGATATGGTGTGGTGATTAACTTTAGCCTTTTGTTAAGCCAGGCAGTTTTGAGACATTCTTCTTACGGCGTATATATGGAAGTTCATATAATTTAACAGTAAAAAGTCTGACCGAACTTTTAACTCCCGGGTGGGTAAGATTGTGAAGGCAATTTAAAACATTCTGCCGACATTTTTTAAAATTTGAGAGAGTTGCAACTCTTCAACAACTCCCTGAGCTCAGTGTCATTTAGTTGTGCATCGGTAATTTGACCTAAATTGACTTATAAAATCTAAGTGTCGAAACTGTTTGGGACTAGTTTTATGATTTTTCTGGGTAAAGCAAAGATGTGAGGTTTGTGATCCGCGTATACAGCATGCATGTTTACTTATGCATAAAATGTTTCATATCCAAGCAATATGTCATATAAACTACTGCCATCAAGACAAAAAACGCAAAAATTCCTATATTTTGTGCACTCTTTGTTGTACTACTGCCATTACAGCAGTATCTGAAGCATCTACCATATAAGCGACTTTAGTTAGTAAGCGATGGATGAGCAAGAATTGCTTCCGTTTATATGGATCCCTTTAAGTAATTGATTTACCTTCAGCAAGAGGGATAAAGCGTCGGAAGAAATTAATCATCCCCATGAAATGTCGTAGATTTTTAATCGAAACTAGACCTTTTTCGGACGTGGCACGTTGTTGATAACATTGAAATGCTCTAATGATGGTTAACTTCTAGAACTATCGATAGAATGACCTAGGAAATCAACTCGATCTTTGGCAAAATTGCACTTGTTGGTGTTAATTATAAGCCCAGTATCCATTAATAGTTGTTAAATAATTCAAAGGTGCTTTATGTCTTCAAGCGAGGATGAGGCAATGAAAATGTCATCTAAATTGACAAAGTAGAAGACAAAACCTCGTAGTGTAGAATGTATGAAACGCTGGAAATTTTGAGTCGTGTTTCTAATGCTATAAATCATGCGCTTAAATTCAGTTAACCCTAAAGGTTAATTATATTGTGGTTTTAGGAATATCCTAAGGTTAGATGGGTATTTGATGATACAACCGGACAAGATCGATTGTAGAGTACAGTAGTGCAACCATTTAATTGGCGCGGAAAATCCGGGATATCAGGTATTGGGTATCTGTCAGGAATATTTAATGAGCGGTAGTTCCCACAAGGATTCCATTCGCTGTTCTTTTTTGAACAATGCAAAGGAGGCCCGACCATGGGCTACTACAGGGTTGGCAGATACCTTAAGAAAGCATTATTTCAAATTTCACTTTAGCGAGAGAGACAGAGAGAGTAAGAGAGAGAGAGAGAGAGAGAGAGCTTGTTTGGCGCAAAGCGATGTGGCTTACAAGAATCTGGAGATCCCTAAGCTTATCGTAAAAAGTTACTGAAAGAACAAAAATGTCCGCACCAGAGTCTTTAAGATATTTTCTTCTAGATATAATGTCATAAATCATGAAGCTATTATTTACTGCTGTCACAGTAAATAAGACACCTATTTTTTTGCAAATTTTGCAGCGGACAAAAATTTACAGCGTAGATACCAGCAAATTCCGCCCTTAAAAGATGCGTTAGTGGAACGCGAGCGTGATCTTAAGAATGCCGATCACAAGAATCAATTTTTTTGTAATTAGACGGTCTAAAACTGAGTGATCCAGGGGCTGGAATTCGTTAATCGCATCCGAAATTTCGTTTTTGCATACTATCGAGTTTAACAATCATTTTTGGTGATTCTGAAGATATATTCTCTTGAAACCGTCGAAAACTTTATCCGTTAGTTGTGGGATATTTTTAAAATAAATTTTTCGGTTTAAAATTTTTAGTCACTGGCCAATTTGTTGGCCTCTCTTTTGAGTGAGTTTTGCCTCGTTAATCATTTTGTGTACCATTTATTTCTACTCTTCCATGCTTATAACCTAACAAATTTATTTTAAAGTATTATTTTAAAATTTTTATGCTGTCTCGAATTGTACATTTTGATATTCTTTATTAGCAAAACTCTAGATCTGAGGCTCGTAACGTTTAATATCTGGTAAATATTTTTATGTGTCTTACTCTATATTTTTGGTTTTCATGCACTCTACTGCACTTTCATTTACCTTTTTCTCTAAAAATATCATTTTTTAATTTTTAAGTTCACTTCCAAAAATAATCAAAATAGAAAATACTTGTGATACTTGTAGATATAATTTTTTAACTAACGCTGGAGATGTCGTTTTGGTTAAACTCCAGTATATCCTTGCATCGCTCCGACCATCTTGTATTGGCATGAACGATTGCTTGCCAAATTATTTGTGAAAAAAAAAGAAAATTAATTTAATCCATTGACACATAAAAATGACAACAACAAAAATTAAATTGATATTGGTTCATGATGAAGTACCTCTCTAGCTGTGTCCGTTTAAAATAACAATAAATTTATATTTAAATATTTAAATAAACTTAAAATATATAAATTAAAGAATTCTAAAAATGTGTCAAATAAATTATGTGAATAATTTCACTTATGTTCAAGTTGTAAATTTGAACTCGTGAGTATTTACTATAGACTAACTACTGGATTACCGCGGGTGGGGTCTAGTAGTTAGAATGAAAACTATATTGTTTGTTGGAATGAATATTTTATTCTGATTTTCTTAAATAATTGACATGATTTATATACAAAAAGTAAAAGACATACGTATGCAAATTACATATCATATGTATGCACCATACGATTATGTGCAAGTAACTTAATTCTAAAGCTTCAATTTACAACATCGTATAGTAGCAAAATTCCTGTACAAACACGTGAATATGTTTTAACACCGTAGTTAATTAACCCCTGTTGAAACAAGATAATTAACCCATGTTGAAACTCGGTGAGTTTTAACATATTCCCGCGCGCAAGTTGTTTGTTGGATGAAGTTAATAACGAATGGCCTTCGTTATACAGAGGATTCCTCTACCCTTGGTAATGGTGCAAGTTGTCGGTTAGTGGCCCTATTATGTAATTTTCGTATGCTCCTCCAAATTACTACGGCAAGGAAGCTCCAGAACACTACGTGAATCATTGTGTAGTGATGTATATGATGATTGGTTGGATCATCAATTAAAACTTCATTTTTTCTCAGCGATGATATTTGGTTATCTAGATCAGATGTCTCAGAAGTGGTGATTAATTCCAAGTTGTCAACTTCTAATGTTCTGTTTTTGATGTATGAATGGAGCTGTTTTAGATTATTAGCCCCATGTGTCAATCCAGCAATCTTGAGAGATTCCTTGTTGATATTGTTGTGCGCTGCACCTACAGCGATTATGATACTATCTGCGTCTCGTAACATACAGCCTGCATTTATTTCCATCACACCGGATTCCCGCAAATTATGAGACTTGATTTTTGAGCCGCATATGACATCTACAGTAGTTTCGTAAGGCACTACGAAAATCCACTGATTTGGGGCGCTTAGCTTAATCCAATGATTAGTGGCCGTTGTTGAACCAATGTTGCAAAAGACCTCAAGTCTTGGTTTTCGCTGCATGATGGCTATCTCACACTGACTTCTATTGTTCATGGTGTTGACAATCGGTGAGATTTCACATAAAAAATGCATTGATTGCAGTGCTTGACAGTGATTTACTTCTTCTCTTGTCAAAAACGCTACATGTTCCCGCCTACTATCCACAGCTAAATACTTTGCTGAAGTAACGATGTAAGATTGAGTGTTGTTATGAATAATATCTGGAACTGGAATCACCGAAAAGAGAGTATAGTCCCATGTGAATGACAGTGGAAGGATAAGTTCGATTATTATGGTTCGTTGTGTCACCCGGCTACGTATTTTCATGCTTTGGTATTTTTTGCTTTGGTATTTTTTGCTTTGGTACAAAAACGCTACATGTTCCCGCCTACTATCCACAGCTAAATACTTTGCTGAAGTAACGATGTAAGATTGAGTGTTGTTATGAATAATATCTGGAACTGGAATCACCGAAAAGAGAGTATAGTCCCATGTGAATGACAGTGGAAGGATAAGTTCGATTATTATGGTTCGTTGTGTCACCCGGCTACGTATTTTCATGCTTTGGTACAAATGGATAAGGTCTGGTATGTTATGACCTGGTACTGTGATGGATACCGGTATGTGCTGACGGATTAGTTGTAGCTCATCCTCCAGTTGTGCAGGCGAGAGTATAGATGGATGTAAGTTGCCTTGATGAGCATGATACATTACGTCCAATAACCCTCGTTGTGTATCTTCTAGGTTGTTTAGTACTAGAGTCAACTCCAGTATGGTCACTAACACTGACCTAACTCTTTCCTCGTATGTTTGATACTCTTGTAATTGAACCATTTCCTGTCGTAGCCGCTGCTGATCCTTGATTAAGTTGTTCAAAGATGTCATAGTGAGATTTGTATTGTGCCTCACTAGTTTAATAGTATTGTCAATTACGCTGGTTTGGTTCTTTATCAGCGTCAGTAAGTGGTTTTTGTTCTTACTTATTGTTTCAAAGTGGGTTTCGTACTCGTGTGCTTCTCGCTGCGATAGAAGTCCAAACATATCACTAAGCACAATACCTGTTGTATCTCCGAAGCCACGTTTAATTCTTTTTCGTTCCTTGTTGCTTTCTAGCAATAGTACATTATCAGCTATTAGGTTGTTAAGACGCCATTGTAGTTGCTGAATGATTATGTTGCAATTTATTCTAGGAAGCTCCTTACAAACCGCCTGTAATTCTGTCTGGGCTTGCTTAAAAATTTCGATCTCTTCCCAGTAATTACTCATGTTGTAATAGATTAGTACAGTCCACTTCATTGCAACTACCTCAAGTTTGCCTAATTCTTCAAAAAATATACCAGTGGATTGGTTGAAGCTTGTTATTTGGATATCGGCTTGGACAAGTCCTATACAGCAGCAAACTGACAGTAACGATAGTATAAAGTAGTTGTTCCTCTTCATATGTTTTACTCGTCTATTGGGTTGTTGTCGTGGTGCCAGACTGTTGTTTTTGCAATTGATTGATGTTGCCGTTTTAGGCGTGGTACTAATAGACGGTGGGATAGTTTTTGTGGGTAATAAATCCCTTGCATCATCGTCAATTGGTAATTTACATAGTTTTACAATGGGTCGTTTATACACTGCATCCTTGCATTTGACAGTTGCGACGCGTGCGAGGTTGTCTTTTCCAGGATGAGTACAGAGAACACGTCCTAGCTTCCATCGAGTGGCGGGTTGTTGATCATCCTTTATTAATACTAGGTCATTTTCCTTCAAGTTTGGTTGTACACTCATCCACTTATTTCGTTGGTGTAATTGGTGAAGATATTCAGTGGACCAACGTTTCCAAAAACCTTGCACAATTCTCTCTACCATATGCCATCTGGATCTTAACCCCATATTGTCGATGTCAGCGCACGGTAGCGCCTTGATAGAATCGCCTATTAAAAAGTGTCCTGGAGTTAAAGCTGCTAAATCGGAAGCATCGTTGGTCAGTGGTGTGATAGGACGTGAATTTAGGCATGCTTCAATTTGCGTGACAACGGTGTATAGTTCTTCAAAAGTCAATGTTGATTCTCCTATGACTCTTTTAAGGTGGAATTTTACCGATTTGATTCCCGCTTCCCAAATTCCGCCGAAATGAGGAGAGTGTGGTGGTATAAAATGCCAAGTAGTCCCCTCGCTGGCTAGCATAGTTGCTATGTTGGTTGGAAGATTTTTTAATGCGGAATGGTAGTCCTTTTTCATTACGGCATTTGCTCCAACAAAGTAGGTTCCATTGTCGGAGTATATATCTGTACACAAGCCCCGTCTGGAAATGAATCTTTTGTAGGCAGCAATAAAGTCCTCGGTTGTTAAGCTGCTTACTATCTCGATGTGGACGGCCTTCGTTACCATGCAGATAAACAGTGCAATGTATCCCTTGTACGTTTTATGACCTCTACCTTTGGTTGTTCTTAATTGAATGGGACCGGCATAATCGATTCCCGTTTTGGCAAACGGTCTTCCCGGCCTCACACGAGAAGATGGCAAGTTTCCCATCAGCTGATTGGACTGTTGTTGTTTATGGCGAAAACAGATAAGACATTTATTAATTATCTGTCTTACAGTACGTTTACCATCAATCACCCAGTATTTATTTCTTAAGTGAGATAATGTTAACTGTGCCCCTCCATGTAAGGTACTGATGTGAGCATCCTCTATGATTCTATGTGTGATTGTGTTGTTTTTACTTAAGATTAATGGGCTTCTGCTGAGACTTGGGAGCATTGAATTCTGTAGTCTTCCACTTGCTCTTAGCAAACCATTTTCTTCTAATGTTGGATTTAGTGATCGAATTTTGCTTTTTTTGTCGATTTCTTTAGCTTTCTTGAGACAACTAATTTCACTGTGAAAATCTTGCTTTTGTACCACTTTTAAAATTGTTAATTCTGCAATTTGTAGCTCTGAGGTTGTAAGTTCCCTTTTGTTGTTGCTTCTAAGAGTGCTATTGTTTATGAAACGTTTGCAGTATGTGACTATACGCCTTATTCGGTTGTACCTTGAGCATCGTTCGAATAGCTCTATAAGAGCGTGGCTTTCCTTCCGTGTTGTAAATACTTCTTGGCTTTTCGGATTTAGTTCTTCCTGCTGATTTGTATAGCTTGGATTAAAAATGATGACTTCCTTGAACATCATCACCTTTTGCCGTAGGAACTCCGGGCCTTCCCACCATAATTTGTTTTTGGTGAGTGCTAACGGAGTTGTACCACGTGACGCTATGTCTGCTGGATTGTCGCATGACTTCACGTGGTGCCATGTTGTTGTTGGTAACATAGTTTTGATTGCTGAGATTCTGTTGGCCACGAAAGTTTTAAATTTGCTTGGCTCTCCTGTGATCCAACAAAGGGCAATGGTTGAATCTGACCACGCATATGTCTCTATATTGTTTATTTTTAACGCTTTTTGTACGTGTTTAAGTAATTTGGCCAATAATAGAGTTGCATTCAATTCTAGCCTTGGGATTGATAACTTTGTTTTTGTTGGAGCTACTCGTGTTTTCGAAACTAGCAATTGTGTTGTAATAATCCCATCCTCATTTACTGTTCGGCAATATATCGCTGCAGCGTATGCATCTTCTGAGGCATCAGCAAAACCATGAAGCTGAGTTTCGGTTTTGCTTTTTGTATTGATCCATCTTCGTACTGTAATGTTTTTGATTTCCCTTAGCTCTTCTTTGTATTTAACCCATTTAGTATTTATTTTTTCAGGTAACGGATCATCCCATTCTATTCCCGTTTTCCATACTTCTTGCATCATAATTTTTGCTGCGATTGTTATTGGTGATAGCCATCCAACTGGATCAAACAGCTTAGATGAGTCTGATAGTAATGATCTTTTAGTTGGTTGCTTGCTCGATAGTTGCGATTTCTCGACATCAAATCTAAAGGTGTCTTCCTGTGGATCGTATAGAATTCCTAGCTTTTTAATGCAGTCATTTAACTTGATGTGCATATTTCCTTTACCGTGCAGTTCTCTAGGAATGTGTTTTAGTAAGTCCATTGAGTTGGAGAACCATTTCCGCAGATTCAGCCCACCTTTCTCCGTGAGCGTTTTTAAATCCTTTACTGCTTGAACCGCTTCTTCTATGTTGTCACAACCTGTCAACAAGTCGTCCACGTAGAAATCTGTCAACATGATGTTGGACGCTATTGGGTACTCACTGGCTCCATCGGTAGCGAGTAGTTGTAATGCCCTTATTGCCATGAAACTGGCGGCTGTTGTTCCGTATGTCACCGTTTTTAATTTATATTCCTCCATAGGTTTAGAGAGGTGAGTTCTCCATAATATTCGTTAAAGATTTTGGTCTTGCTCGTTAACCCAGGTTTGGCGATACATTTTTTCTATGTCCGCTGTCATTACGATTTTATGTTTCCGCCATCGTAGTAAAATGTCAGCTAGATCTTCTTGTAGCTTTGGACCATTCATCATACAATCGTTTAGTGATGCTCCTGTTGTGGTTTTGGATGAAGCATCAAACACGACTCTCAGCTTGGTGGTGGTTCTGTCTTTCTTGAATACGCCATGATGAGGTATGTAGTAGATGACACCTGTTTTGTCATCACCTATTTTTTGCTGCACGGGCTCCATATGTTTCAGATTTATATATTCTTGCATGAATTTATGATATAGTTGTTTAAAAGATGCATCCTTCTTGAAACGTTTTTCTATTTGTATTAGTCTGGCAGCTGCTTTCTTTCTTGATTCTCCTAGTGCTATATGTTTATCCTTCAAAGGGATTTTTACTATATATCTGCCGTCCAATCCCTTTTCTACTGTTGACTGGAAATGTTCTTCGATCTTGATTTCTTCTTCAGTTTTTGTTCTTTCTTCTGGTATTGAGTCATTTTCTATCAATAATTTTAATTGATCTTCAATTATTTTGATAGATACCATAGTTGTTTTATGCTGCATGCCTCTGTCACTTCTACTTCCAATTATTATATAACCAAATTCTGTATCTTGGGCCATTGGCTCCAGCTGACCTCCTTTGATTATGTTGTTTTTTATTATTGCTGGATAATAATCTGCACCAAGGATGAGATCAATTGGCTGTGACTGGTTGAAATGTGGGTCAGCAAGTTGTAATTGTTGTAGATGAACCCAGCTCTCTGTTTTAAAGTTTTCTTCAGGCAGCTGTTGATTGAGTTTGTCGAATATTAAAGCTTCGATGTTTAATTGGAACTCTCCGTCAAAATTTGGTGATAATTGTATATTGACGGTGTGTTTGCAAACACCTGCTTTAGCTCCACCGATTCCAGAGATGGTGACATATGTTTTCTTCTTTTTAAAGTTGAGCAAGTTCGCGGCTTTTGCTGATATTAATGTTGCTTGCGATCCTGGGTCGATTAAAACTCTTAGTGCGACGAAATTATTTGTACCGGTTTTGGCTCTAACTACCGCCGTTGGTAGTAACACTTGTCCTTGTTGGTTCACCATAAATGTTTTACTACTACTTGATGCTGCATTATTGCAGTGTAGTAGTGTGTGGTGTGTTCCTTTACACACAACACATGTTTCTGCCTTGCAGTAGCTGCCTTGGTGTTGGTTTAAACACTGTCTGCATACATTTTTAAAATTTATTAGCTTTGCTCGTTGTAGTGTTGGCATGTTTTTAAACATTTTACATTGATGTAAATTGTGTTGTTCATTACATCCTTCTACCCAACATGTACTGGCTGCCGTAGCTGCGTACACCCGTTTTGGTGATGGTGTGTACTGTTGTGGTGTGTGTTGTGGTCTCGTGATTGTTGGCTTCTGGTTACCCATAGCTTCGAGGGATTGAAATCTTCGTTGCATAAATTTGAAAATTTCCTCTAGTTCTGGAACTTCTCTGGGTTTCTCAAGTGACGATTCATAAAGCCTTATGGATTCTGGGTCCATTTTTTTACTTAAAATAAAACCCACGAAGGCTTCGAAGGGCGAACTCATCTTCAGACGATATATGTTGTGCAAAATCTCTTTTGCGGTATCGTGAAGATTTCTCACTGATTGTGCGGATGCTGCTTGTAATGTTATTAACGATAATAATCCGCTGAATTGGTGGCTGGCGAGCAGTCTAGGATTGTTGTATCGTTCTTGGATTATGTCCCAAGCTGCTTTATAATTGTCACCTGTTGTTGATAGGTGACTTATCAGTTGTGCTGCCCCTTTCATCAGGTGTGTTTTTAAATATTGCATCTTGACCGTGTCGGACAATTTGCTATTCTTATGAATAAGCTCGGTGAACATGTCATTAAAGGTTTCCCATCGTTCGTATTCACCGTAAAAAAACGGAATTTCTACTTTGGGCAGTCTCATTTGGGATGCTTCGGCTGTGATTGTTATTGTCTCACCTTTATGCTGCTGCAATTTTATGATTGTTGATTCAACTTGGGTTTGAAGATTCCCAAAATAATCTTCAATGAAATAATTTGACGTTTGGTCGTTATCTTCTAGCTCTACTAGTATTGCTGTATGCTGCTCTGTGACTACTTCCAGTTCTTTCTCCAATTGCCTTATTTTGAGGTTTATATACTCCTTAGATATGTTGTTGGTATCTAATGAATATTTTATTGATGCCAGATTTTTATACATCTGACGAATCAAAATATCCTGCCTTTTTTGAAGCTTGTTGTTGGTTACTTCAGTTTTGTTTATAGGCTGCTCATCGTATATTTTACTGCCACCTTCATGTGTTGGTGGTAGTTCAAATACGTTGTCGGTTGATGGCGACTTGGTTACTCTTGTTGTTGGTATTGGTGTGAGTGGCGGAAAATTATTTAGCCGTTGACGCATATCGTCAATGGTCGTTTGATACTTGTCCACAATGGATGCTCTTTTGTTGTAATATTCGTGACTGGTGTGCAGCGGTGGTTTGAAGTCACGAATTTGGTCATCCACTCTTACATAGTCGTTGTATAGCGATTTTAACGTTGCTATCCTTTGTTCCAGATATTTTGTTGTTTTTCTCTCTGTTGGATCTTTACGATAGTTTCGGTCCAGCTGGATTATTTTTTCACCAGTTTCCTCCTGGGCTTTGATAAATCCATCCATGTTGTTATTTGGCTGCAGTTGTTGTGGCACTATCTGGACTTAACAAGATCCGGATAACAATTTTTATCCTTGTGGTTTGTAGTTGTTTGTTCTCGCTTTTGATTAAAGCTTGAAAACTTCTCAAGATTTATTTGCCGGTTGTTTTAACGGCTCGAAGGACCATGAATATTTTCACTTATGTTCAAGTTGTAAATTTGAACTCGTGAGTATTTACTATAGACTAACTACTGGATTACCGCGGGTGGGGTCTAGTAGTTAGAATGAAAACTATATTGTTTGTTGGAATGAATATTTTATTCTGCTTTTCTTAAATAATTGACATGATTTATATACAAAAAGTAAAAGACATACGTATGCAAATTACATATCATATGTATGCACCATACGATTATGTGCAAGTAACTTAATTCTAAAGCTTCAATTTACAACATCGTATAGTAGCAAAATTCCTGTACAAACACGTGAATATGTTTTAACACCGTAGTTAATTAACCCCTGTTGAAACAAGATAATTAACCCATGTTGAAACTCGGTGAGTTTTAACATTATGTTATGAACATAAATTTATGGCAATCTAATTATACGAGTAGTTTTTAAATTATGTCTGCTTAATTAAATCTTTTTTATTATAGGTACTTGATAAAAATTATAATATTATCTGACAATTAAATATTTTTACGAATATTAATTACATATAATAATTTTAGTTTGTAATATAAACCAACATAGGTTAACCACTAACATTCAAAAATATTTGTTGGTATTTGTACTGCTTATCCCGAAGTTTTCCAAACTTTAACGGCTTTACCATACAAAGTTTTTTAACAATTCTTGTAGATCGTACTCCAGCAATCCTGTACTTTACTGAATAATGATTAGGCTTATAAAATCTTCACCAGTCAGTGAAATGTGTATGCTTATACATACTTCTTTAAGCAGCTAGGTGAAAAATTCATAATCGAGGGTGACGCTAAACATACAGACTGGGGATCAAGACTAACAACACCTAAAGAGAAAGAGCTTCATCAAGCAATAATTAAATACCACTGCAACTGGCATTCTACTGGAAACCCAACTTATTGACCCAGCGATCAAAATAAAACACCGGACCTAATTGACTTTTTTATAACAAAAACAATCCTGGTTGATTATATACAAGTGTAGGAAGGATTTGACTCCACATCTGACCATCCCTCTATTTTAATGATTATAAGTGATATAATAATTACAAATGATAAGCAGCCAATGTTAACAAATAAATATACTGACTGGGAAAAATTTAGGAATGAACTAAACAATAGCATCGTTTTAAACATACAACTTTCATCAGAAGAAAAATTAGAACAAGAGGTGGAAAACCTCGTTAAAGATACACAGCAAGCAGCGTGGAAAAGCACAAATGCAACAAACAAAAAAATAGCTGGCAAATGCTACCGAAATTAAATCACTAGTTACAGAGAAAAAAGTGCCCGAAGGGAATGGCAACGTACACGAGACCCAGCTGCCAAAAATAAATTAAATAATTTAACACAACTAATACGCAGAGAAACACGGGAATTTAAGAATAAATCAATAAATTCATAATCTATTCACCTACAAATATCTAAAATTGTATTATATAATTTTAAATCTTTAATTATAATGGCTCCACCATAGACCTTAATCTAATGGAGCTTTACTTTATTTAATTATTTATCGATAAAAACTTAATGTATGAATGAAGGCCAGTTACGCACATACCAACAATAAGAACAAATAATGGACGCCTGGCTAAAACGAAAAAAAAGCAGAAAGGTTCGCGGATCACCTCGAGAGTACCTTTCACCCCAATTTAACAACACTTAATCAACAGGACATACTGATTGAAATCCATACAACTGTCTATCCTGAGAAAGGAAATACCATTAACTAATGCTAAAGATATGACACAAGAAACAAAGAACCACGTAGTACTTAAAAAATCACCAGGATATGACTTGATAACTGGAGATACTCTTAAACAACTACATAATAACGCTATTAAAAAAATATTAGACATGATTAATGCTTCTTTTAGACTCCGTTATGTCCCTCTATCTTGGAAATTTGCGGAAGTTATAATGATCCCTAAACCAGGTAAGCCACCAAGTGAATTAACCTCGTACAGGCCAATATCACTTCTTCCCATTATGTCTAAACTGGTTGAGAGACTATTATTAAAACGAATTAAACCAGAAATTATAAAATCAGGAGCTGTTCCATCAGTTTGGATTTAGAGAGGAACACTTCACAATCGATCAACTCCATAGAATAACAGATTTAATATAAAAATCCTTAGATGAAATAAAATTTGTTCATAGGTCTAATCAGATTGCTTCATAGGTCTAATCAGCTTCCTCAACGAACCTACTCGCATGCAAGCGTGTTTGGACCATGTTTTGTTGAAAAGTGAACAACTTTTCAACTTTAACATAAGTAACATATCCCTATCCAGTTCTCCATATCTGACATCATAATTTGATTAAAACTGATATATCAATACCAAGTTCAGTTACTCCTAACTATAGAAAAATTATTTCCCATGTGAATAACGCCAAATTAAATAACCACCTAAAGTTTGAAAATTGGAATTCCGTGTTCTCTCAGATGAATTGTAATGCTGCTTTTGAAAGTTTTGTAGATATATTTAGGTTTCACATAGAATCGTCCACTTCCATCACTGATTATCCGAAACAGACGAACTTGAAACCGTGGATGAATCCTAAGCTTTTACACAATATAAACATTTTAAAAAAGTTTTCTAAGAAGCTGAAACGTTTTCCTTCCAATAAGAAACTGGAAAAATACGTAGTCAAACTATCAAAGCAGGTAAAAGTAGAGGTGCGTATTCAATTTTTGAAATTGAAATCATAGGTTATAAAACCGTTTTTGCCGATGATTTTGCTCTAAGTTACGCAAACATTACTCTTGCTCTTAAAAAGGATCTACATTTTCTTAGTAAATGGTTTTATCATAATCGGCTAACTATTAGTGATAAATCAAAAATAATGTACTTTGTGCGACAAGATACCATCTTCCTAGCGCATCCTCAAACGTATCACTTTCTTGCGATAGGAATTTATGATCGCCTCAATGTTTTGTGCTAGAGCCCGTGCATGAATTTAAATATTTGGGAGTAACAATAGATTTACAACTAAATTGGAAGCCTCATATCAATAACACTAAGAAGCGTGTAATCTAGGGCATATATAAATTGTATAACCTTAGTAAAGTTTGCCCAAGAGTTACATTTAGGAAACTATACCATGCCCTAGTAGAATCAATAGTAATGTACGGCATATCTAGTTGGGGCAGTACATATTTTACTAATATAGAGGATCTATATATCGCACAAAAAAGAATAACTAAATTAATTTACAAGTGTCCTGAGACAACACCAATAGTTCCCTTGTTTCTTGCACTTAACTTATTGCCTCTCCGATATCTCTATGTTTTCAAAGTCCTAAACATATGTTTTATTCGAAATAGCAGTATTCACAATCGCACAGTTCATACATACAATACGAGGAACCCAAACCACTTTACCGGTGTTTGTTGTAATAGCGAAACATTCAGAAGATTTTATCTTTATATGTCACCATTTTTCTTTCACATACTACCTAATGATATTAAGAGTGTCAGCTTTGAGCGTAAATTCAAATTTATTCGTGAGATTCGATCATGGCTGCTCAGTATAGAGAACATTGAACAATATTTTTAGTGATTTACAGTAATCCAGTTTAATACTTGTACGTGTTAATAAAAATAAATAAATAAATTTGAGCTAGTATATTGTAGTGATTAAAAATAATTTTTGTAAATATTGTAAATTACGCCAACCAGAGACATTGTATTATATAATTTTAAATCTTTAATTATAATGGCTCCACCATAGACCTTAATCTAATGGAGCTTTACTTTATTTAATTATTTATCGATAAAAACTTAATGTATGAATGAAACTATGTAATATATACTGAAATAAAGATATAATTAATAATAATAATAATTTAGGAAAGCCCTTACTTCCCCGAACTCAGCTATGTTATGCAGACTATGTTATGTCTACATAACATAGTTATGTAGAAAATAGCAAATCCGAAGCAGCAGCAGATAGTGTTTCACACTTAAAAGGTACACACAAATCGTTGTGAGTAGCGCGGACAAACTCAAATCCAACAAAAAACACAACTCCCTAATAATTTAATTTTAATTTTAAATGTCTGACTTGTTCTCTTCAGTGGTCACAGTAATAATGAATTTAATATATTTTTACCATAGTATTAAGTTATTATTTGAATCTTCTCCCCTTTCACACTTGTTACAAATACAAGAATATTAATTAAACAAAATCAACAAGTATATAAACCAAAACCCTCTTTACTACAAGCCGTATTGTTTGCATACTCATGCTATACAAAAATATATACTTTGATTGTATTGTAAGTAGAAAATCGTGTCGGGATATGATAGCGAATATTGTGTAAAAGAAATAAACAATAAAATCAAATAATGCGCATGCGTTTACAATTTTTTTTATTAATTTTATATGGAGTTTTGATAGTTACTAATACATCTAAAGTATATATTTTCACTAATACATTTTAAAAATACATGTTGATGTGTGTCAACGAAAGTTACAAGACGGCTTGTAGTAAAGAGGGTTTTGTATTAAACGTATTAAAATTTTTACTCTCTTTTCTTAATCTCTTTTGTATTGGTATGTAAATGTTTTTTTTTCACTATAATCGCGATCATACCCCAACATGATTTTTACTTACAATACAATCTAAGTATATATTTTTGTATAGCATGAGTTTGCAAACAATACGGCTTGTAATTTAGATGGTTCTGATATAAACAAAGCCGTCTTCAACCACTTGTAGAAAGGCCAAAACCCTCTCTATACTACTACTCCTACTGCTACATACTGCATCAATATTCGTTTACTGAAATTGACCGCCAAGTCTTTATGGTGAAATAGTCTGATCAAAGATTTGGTGTGCCTAAGGCCGGGAATACAGAATAGGTCAAGCACTGCATTTTTCCCATTTACTAATTGTGTAGGCTGCAAAGGCCAACGGGATGCCACTGACAGGCTCGTGGCCAGTGCCTTCAATGCTGCTTATGGCTTTCAGAGACAGCCATAAATGGAGGCGCTAGTTTGTTCTCTCAAGGACTGTTACTCCGAAATTCCTGTCAAAGCAGAGTTCTTTGGGCATCATGTCTGGGACCATAAAGAACATATCGAAGTCAAAAAGTTCATTTAATATGTCCAGATGACCCATATGATCATCATGACTATATTTATTAACTTCAATAACTGTAATCAAGCTGCACAACTAGCAGGTGATTTTTTGAAGTAGATATAAAGTGGAGTGAGTCTGATGAGGGCTTCCATTGCCACCGTAGGACAGGTGCGCATAGTGCCACTGATTTCGAGGCATGCTAGCCTTTGCAATGAGATTAGCTTGTTCATAATACATTTTTGCTGTACCTTAGGCCACCAAACTTTGGCCTCAAAGGTTACAATTGGCCTAACTATAATGATGTATCATTTATGAGCTGAGGCCTCAAGTCCTGCCGAACATATGCCGACAGGCTCACATGGCTCTGACAGCGCGTTCGGTGTTGAGTTAATATAAGAAACTTATCAATGGCAATATCAATCTTCAAGTGCCAGGTAATCGGCACAATTGGAGGACCAATAAGAACAATTTTTTCCAGCATGCAAAGACAGCCAAATATCTAGGCCTGACACTCCACGCTAATCTTAAGTGCAAAGGGCATGTCAAAAAGCAAAAAAAAAAGAGTTTAACATCAAATATAGAAAAATGTTCTGGTTTATAGATAGGAATTCTTAGCTATCCTTACATAATAAACTGCTGCTATATAGGCAAACTCTAAAACAAATATGGACCTATACGATATTCAGCTTTGGGGATACACCAAGTAGGCCAATGTAAAAGTAATACAATCCTTCCAAAACAAAGTTTTATTCTCCATAGTATGTCAGAAATGATGATCTCCATAGGGACTTAAAAATGGAATATGTCATCGAGGAAATCAGAAAGCTCACGAGAAAACACATGCTTCCATGCTTGTTCAGAAATGACAGAACAGCATTTTGCTTTTATTTCTCATTTGACATAATTAATTTTCTAATATTGTTTACAAAAGCTGTAGATAAATTTCGTAACAATTACTATATTGATTTCTCGTTTTTTAAATACTTGAACTGTAAGAGGACATTTTTTTGGTTATCCTTATAGTACCAGTTCTAATAAAAGCGCCTTTATTATTGTGTTGATTTTGCGGATATTTTCTTCTTTTATATACATCTGTTTCTGCTACTTCTACATCGAATGTTGAATCATTAACTCGATATAAGCCAATCCAGGTTCGACTACAATAATTACTAAGACTTCATAATTCTAGCTTTGGAAGGCTAAATCGATATTTAATATATCGGCCACAAAATAGTTAACCACTTTGAAATTTTACTAAAATTTGCTTTCGTGAAATGAATTTGATCAATGTATGTGTGTGTATATTATACAAAAATACAAACTTTTGGAAAATTTTCAGGCTGCAATTTCTAAAAAAAAAATTAATGAAATATTTATTCGCCTTGTTTGTTCGTATATCGTAATGGTGTATAGTTAATGCTGTTCCTCATCAGTTAGGACATATGATGCTACTTTTAATTTGGCTCCTAGTAGCAGTTCAACTGTTCTTCGATATATGGATGATTCTCCGGAAGTGCGTGGATTAAGGCAGCATCGATTGTAGAAAATTTATCGAAGAGTAACTGCAAGTTTGTGAGTTTGTCTTCACAGTATTGTTTTGTTTTCCTTGCAGCGCCGTCCTTTTTTATATTGACTTTAAGTTGATTAATCAGTCTCCCGGTTTGTGATTATTGCATATATTTGAATGTCTTCATGCAATTAAAAACCAAGGAATCAATACAGATTCTTGGGATGGTATATTGATGAACATTCTAACAAAGAAGATAGACAGGGAAACTCACCGCTTGTACGAGACATCTCTGTAGAACCCGTAAGAAATTTAAACAGTGAAAGATTTTGTAGCCATTCTACAAGTAAGGTTCTAATCTCTGGCAGTCCTATCTCGAGATAAAACATATAAAAAAGGAGACATACCAATAAACAACCTCAGCCAGTAAAGCTGCAAATTTAGCGGTTACTAAAAAACCCGTTTAATGTAGTTTTTGCTATGGAGAACACAATCTACCTGAATGTAAAAAGTTTCAAAATCTTTCACAAATCGAAAGAAGTAAGGCAGTATATTATAAACCACTATTCTGACGATTCCGGAACACAAACTCTCATGCAACAAAAGTTGTCAATTATGCAGGAGTTCACATCCCAGTATGCTGCATAGTGACAACAGTACGTGAACTAGGGCACCAAAAAGTATAAAGCCCGCTAATACAAATGTACAAGCAGCATAATCATGGAATCGGAAGTGTATCTGACTAGGAACCGTTTTAGTGAAAGCATTGTCAGGTAGTCATAATGAATTGCTTTGTGTACTGATAGATCTTGGGTCTCAAGCAACCTTCACTACAGAAGAAGCCTGTCAGAGACTTAGTTAAAAAAGGGCGCAGCGTATGCAGAAATAACAGCCATGAGAAAAACCGATGCTGGAGTAGCGAACTCAACCGTAGAATTTACTATGAAGCCGAGATTTCCCTCCAAATATAACTTAACCGTAAAGGCATTAGTATTCAAAAACTTAACGCGGGATATGCCAGAACAGCTTGTAGACCCCTAGAAACATGCTAGAAATGTGCTATGGGCTGATTCATCATCTTATACTCCTGTTCCAATCGACTTATTATTGGGTGCAGATTATTATGGAGAAATTTTGATGAATAAAATAATAAAAACCTCATCTGGCGACCCAGTTGCTCAAGAAACTAAATTGGGATGGCTATTTCTAGGCTGTGCCTCGAAACCTGTATATTCAATATAAAAAATTTATGGATAAATATATCGCATTAGGACACATGAAGGTTGCTGAGGTAAGTAATGATTCTAGTTTCTATTTTCTGTCACATCATGCAGTTTTAAAGGAATCGAGTACAACTACAAAATTAACGGTAGTTTTTGACAGGTCTGCCAAAACTACAACTGGAATACCGTTAAATGACATGATGTTAACTGGCCCTACTCTTCAACAAGATCTATTATCTATACTGTTAAGGTGACAGAAACATAAATACGTTCATACAGCTGACATTTAAAAAATGTTCAGATAAATTATGGTTGATAATCATGATCAGAACTACCAACGCATTTTGTGGAGAGATACTCCAGAAAAGGATATCATGGAGTATAAGTTAACAACCATCACGTATTGTACAGCAGCTGCTACTTATTTAGCGGTTAAATCATTACAACAGCTTGTCATCGATGAACAAATAAAACTATCCAAGTATTTTGAAGTTAAATGATTTTTACGTAGATGATCTGATTTCTGGGCAAAATACGCTAGAAGAAGCCTTATTCATCCAAAAACAAACCATTGACTTGCTAAACAGCGGTGGATTTACCTTAAGAAAATGGGCAACAAACAATGCGATTCTTTTGGAAGCGATACCAGAACATCTAAAAAACCAAAATCGTATGGAATTCAAACTTGACGATACCATTAAAACTCTTGAACTACACTGGAATCTACCAAACGCAGCCTACTTTCAGGTAGCGCAAAGCTTTTTGATCCATTAGGCTGGTTGGCACCAATCACAATTGTAGCCAAGCTTATGACGCAAGAACTTTGGTTGGCAGGTCTGTCTTGTGACGACGAACTTCCATCACACCTATCAACAAAATGACAGGAATTTAAAAACGTATTGCCACTTCTAGAAGAAATATCTATCCCACGTTGAGTCCAATTTGAGAACAACAATAACGATGTACTTCAAATCTACAAATTCAGAAGGTATCACTAATGTAAGACCTCTCACATCAAAAACGAAAGTTGCTCCGATTAAAAATTTACTTTCGCTACCTCGACTTGAGCTTTGTGGAGCGCTGCTTCTCGCTAAACTTATGCATCAAGTTATAGAAGCAATGCAAATTCCGGAAATAACTTCGTTCTTTTGGTTCGATGATTACATTATGTTGGATTCGAGAGCGTCCTCATAAATATAAAACTTTCGTGGCCAATCGAATATCAGAAATCCAATCTCATTCTAATCCAGCACAATGGCATCACGTTGGGTTAACCGATAATCCAGCACTAAAGAACACTTATTTATGGTGGACGGCTCCAACTTTGCTACAACTTTCATCCGACCATTAGCCACAACCAACTAATGCTCCAAGTGAAATCAATTTGGGAACTAAACTAATTGTGACACTTGCAACATCAGCAATAGTAATCCATTCGTGCAGATAATAGAAAGATTTTCTAAAGTGAACAAAATAATTCGCGTAGTTGGCCTCTGTTGCCGATTTATAAATAAATGCTTAAGAAAACTGGATACCGGACCATCAATTTTATTATCTATGCCAAAGAACTAAATGAATCCTGTAACGAGCTTATTAAAATAATTCAACTTGCAGAGTTCCAGAATGAAATCAGACAAACCAACAAAAAAAAATTGTTCAAAAAAGTGCTGCGAGTGGGAGGATGAATAACTAATTGTAACCTGAAGTGTAACACCAGACATCCAAAAATATTGCCACGAAAACATAGATTCACAAAGCTATTGATCAAAGATGCGCATATAAAAACCTTGCAAGGGGGAATTCAATTGACTCTGTCACGTCTTAGAAACAAATGTATAAGCAAAATGTATCACGTGTCATCGATTCAACATTTCAACGAAACATCAGCTAATGGCAAGCTTACCCAAAGAACGAGTCACGCCATCACGTCCGTTTATTAACACATGAGCAGACTACGCTGGGCCCATATCAGCAAGAGTTTCGAAAGGACGTGGAAATAAATCATACAAGGGATATATAGCGCTATTTGTATGGTTTGCTACTAAAGCAGTGCACATAGAAATAGTCAGCGATTTAACTAATGTAGCCTTTATTGCGGCCTTTAAGAGATTTATCACTCGAAGAGGCTTATGTCAACGGATTTAAAGCGATAATGGAACCAATTTTGTGTGAGCCAAAAGACAGCTGACTTAAGACAAACACGAGGCCTTGCAACAAGCAACTCCTGAACTTCAACGTATATAATCCGACATCGGAGATGAATGGCATTTTATACCACTATCTTCTCCACCTTTCGGAGGACTCTGAGAAGCAGCCGTTAAATCATTGAAATATCACCTAAAAAGAGTTATTGGAACCACAACTCTTACTTAAGAAGAAATATCAACGGTTGCAAATCATATTAAAGCTTGTCTTAATTCATGGCCTCCCATAACAATTTCATCTGATCCAAATGCGTTAATACTCACCCCTGCGGACACTTGGGGATTCACTAATTACAACTCCAGAATCAAATTTGCTGAACGAAAACATTTCTGCCAACCATCGGTGGAGGCTAATCCAAAAAATGGTTCAAGATTTCTGGAAACATTGGTCAAATTACTATTTAACTGGATTGCAACAAAGAAATAAACGGTCCTGCAAACAACCAGAATTAAAGGTAGATGATATCGTTTTAATAAAGGACATTAACCCTCGTCGTTAGGACGAGTTTGCAATTTTGAATGGCACTTCAAACTGTATGCCTTTATCATCTGTTTTACCGTTTTAATCTCTAGGTCCTTGTGAATGTTATCATTTCGAATTTACCAAGCGGAATTTGTAATAGTACGTAGTATTTTTGATTGTGTGCCTTGTAAAAGGTGTACATTTGATGTGCTGGTAGAGCCCTATAGTTGAATTCTATATGGGCAAATGGGGATTAGGATCGCCTTGAATAGTAGAACTTTGCAGTCTAGGGACAGTTTTGATCTTATTCCAATCAGCCAGTACATTTTGGAGAATTTTATTTTTATTTGTTTGCATTTGGTTTCAATGTGCTTTCTCCAAGTCAACCTTCTATCAAGATGAAGACCCAGTTATTTGACATTTTTTTGTTGAGGAATCGTTACATTGTTCAATTTAACCGATGATGCTTGCATGGATATTTGACTTTTCGTCATTGTAGTGAACTTTTGGTGTTGGTACTGTACCCTTTAGAATATTTGCATAGGAGATGCCTGGTTCGTAAAACTATTTTTAGCTATCTGGATATTATTGTTTTGTGCGTTTGTAAATACATCGGTTGGTGGAACAATACAATTTCTTGCTTGAGATCATATTGCTTCGATTGTATTGTGACTTAACCACTCTAGGCCCATATCGCATTTTTGGGGTAGTTTTGCGTTTCAAGTCTAGATAAACTGGACAGCCTCGGTAATTAGCAGTGTGATTCTCACCACAATTACTGCAGCGTTTTACTGATGGATCATTTTTTGTTTTATTGCACTGTTTCGAATCATGAAGTTCGCCACAAATAACACAAACTACATTCAGCGTACAGTAAGCTTTAGTGTGGCTGTATTCTTGGCACTTGATGCACTGAACTGGACTCGTTTTCTTCATGGGTTCCTCTACGGTGATTTTGCGGTGCAGTAAGTATTTTAAATTATATATACTGTGTTTTTCTTTTATTTTCATCCCGTCGGGCTCAAGTTCTAACCGGAACATTAGTTGTGGTACTTTTTCACGATTTAGGATGTTTGTGATTGACTTTGCTTGGAATCCTTTTTGCAGTGAGAGCAGCATATATATCACTTGTATCTACGCAGCTTTCTATTCCTTTTAATACTAATGTCAGTCCCTTTTGGCTTTTCAATTCGTAAGTGTAATAATACTTACCGGCTTGATCAAAATAATTTATCAATGCTCTATAGTCATCAATTTCAAATGGCTGGATTTTGATTTCATTTATATTTCCTCTCTTAAGCGGAGCAATATAAAATTTAGCATCTGTCAAAGTACCTATAATTTTCACGATTTCATTACTTGAAGCCTCTATTAGATAAATCGGTGGCGGCTTATCGTTTTTTACTAGGCCATCGGACATTTTTACTTCTATGCCATCGAACGCATCAACCTTTAGGTTAGAAAATCTATTATTCAAAGGTATTCTGGGTGGTAGTTTCTCTTAGCTTTGTAGCTTTGCTTTTACTAACAAATTGCGCTGATCTTGGGCTTCGTTTGCGCTTAATAACAGTGATACACCTATCCATACCAGTTTGAACCATGTTACTACACAGACCTACATCAACTGGAATAACACTATTTGCTGACGATGCAATAGTTTTATTAAAGTTGAGCGCATTTTCTATTAAAGCAATATTTTTTTTACATAGATTATTATTTTTTTTATACGACGGTATAACTACATTTGACACCGTTAATTCAATATTTTCCACTTTTTCAACTTTATGGGGGGAATGTTGAGCTCTACCCGTTTTTGGTGCCCTTCTCAGTACACTACACTCTCTTAAGTCGGGAGTTGATTGTGTACTTTGTTCATTGTTTTTCTTTTTGGATGAGGCAAAAAGACCCATCACATTTGAAACATTAGTCACTAGTTATTTTTAAATTAATTAAAAAAAAATAATTAAAATTAAAAATGATGTAACACTACACTACACTTTTATTTTATTATTATTATTATTTTTTTTTTTACATCGACACACATTAATTACGTCCAATCTGAACGACGATTGAATGCAAACTGAAAGATGGTCAAGTAGTAATAGTTATTTGCTAATCAAAGTTGCCTAATTCTAGTTGAATATGCATTATGACATATAAGCAATTGCTGACCACCTTAGGCTCTTATAGTACTTAGCGCCGCTCGTGGCACTTTAAAGGCGAATATACATTTGTTTTTGTTTTTGATTTTTTGTTTATAATTCTAGTTTCTAATATAGTTTTCATGAAATTTTGCACGAAAGCAAAATACCCAGTGATGAAATTTTACCGACATAAATTCACTAATGCATTAAAAGAAACAAATACAATCATGAAAACCATGAAATAAAATTTCAGTAAAATTTCATAGTGGAGACGGCGGGTATACCCGCTTTACCTTTATTTTGCCTTTGCTATTTTGCTACAACATAATTTTTTTCCACCTAAATGACTCAATAAAATTAGTTGATTTATGTGATGTTGTACTTGACTATATTTAATTGACTTAACCAATTTAAAAAAATCAGCCATGTTACGTATCAAGTTTTCTTATTGAAACAAATTAAGTATAAAAAGTTTTATTACAAATTATGAAACTACAGAAAAAATTCAGGAACCTAATGATATCTTGTGTCAATACACTCATACCTGTATTTGTAACCATATATAATGTGAAAACTCATTAGCATAATATAAAACCATAAAACCAAAATTACAAAATCTCTTTCCCTACAACAAAAAAAACACCAAATGAAATTACCTTGTAATAAAAACTTGTCGATTACTTCCGTCAATTTTGTGAAGTTCTAACTACTTAAAGCAGTTATTAACAATTCAGCTTGAAAGAAAAAAAATTATTCTACCCCTTAGTAAAAATAGCATTAATAAATTTTTTTTTAATATTATGTAAAACAAAAAGTTTATTTTCTTAGGATTTTTTTTTATTCTTGTCTTGCCTCGGCGCTTTTCTTCTCTTCAAAGAAACTATAAAAACATTAAAAGAATAACAATAAAGTGTAGTAAAAATATTAAAGTCCAATTAGAGCAAAAGAAAACTTCGTATATATAGAGGAAGATAAAAGTTACCAGATAATTCTTTTGGTTTGTCAATTTCTTTACATTGTGAGATTTTAATTTCTGAAAGATCTTGATGGTTTAAATTTTTTTTACGTTTATTTATATATTGTGATGATTATGGCTGGTATACAACATCATCAACATCGGCAATAGACGGATGGTTAGAGCGTCGGTGTAAGTGTGGTATTATGTGCGTGTTCTTTAAGGCAGACCACAAATACAAATTACTTCAAAGTCGTCGACTTTCAATTTAGTTCGTGAATATTAATATTCATGTTTTTGTTGAACACTCTGTCAATTGACTTGAAATTTTGACAATATCTCGATTGCCTTTATGATATAGCTCTGTTTCGCGAGCACAACGGCTCCAATTAGATATTAAAACTCAATTTAAATACTTGGATTTAAATTCTTTATTTACAATATCCAAACTTCACACTACAAGAAATATTTTTATCTTTACGTTAGATTTCTTTTAAGAGATTTTCTCGTAACTAGCAAACTTTCTTACGAAAATTTTCCTTTTTATATTTTTTTGTTTGTTTTTCCGGCTTACTTTTTGTACCACCTAATTTTTATTTTTGAGGAAAATACATGTTGTTAATTCCAAAAAATAAATTAAAAAATTTGAACCGATGAGATGAAACGCCACAATACTCCCCCGCAGTGAAAACGAAAAATTTTAAGATGATTTTACGAAGTCTAAAAATGGCAAGGTGGTTTGCTCACACGACCCGCTCTAGTGACAGTAGGTTTTGAAGAAGAACTAAAATCTTGAAGCTCTACATCATTGGTCTGCGCATCTGCAATTGCCCAGTAATGAATACTTTCCGGTAAAGAAATTTGATCAATACGAGACAATGCATCTGCTATAATATTATCAACGCCAGAAATATGTTGTACATCAGTTGTGAACTGGCTGATAAAATCCAGATGTCTAAACTGTTTGATGCCGGAATATGCTGCGAGTAGCTCTTTATCGTATGCACTATAACGTTGTTGTGTATCAGTGAGACGCATAGAGAATAAACTAAGTGGTTGCCAATAATTTGAAATTAGTTGTTGTACCACTGCACCAATGATTCTGTGTCTGAGGCATCAACCATTATTGCCAAACGAGCAGATGAAAATTTATAATTTTCAAAAGAGTGTATTGAAAATTCTTTCCATGTAATTGGAATTTTGCTATTTTTTTTGTAACCTTTTAGAAAATCGTTTAATGAGATTTGATCGAAAGCTGCGTGGGGAATAAACCGACGATAAAAATTTATCATGCCTAAAAATCGTTTTAATTGGGTATTGGCTAATTAAATGTTCCTCGAACGGCTAATTAAAATGTCATCCAAATAGATGAAACAGATTGATAAACCGAATAAAACAGAATGCATCAATCGTTGAAATGATTGAGCTGCATTGCGGAGGCCAAAACTCATTTTACAGAATTCAAATAATCCGAAAGGTGTTGAAATGGCTGTTTTAGGTATATCTGGATAAGCTCTAATTAAATCCAAAATAGAGAAAATTTTGTACCCATCCAATTTATACGAAAAGTCCTGAAGGTATGGAATTGGATACCAACTAGGTACTGTGACGTTATTTAAGGCTCTGTAATCCCCACAGGCTCGCCATCTTTTTTCTTAACAAGATGCAATGAACTCTACAGACTCCGTGTGTCATAATTGTTTTTAAATTCAATTTTATCGTCCTCCAATTTACCTGGTGGCAATCTTCGCGTTTTGCAAGATAATGGTGGTCCACGAGTCTCTGTCACGTGTACAACCTCATGTATAACGGGGCTCAAACCAATTGTGTCTTTCGTAATTTCGATGAATTTTGAAAGTAAATTTGTAATCTCTGGGGCCAAATTCGATTTATTAATGTTGGATAAAGAATAAAGTTCTAATTTCGAAATAGACCCGACTGAAAATAGAGAGGTTAATGGATCAATTATCCTCTGCTCTGTAATTCGACCAAGAGTCCGTTTTTTTTTTAGAAAATCTGCCCCAATTATAGCCAAAGTGACATTCGCGATGATAAATTTCTAAACAAAATTTCGTCTTAGGCCAAAATTTAACTTTAAATCGCAAGTTCCAAAAACATTTTCCCGAGTTCCGTTAGCCACGAATAAACTGAATTTTGAATCGATCACTAAATTATTATACCAATTTTGCGGTACAACAGAAACATCGGCTCTGGTGATTAGAAGAAGACACGAACCTGCTTCATCACTGTTAGTCGTCTCTTTATGATTAGCATTTAGTTTTTTGTATTTACCGATTTTTGCATGAATTTAGCCTTTTGCAAGATGATACACATTTTAACGCCTTGTCTCTGAATGACACATTTTTTTTATCAAAATTTCTACTATTTGATTGCGACCTATTTCTTGAATGTTGCGAGTCTGAACGATTAGAAGGACGGGAACGAGAATTTGTTTTCAAAACAGCCGAAATTTCAGAGAATAATTTTGTTTTCAACTGTAAAAATTTTGCATTTAAATCCGTTTTCAAAAACGATGACGTATGATTTGTTGTAAAATAAACGGAAACAGGATTTAAATTTTGCGGCTGAATATTTTCTGAATTTTTAATCCAACGGATCTGCAGATTAGACATTGCTTCTAAGACTGAATCAGCACGTTCTGCCAGATCTCCTAATGCTAAATCATTTTCGAATGGTGTCAAAATTAATTGGACTTGGTGGGGTAATATTTTCAACCGAAGTTTCTTAATAGAAATTAAAATTACAGTTACGAGAAAATCTCTTAAAAGAAAACTAACGTAAAGATAAAAATATTTCTTGTAGTGTGAAGTTTGGATATTGTAAATAAAGAATTTAAATCCAAGTATTTAAATTGAGTTTTAACTTTTAATTGGAGCCGTTGTGCTCGCGAAACAGAGCTATATCATAAAAGCAATCGAATTAATTGATATTGTCAAAATTTCGAGTCAAATGACAGAGTGTTCTACAAAAACCTGAATATTGATATTCACGAATGTGATAAATTGAAAGTCGACGACTTTGAAGTAATTTGTATTTGTGGTATACCTTAAAGAACGCGCACATAATACACAAATTGGGATGTTCAGGGGTTTGGCCAGTATTATTTCCACGTAATTTCCAGTATTAGGTCCACGTTCAAAGCTATAAAGAATAAGTCTAGTAAATTAACAAGGAAACAAGTATAAAAACGTATAATGGAGAGCCACACCCTATGAATAAGAATGTTTGAGAATAACACACACACAATGATGATAATTCGCATTCGATGATGATTACGACGGAAAAAAAGATCAATCAGTGTTTTGGTTATTGCAAAATCCATTACGAATCCAGAAGGCAAAAAATATAACAATTGGATCCAAGGTGACCTTAGGAGTAGCACGTTGGGACTAGTGGAACAACAAAAATAATGAACGAAGGCCCATTATGCGGAAGGATCTTAGTGAAACTCATGCCAAAGATACCAGTAAGAGTAATGAACGTGAGCGCGATGGTCAGCTTGATCAACGAAGGAGTGGTGATTAGTAAAGCTGAGGAAGCCAATTTCATCACAAATAGCTAATCTGATGAAAAACGTAACAAACCGATACACCCAGCAAGAAAACGGATCATTCAGTCGTTATGGGATCATCTGGTAGTAGAAGAGACAAAAGCGGCAATAAATGCCAACCCTGCAAGGGTTGGCTGATGTTTTCGCCTTGAATGAGGATGATATAGGGAAAAGCGATATAGTTCAACATCGAATCAACACAGAGAATGCAACTCCAATACGACAAGCGCCAAGAAGATTGCCGCTAGCTAAGCTACAAAGCCGAACTACTTGTAACGAAGATGGAGAAAGATCGAGAAATACAACAGTCCGTGGAGTTCACCAGTGGTGCTTGTACGAAAGAAAGATGGAGATTGATTTTGCGTTGACTACCGAAAGCTAAACGAAGTAGCCAAAAAGGAAAGTTATCCTATACCCCACATTAACGACTTCTTGAACACGTTATTTGGAGAAAAACATCTTCAGCACTCTAGATCTCAAAAGCAGATACTAGCTTTTATGGCAGGAAATAGCTCATACCAATTATCGGTAATATCATTTGGATTATGCAACGCACCTTTCACATTTAAGGACATGTCTGTAATGGAAAAAATAATGGCAATAATGGACTGGATGGGCAGAAAAAATAATGGAAATAATGGACTGGATGAGCGGACATTTAAGGAACACCTGGAGAACCTCCAAGAAGTGCTAAAACCCATCAGGACTCGGATTAAAATTAAATGCGTCAAAATGTAGCCTTTTTAAAAATGAAGTAAATTATCTAGGCCACATTGTGTCGAGTCAAGAGATACAAACTGACCCACAGAAATTATCAGCAATGGAAGAGTGGAGCACTCCAAGAAACATACAAAAACTGAGTAGTTTTCTGGGATTGTGTTCTTACACACTTAAAAATTTTGCAATGTTTTATAATACAAGCCTTGCATCGCGTCATATATGATACAACGTATATCACGTTATGATTACCATCTTGCGTCGAAAAATAAATGGATGCAGGAATAATCAAATAAGAAGCAAGCTTTGCATCAAAAAACTTATTCTGTTGAAGTTTGTGGCAAACGTAAAGACATATATTTAGAACGCAAATAACTTATATTACTATAAGGGAAATCGCGTTATCATGTGCCAACATGATATCATTCCATAGTAACCATGGATTTATTTAACAACTATAAATACAGTATAAATACAATATGATAGTACTGAACAAGATTATATATTTTGCAAAAGTAAAAACTTACGCTAAGTCGTAATAACCTAAATAAAACTATATGGCCTTAGCTCAATACCAGTTAAATAATACAACGTATCCCTATAAATTCATTTTCAAATGCCCAAATTTTTAAATAAGAGTACCGTTTCAGTAAAACAAAGACAAAAACTAATACATATGTAGGTAGCTATTAATATCTCTTTTATTAGTTTCAGAAGAACAGGGCTTACCACTCAATTTAGTCTTACAAATAACATATGTAAAATAACATTAATTTGGAAATTCGTTACTAAATAATTTTAGTATTTGTAAAGTACAATTATCCTTTGTAATTAAATATACACAATATCAATATCAATTTATTTATATATATATATATATATATATATATATATATATATATATATATATATATATATATATATATATATATACATATATATATATATAAATATATATAAATATATATATATATATATATATATATATATATATATATATATATATATATATATATATATATATATATATATATATATATATATATATATATATATATATATATAATGAATATGTAAAATATTAATTTGTTATATAACAGCGTTAATTTTTAAAAGTGTCTTCCCCTGTTTTTTTAAAGCATAGAAACAGCACACAAACATACCTGTCTCTCTTCTTTATCCATATTTCGTATTGTTTCAAACATATCCACACAGTGCAAAGTTTATCGTCATTCGTTCGACAATTCTGTAGTGCAGTGTTCAAATTGAAATGTGTATGAGATATTAACATACATAATTTGTATAATACATTTTTATTGTGTTATTTTATAAAATATATTTTGAGTTATAAAATATATTTTGAGTTATAAAACAATTAATTATAAAAGACGTGTTAAGTGAAATTTACAGTTTACAAGATCTATTGTTCCTGTGTAATTTTTTCTATTCATGTATGTTATAATTGTATGTTACAATGGGTTTTTGTTTTGTTAAGATTAACTTTAATGGGGTTGTTAATTATGTTAAAATAATAAAACACGGGGAAACATGGGAATATAAAGATTTTATTTTATCAGGTAAGTTGTAAATATTTAATTCTAATAATAATACTTAAGTATTCGAATTATTTTCGGTGGTTCCCATTATTATTTTCCTTTATTCTGACGCTTACTATTTTTTTCCTATGTGATGGAAGATTGCATTATAATTTCATTTTCTTTTTGATTTATGATATAACATTGCATCGTTTTAGCTGTGGAAAAATAAATGTGCGTATCTTTCCTAAATATCCATTTAATCAATGTATTTGTAATTCGTTTTTTTCAAATGAATTATAATTTTATATTTTACTTTCAGCATCTATATATGCAAATATTTCTGCATATGATATCGATTACTTTACAGATTTGCAAGGTGTTAGAATTTGTGAGGAGGATTTTGTAGATATCGTTACTCAACAAAAAACTCATCCGGAATTTCAGTTAAAAACAGTTTTGAAAAACCATAATAATAGTATGATTGATTACTGTATAAATGCATGAATGTTATATTAAAATTTTTATTTTATTTGTTCAATAGAATTACTTGAAATTCAAGCAGCACCATTGACTCGTCAAAATTGTCGGTTGGGTTATCAAATGCATATAAATGCAAACGTATGTAATTTATTTGAATAATTAATTTAAAATCCCCTGAAATAATTTGTATGTTATAATTACAGGATTTAGAAGTTTTTCTTCTACAAACTCAGAACGCATACGTATTGAGCAAAAAAATTATAACCGGCGAGCCACCGAAAGGCCTTTCAGATACTGAAAGACGAGCGATAATTAGGGAGGGTGTGGATTATTTGGTATCTCACTTTAAAACTTATCATCCTGATCCAGCACACATCACAGCGCTGGCGCTGGCTATTGTGGAATTATTTCCACAATTAAAAACTAAACAAAAAGAAAACGGAGGAATAGTAAGATTAAAAAATTATTTAGAAAAATTTAAAAACTTAGAGCACCTCTACTTTTATTATTTATTAGGACGCTTTATATGATAGGAAAAAAAATCGCGGGTATGTTATTTCAAGATTAAACCGGGTGCGTCAAAAATCATACGCATCAGAACTTATCACAGGGAAGACCAGTCGGAAACGCAATACAGGAGGATCATCTGTTTCAACGGAAACTAAATTAGCTTTTGACATAGACAGTGACGAGAATTTTTTGATTTTAAAAAATTTAAACGTAACCACTCAAAAGGATTTAATCAAACAAAAACTTCTCGAAACATTGAGTGTGCGCATTGATATTTTTCACTCATCATCGGAAATTGGAAAATTTTCAAAGCAATTTCCCTTTTTCTTTACATCTCCTGATCTGGTAATAATAGTCTGTTGAAATATACTCTATTCAATGAACTCTATTCATCTATTCATGTGTATTAATATTTATTCATATTTTGTTTACTATTCCAGATTCTATACGACTTCGAAATACGATACCCCGAGAAACATCAAAATTTTAAAAACAAATGGAAAATATGTTCTCCTTTCATTAAACAAATTTTTAGGGAAACTAAAGGACCGCATTTTAAAAGCTTACCTGAAATTGAAGGTAAGATAGATCAGATAATTAATTAATACACATATTTATTAATTCTACTTTACAGATTTATTGCCTTCGAAGCAAGACTTTTTTTACCTTTTAAATATATTACCACAAGTCGTCGCAGGTAAATCATCGGCCAATATCCAACGGGAACGATTTTCCATAAAAAAAATATTAGTATTTAGATCGGTAAGATTTCACTTATTTATATTGGGGATTTACAACACGCATATAAAAATGTATTTATACTGATTTTCTAATTATTATCACAGCTTAATCTTCCTACTGAAGAGCTAATTGCATCTGAATTGGCACATCCTTATATAATTGCTGAAGGTGAAAATAAATCAGCGACATCACAATATCATCTTTGCATAGAAAGAGAGCTGATAATCTTACCAGTGAATTTTACGTTTATTGAAGCCGTTGATTTATTATTTAAATCCCACTATGTGCGTGGGCAACATTTTGATGATAGTTTAAAAACATTTTGGACATTTATCGCTTATTATTTTTATGAAATTGAAGATGCAGGAACTATCACGTCCAGGATTAAAGAAATATGCTGCAAATTAGATCAAATAACAGGTGCATCTTAACATTTTTTCATTTAATTTTTTTTAAAATTAATTAATTATATAAAATAATTGATATTCTTGAATTTAGTAATGAAATATATTTCCTGGTTAGTGAATTTATTAGAATTTATGATAAATTTTACTGTGGGTTTCAATTAATCGAAAAAAACTGTGATCATATTTGTCTTAATTTTAATTCATTACAATACAAAAAGGCTTATGAAAAACATTTTTCATGTAAAACTAAAAATTTTTATATAATAGGATGCAATGTGCAATTGATTTAATTTTGTTTAAATATATGAAATGTATATATGTATTGTTTAGAATGCAATCTTAAAAAATTCAAGTCGAAATACCAATTACGAAATAACTTAATTTACCAATTAAGAATAGTTATTGTATGAACTGTAATCAATAATTTTATATTATAATTGTACTATTATTATTTAATAAATAAATAAATGTCTAAGAAATATAATTTATTTAGTTTTATTAGCACCAGTGGGTTATCAGAAAAATTCCATATTCGATACATCCTGATCTCGTTCGCGATTCAAATTGATACATAACTTGTTATATTTCGATATAATTAATATCGTACATTATTTAAATGCAGAAATAGTTTCAAAACGATGCAAGATACATCGAAACAATTATGTTACAAATTATAATAGATTACGATACACACTGCACCATAATTTCAATAAACACAAACAACATCAATTTTCAAATTAACATGCATCGAAAAAATCTTGATGCAAACTGTTCTGTAATTCGTCGCAAGTAGTATCATATACAATTTAAATGCAATTTGTTTCGAACTTGGGAGCATCATAAACTCTTTTTTTTGTGGAGCAAGTCATAAATCGAAAAACGACGCTAGTTTGCGCTGGAGTCATATACGAAACTGTTTGCATCGCATATCAAATTATTTTTCGAGTGTGTACTATCGTTGATTCGTGCCGAACTTTGCAGATATCACACGCAACTTACATCGTCGTACGGAGAAGTCGCAACCATCCAATTGGACAAGGGAACATCAAGATGCGTTCATTCAACTAAAGAAGAAACTTTGAAGTTCGCCGATTTTGGTGAAAAGCCGGAGAACTCTTTATATTAGATATCGACGCAAGTGGTACAGGAGCAGGAGCAGTGCTATCACAATACAAGGGAAGTACAGACCGGGTAATAGCATACTACAGCCACGCACTATCCAAACCAGAGAAAAACTATTGCAGAACACGATGAAAATTGTTGGCAGCGACAGATAGCGTGAAACACTTCCATAAGCCCCAGTATGGGCAAGAGTTTTTTCTTAGAACGGCGACCATGCAGCCTTGAAATGGTTACTGCAGTTCAAAGTATTAGAGGGACAAGTTGCAAGATGGATCGAAAGACTACAGGCGTTCACGTTCAAACCCGAGCAAAGACGAGGATTATTACATAACAACGCAGATGGAATGTCCAGGAGGCCTTGTAAACCTCATTGTAAGCACTGCTCTAGACAAGGAGAAAGGAACCCCATAGTAAGCATCACAAGGATCAGAGTCGATGCAGAAGATCGCTGAACCAAGGAGCAGCTAGTGAAGGAGCAGCGACATGAGGCGTTTATTGCACCAATAATCAAGTGAATGGAGAAAGGTACAATACCTAAGTAGCATGAAATCGCGACGGAAAATGCTCCAGTGAAAAGTTATTGGGCTCAGTTGCAACCAATAACAATAGAGGATGGGTTGCCGTTAAAATACTGGGAATCAGCCAATGGTAAGGACATAAAGCAGCAAGTTGTGCTCCCTAAAAACCGGATAAGAGAAGTTCTGCATGAGACTTACAATGGAACATCTGGGGAATATTTAGGTATCAATAAGACATTGGACATGAAAAGCAGGGTTCGGTTCAATTGGCTCAATTGCCGAAGGGATGTAAAAAAGTGGTGCAGAAAGTGTGTGGTAAAGGTCCCCAAACCAAAACCAGAGGAAGAATGAAGCAATACAATGTCGGAATACCGTTGGAGCAGATTGCTATCGATATTGCTGAGCCATTTTCCACGACAAAAGATGAAAACCGATACATACTCGTGTGTATCGTTTACTTCAGCAAATGGGTCAAACCGTATCCGGTAATAAATCAAGAAGCTCGACCAATTGCAGACACTGGATCAGTAGATTTGGCATACCGTTGGAACTGCATTCTGATCAAGGACGTAGTTTTGAGTCGAACGTGTTCCAGGAACTATGTCTAGTACTTAAATTCAATAAAACAAGGACTACACGATTGGTGGAAAGGTTCAACCGAACTTTGAAGAGCATTTACGTAAAGAGGTCAATGACAATCAGGAAAATTGGGACCGATGCATTCCACTATTCTTGATGGTAGCTCCATACATGATACAAAGGGCAATTCACCAGCTATGGTTGTATTCGCCAGAGAACTCCGACTTTCATGTTATATAAAATTTAGCTCTCCAAAAAATGAACCAGTCGCAAAACAAAATTACGTTGCAGATTTAAGGCAAAGCATGAACAACGTTCACGATGCAGTAAGACGGAACATAGTAAAGGCCAGTGATTGAATGAAGACACGAAACGGTCTGTGATCGGACAGCCCAGGATTTGAGGAAGGAGATTTGGTTTGGCTCAAACGAAGAAATGGGAAATCTCCGAAACTACAACAAAGTTGGGAATGACCATACAAGGTCATCAAACAAATCAACGATGCCGTATAACGGATTCAATAAAGCTCCAGAACTAAAATGAAGGTTGTTCATGTGGACCGGTTAAAACGTTACAACGCCGGAAGCGGATATATATATATATATATATATATATATATATATATATATATATATATATAAACAATTGCTTTTTATTGCGTTTACAATTGCCTAACAATTGCTTTTAATAAACCCAAACGAAGTGTTCGCCTTTGCAATAATGAAACCCAAATGTGACCTGTAAATGTAAGATTAGAAGTGTAAATGACTCCCAAATCTTATATGAAGTCCATTATGTCAACAGGAATGTTGAATAAAGAATATTGATGTAGTATTAGAGAGCAGATTCGTAAGAATGACTTAGATTTCCATTTACTTATGTTATGACCATTTGCAAAACGAAAATCTTTCTGAAACTTTACGTGAATGGATGTTTTTGATTGATCCAATAACTTTAATAACATCAGCATACAAATCAGTATACAAAGACATTGTATAAAGCATTCAATCCCGTCATTAAACATTGAAAATAATAATGGTCGTTTATGACTCTCCTGAAGTACCACCTGAAGTAACTGGAAATAAGCTATAGTGAAAATTAATATTTTTAACAAATTTCCGGAATGTCCGGAAACATAAGACTGCAGCCACCTTATTGGAATGAACTCACAGTTCAATTTCTAAAGTTTATTTAAAAGGGTTGTATATAAGTCAACCTTGTCAAAAATCATCCTAATACACCACGTCGATTTACGCCCATCTTCAATATTACTATGGTAAAGCCTATAGAAAGATACCAGGTTTGTAACTGCCTAACTTCCTGGGAAAAAATCCAATAATTTTTAAGATAGAAAAATGAAAATTCCGGGACCATAAACTCAGAAAGTTTCGGAAAAACGGAAAGAATGGAAATATCACGATAATTAGTAATCTTATTTTTCTCCCTAATTTAAAACTCGGACGAAAAAACAAATTTTCATGGATCTGTGGAAACTTCAATCCGAATGCTTTCATTGGAAAGAATGACAACCGCGGATCAAAGCGTGATACTTACGACATATAGGTGAGATGGTGTCATAACCGGCATCAAAATCTCAATTTGTAAAATATAACTGTTATATAGAGCTCAATTTAATGTTTTAAACTTTTTTAAAGCCATGTCACAGGCCGAATAATACTGTATACTGTAACCCGTATAGTATGAATAAAATTTCTTGTGGCGTCTCTCGAAATTAAAATTATTATTATGCCAAGAACTATTATTATAAAAATAAACATCGAAATCATAGTACGGTACATGCTCACATATCCTACTAGGTCCATACGCAACGAAATCTCTAAACACAATGATGTCAATGTTTTGGTGGCAACCCAAAATTCACACTCAATCGCAATCAGAACTCTTTACCTCTAAGGTTGGTTGTAAGCCTGTGTCAATCTTTCTATTAACGACGTAATTTGATAAAAAGTATTCCTCAGAATGGCAATCGATGGTAAGCCATGTTTTGATGGTAAGGCGAACTATTTTTGCTTTTGCTATTTTGCCTCGAATATTAGAAGCACAATGGTAAGATATTGCGGTAAAAGTAAATTACGGGAGCAACAGGATTATTTTAACGTTGATCCTAATAGAGGAACGCCGCGTTCATCACTGGCACTGGAAGAAGACGGAGTAATTTGATTCTTGCATGGACGAATGAAGACCTCGTTGAGCTAGTCGTCCATTAAAAAAACCGTTTGCTTGTAGATCATAATCTAGCCCTACTTTAAACCAAACAAATTATAGAACATCGAGGGACCATCCTTTAGAGTATAGTGTAGTAGCGGTTGCCGCTGAAATTCCGAAACTAGCGTTGGTAAAAATTATGACCTCTTACACCTCAACTTTGGTTTCAAACTAACACAGATGTAATCAAGTTTTGGTTTAATTGTTTGGCTGGTATTAGGTAAACATGCTAAATTTAGTGCTATGAATATTGAGGCAAATGATCATCATGAAGAAGCACTAACCCTCCCATTTGAAATTTGTCCTGACTAGTTTGCCACTTATATCTGCATTGTAATTTAGTCAGATTCTCCGATTTTCAACGATTCCAAAAAAGTTGCAATTGTCATCGGATCAGCTGAAATCAGCTGATGGGTCACTGGACATGTGAGTTAGCGGCCGAGAATTTAAAAGCGCTACGATTTGCGATGTTAGAATATACAATTCTTCAATGGTATAAGACGATGCTCCCGCTACTCGTTTCATATGATGTTTAACGCTTTTTATGCCAGCCTCCCACAAACCTTCAAAGTGTGGTGACCGTGGTGGGATGGTGAGCCACTCGATACGAGGTGAGGCACAATATTGACATGTCTTGTCTTGAAATGATTGCGACAAGAATAGGTTAGTCAATTCTAGAAGTTCGTTGCGAGCGCCCCCAAAATTGGTAGCGTTGTCCGAATAGATTTTCGTGTACATTTCACGACGTGCAACGAAACGACGAAGACAGGCGATGAAAGATTCTGTTGATACTTTCATTACTTTCTCAAGATAAATCGCCTTAGTTGCGAAGCAAACAAACAGGCATATGTAAACTTTATGGTTTATTTTGGATCTAACCGCTTGTATGACGAAGAATGGACCGCAAAAATCAATTCCTACGATTATGAATGGCCGCATTGACTCTGTTACTCGATCGTCTGGCAAATCACCCATAACTTGGTTTATAATAGTAGGGGGGCACGAAAACAGCGTATACATTGTTTGACGACGGTACTGCAGAGGTTTCGTCCTCCGAGTATCCAGTACCTTGAACGAAGATTGTATAAAAGTGCCTGTGGTCCAGCGTGTAACAACCAAATATATTCTTGTCGCATAATCAGCTTGGTTAGCACTTGGTTTCCTGGAAGCAACATTGGACGTTTACGATTATATGAGATCAGGGCATTATCGAGACGGCCGCCTACTCTTAGTATTCCGTCAGCATCTTAAAAGGGAGATGGAGACCATAATGAGCTTTTTGTGTGAAATGAGTTGATTTTACTGAAGACATTTGATATCTTCTCCGAAACTATTTAATTGGACTAAGCTTACTAATTGACTTAATGCTCTATCAATCTCACTGGGTCGAAGTGAGATTGAATTTCACGCTGATTTTTATTTTTTGTGCTGTAGTAGAATCGAAGCATGTATAGGCTAAAACTGACGTAAATAGTCAGGATCATTCCACCAATATGTTGCTCCGCCCAACTTCGAAGGCATAATACCTCTTGAGATGCAATCGGTAGGGTTCAATGAAGAATTTACATAATACCAGTTTGTTGCAATAGAATCCGATATAACGTGATTTCTGAATCAGACCATAAGTAGATCAGACGCATCGAATGATATGTCCAAAATGTTTAATAGCTTGTGCGTCATCTCGGGTTTTCGAGAAATCGTTTGTCTACTAATCAAGAAATCGTTTGCGTTTTTATTGGAGCGATTCGTGATTTAGCACACACCAGTTTTACTTGATGACAATCCGCACTATCGGTCACCCGAATGTAAAAGACACATCCAAACGCACGTTCTGAGGCATCGCCGAAACCATGCAATTCTACGCGTTTGATATCTTGTGCGAGTATAGCTCTTGGCACTATTATTTTTTGTAGCTGGATGAGCTCAGTTTTGATGTTAATCCATTGGTTCGCAATTTTATTTGTAATTGGGTCATCCCACCCAATTTCTTGAAGAGACCACAATGCTTGCATAAAGGGCTTTGTAGTCACGATGATAGGCGCACATAACCCTAGTGAAACAAAAAGCTGCCATATTTCAGACAACATGTTTCTTTTGGAGCAATACGATGAGGCTGATAATTTGTCCAGCGATGAGATGTTGGCAAAGAATTTGCGAAGTTCAAAGCCTCCCAACTTTAACTCCATTTTAAGGCCTCGTTGAAGGTTGGTGCTCCAGTTAGGATATCGTCAACGTAAAAATCCCTAGCGGCTACCTTTGCTGCTATTGGATACGTTTGATGTTCATCTGTTGTTAACTGGTTCAATGTCCGAGTCGCTAAAAAGGATACACTTGCTGTGCCATACGTAACAGTTCGTAATTTGAATATTTGTAATGTGTCCGAAGGTTGATCTCGCCTCCAAATTCTCTGTAGGTCTTGCTGAGTGTCATGTACCAGGATCTGACAGTACATTTTTGCAATGTCGCCACAAAACGCGTAATTATGTTTCTGAAACCTGAGTGCTATAGAAAATAGACTTTCCTGTATAGTAGGTCCGATCATCAAACAGTTGTTTAACGACAAGTGTGATGATGTATTCGATGATGGGTTAAAGTCGACCCGAAGCTTAGTTGTGGTGCTTTTTTCTTTAAGCACGTAATGATGGGGTAAATAATAATGTTACGAGTCATTGATATCCTTAACTGGGACCTTATGACCTAATTCGACGTATTTTGACATGAACTATCTGTATTATTGATACAGTTCTAAACTGTATACTAAACGTGATGACAAGCGTGATGATACTAAATCAACTATATTAGGTTTCACTGAGAAACGTCCATCTGACAATCTCTTCACAGTTTGACAATAATGTTCCTCGCAAAATTTCTCTTCTTTAATTCCCAAAACTGCTTCAACTGTGTTTCGAGAGTTTGCATACTACACAGCGCAACGTTTGCAACCGTTGGTTTGGTTTCCTTAAGGTTGCCCATAGCCTTTCCGGAAACGACCTAGCCTAGCTTGGACTTACAAAATGGTGACAACTCTTTGTAAATTATAACCGAATGACCTGAAAATAGTTGATTATATATCTCAATGCCCAGTAATAAGTCGATGCGATCGGGTACATAAAAATATGGATCAGCTAATTGATAATTTAAAGGTAACGAAGTGGGTTCAAAGTACATTCGTACCGCCGGTAGATCGTGTGTGATCTTAGGAAGCACAGACAATTTCAATTCGACGATATAATTCGAAACTCGTCAAATAAATTTTATGTTTGATGAATGACTCCTTGCCACCGATGCCCGTAATCGATTCCATAATTGGATGCCTTTTAGCCCGTAATGGATTGCATGTATCCGGTAATGAAATTCAAGTTGGATCCACTGTCAAGTAACGCTCGAAGTATTGATGGGTGCCATTTACACTAGTCGCCTTGACGAGAGCTGTGCCGATCATAACGATTCCCTGACTATGCGATGATTGGGATGGCTTTAATCCACTTGGACTCACCATGCTGATCATGGGTGAATCCGCATTGCTGACATGAACAATCAAAGAGGTCTCGGGGTGTATGTCCTATTTGACCTCGTTAGCTGTGATGCCTTGGATGGTGGTTGATAGTCTTTAAAATGGAGTAATGCATGATGTTTAAGTGAACACAATGTACATGGTTCCTTTTTGTAGTCTCATACCTGATGGTTCTCCATGAGACAGTTTACGCATAATTGATGATCCTTTATAAATTGGAAATCTTTGGTGTCAAATTCTTACTTTTGAAAGATGGGCAATGCGTTATGATGTGTGCTCCTGTGCAATACACACAATTGGCTGTTCTGAATATTAACGAAGAATGTTTTTAGTTTGTCGATGATAGTTGCTGAAATTTAGTGAATGAAGTAACTGGACAAGAGCCCTAAGTATATTGACAAATTCGGCAAACGACATGACATCTGTTGGGCTTGGACCCTTAACAACTGCAATACGCGATGCAGTATCTAATTTCTGTGTTAAATGATGGGTTAGTATAAAATCCCATTCGGAAATTTTGACCTTGAGTGACTTTACCGCATTGTAGTGCTTTATTATCTGGTCAATGAATATTTGAAGTGTTTTGTGTGAATTTTCTGTCGGATCTTTCACATCATAAAGTTTTTTTATATGGAATTTCTGAATTACTATTTCGTTGTTATATTTATCAGCTCCCCATTAACTGAGGAGCTTTCAATTACACTATAGGCTGAATCGAGACGAATTTGAGAAATGAGGTATACAAATTTAGTGGTAGGATTTATAATTTTTGTATGTATCAAATCAATAAATATATCACGAAATGCTAACCATTCTGATTCTTTACTGTTAAACGTGGTAAGAATCAATTCTGGCAACCGAATTCCCATGGATACTGCAGTATTAGGTGAAGCCTCATGAATCTATGAATTTTGCGATGTAATTGAAATATCGTCAGATCTTTTTAGTCCATGAATTTGGACTTTAGGTGGCCTCTAGACCGCCGTAATCATCCTCAAACGAATCACAACCACTACTCGTGGAACCATCAATGGAGTCTAATTTCAACTAAACTGGATTATATTTGTTATAGAGTTGCACCTGGTGATCAGTGTTGATGGTGGTTGCAGTACTTACTTTTCGAACATCTGCACTGGATACTTCTATCGGTTGTATATAGCACGACTGAAGGGATATGACCGACGGATTTATGTTGAATCGCTTCGATGATGTGGAAAATGATACGATTTTGTCACAAGTGAGTTACCTGGCAATAATAAAGGTTGTCACGATGACGTGAAGCTGATATATGATATAACCGACTAGGTTATATTGATCGATGATATCACGAACAACGTGGTTGTTGTCCGGATGTAACGATGTCAACCACTCTAATGGCTGAAAGTGTGTTGTTTCGTAACTCTGCTCGAAAGACCAAATTTATGATGATAGTTTTGATAAACTTTTTAAAAACTATCTCATAAAAGAATAAACTCAAATCAATTTTATTAAAATAAACCTAATTCGAAGATTTTATTAAATGTTTTGGTTTATTAACTGGTGATTATAATAACTTTTATAACATAAACAATTTACAATTACAAGTCATATGTAGTGCGTGAACAAATGACATCTACGTTTTTTGTAGTAACGCCCAGTAATAACCTGTTCAAATGTTTTTCTTATATTGATCAATTTTTTTTAGTATCGATCAAATAATACTCAACCATAATCTAAGATTTCAACCTCTTCTGAGTAGTCAGTAAATTATTTGAATACAAATATATGAATAAATTTGTAGCCGTATCCGTTATTGATTTGTCTCATTTGACTATACATGTAAATAAGATAGCATCATTTTATAATAAATTCAAATTATTATTTGTTTAATAAATTTCCTTTAAGGACATTTAAGTTTCCTATCCTTTTCGTTCTATATACAAGGTTTGTGTGATAAGTTTATATTCCGAACTAAAAAAAAAAGTTTTTTGGGGCAACATTTATGTTAATTTTAGACATAGACTTCTTTTGTAATTGGTTTCGTGATATGCTGTGTCGAACAGGAGCCGTCAATGGATGAGGAAGAAAACTTTCTTTAAAAAAAGACATCCTTTATCTTCGACACTTTTAATCGAAAGTTTTTTTATTTTTTAATTCTTTACCTATTAGAAATATAGGACAGTGCCATCTTTCGCCGAGCCCATGCACTTAACATACAACTATCGTATTATTATCTAGATTCTAATACTCTAACAAAATTTTCATATTATATATTCCAATCGTAAAATAGTAATAATAATAATAGTAATCATAGTAATAATAGTAATAGAGGAACATCACGCTAGAAAAAAAATAAAGAGAAAAGTGAGATAAAATTGTCGCCAAATTCAAATTAATTTTATTTTTGTGTTGTTTTTTCAGACTAATAGTCGCCCCTACAACAGGAAAGCAATTAAATTTTAGAATATTTTATTTTTTGTTGTTAGTTTTTTTTTTTTAAATTATTAGTTCTTATTATTACTTTTTTAGTGTGTGTCAACATTGATTTTTGTTTTGGTGCGCGACCCTTATCTCGATGTCTAAATGATGCGATAAAAATTCATCTTAACCTTTAATAATTTTAAAACTATCACCAAAAACGACATTTTATATAAAAGGACGGTTAATATAAAAGGGGAGTGTTATTGGTGGTATGTCGATCAAAATGCTAAATATATAGCCTACCATACCTTATATTCTATAGTTTGAGTATCAAGGACATAATAGTTAGCAAAACTGTAAGAAATGATCAAATCGACGAAACGAAGAGTGGTAAAACCATTGGAAAATATTACAAGAAAACTCATCTCTGATTCCAACAATTGTTTGAGGAACCTTGGATATATGTAAACTTTATTAAATGTCCTTTAATTTTTAAAAATTAATCGTTATCTGATCAGGCCGTGACTACCGAGTGCTATGTGTAATTTAATTACTAATAGTTATATGACACTTGCTTTTTTTGGCACTTATTCAGTGGCTAGAAAATCCAAACTGAGAGAGAAAAATAATGTCTATACAAAATACATATAAGAGTAAGTGAATAAACCACAGGCATTAAAATAAATTTAAAACATCAAAAAAAAGTGGTAGCTCAATTTTTCTAGCATTAATCGAGCAATTCTAGCAAAAAAAGAATTCAATTTTATTCTTTTTTTTTTGTTGACATTTTATACTTTTATTGACATTTTACACGATCATATGAGCAAGAAAGTATATTTTGATGTTTGTTTTGTTGTGTCCGAGGCTGAAGTGTATAAAAAAGTGTATAAATAAATGGTTGGTTCCACAATCCAATAATAACCACTTTAATACTTTATTTTAACTTTACAATTTATTTTGGGTTTAATAACTTTTAATAAATCGGTGTTATCAGTTAGATGGTTGTGATAAGGGATCTAAATGTATTCTAGCAAAATAATGTTTGACAAGTTATAGTACAAAACTAAGTGATTATACCCAATCTACAAATAATTAGTTACAATTTAACTATTAAAACTTGCAATAGATGGCCAAGTTATAGTCCAATTAATAGTATAAAATTATAATACAAATTAAGTGGCATACTTAAGCCATAAATAATAAATTACAATTTAATTCTTAAAGCTTAAAATAGATGTCCGATTTTAATTATAATTATAAAGTGACATAATTATGAATATAATCAAAAAAAATTACATATTATGATTTTGAATTACGTCTTTAACAATATATACATATACACAATAATAAATATTAAACTTTTTTTTAAATTGTATATATCATGCCGCTAGAATTACTAGCCGCAGCAAACTCAAATTTATTGTGTGTAGCCGCGTATTTGTTCTATTTTGTTTTTCCAAAATGTCAAACAATGAATAGCGTTACTATAGTGATGTTTTTAAAATTAATTATTTTCTTTCTCTGTTTCGCGTTGCTAGTTTTCCAGCACTTAATAGCACTTAAAAAAGCGAGTGTCATACGGCTATAATTTACACTATGTTAAAACCTTCTGTAATTAAAGCCGAATTCATCCAATACGTAGGCTGTGCAAATTCTTAATTTGTTAAAGTATTAGTGAAAATGAAAACTATTAAGAAAAATTAGGTTTATATTAGTGTAAGTTTTTTATTTAAATTTGCATTGTAACGAAAAAATTCAAATTTTTGTTATATGGTTTAGAATGTTACTAACACCACACCAGCCTAAGGATTATGCCCCGATCTTCGATCATTAAAATATTATATGGATAGAGTGATGTGTAAAATTTAATAGTAAAAAACAAAAACTGCGTATTGCAAAATGAAGAAATCTTCTGTTTTTTATATAAAAATTAGTGTTTTTTTACAAAAAATATTCAAATATTACTTTAAGTGTTTATAAGAACACGTTTTATCGAAAACTGTGAAGTACAATGTGTGTTCTCATATTAAAAAAATTCGAGTCAAAGTCTAAGTTCACTAAAAAAATCCGTTTGATTCTTTAGGTCTCAAACATTTTGAAAATATGAAAAATGTATAGCGATTTTCTCTTCTAATTTTTGTAATTACCTTTATTAATCAATATAGCTTAATTCAACCCTGTATGATTTTAAATAAGCATCAAATACTATATAAAAACACTATAATTATAAAAAATGTCCATTTTGACTTTGTATATTACGATTAAATAAAACATAGACGTAGGTTTTTTTGTACCTACTAAGATTTTTTATAGTAAAAATACTAACATAAATATGCGACGACGATGTAATTTTGTCCTACCAGGATGTTTAATTTTAATATTTTGACACATTTGAAATACGGTAATTTTGTGCAATGTGGAGTGGTTGAAAACAAAATAAATTTATTTTTATAGAAAACTGTGTGCAACCAAAACTTTTTTCGTGTATGTAACCAACCATAAAAAAATGACAAAAATATAACATTTTTTAGAAGTATTTTGGTACGTAGTGATAAAAAAAACATGTAGATTTTTTTTTTTGCTCTAAATTTTGTTTCTATTTTTTATTTTATTGTCGCTGTATTTTATTATATTGTGGAATTTGTCATAAAACGGTTAATTCAATTGATTTGCACTGTTTAATCAAAATCTATAAAATCGAATTTATTTTATAATTTTTATAATTTTATATTTTTAATTATGAACTAAATTAATTTATTAATTTCAGACAAAAACAAATCCAATTTATTCCAGCCTACGGCTTGCGGAAATTATATTATAAAATTTATATTATTAAAAATTATATTATTAAAATTTAATTGTATGCTGAGTCTATTTTTAGTTCAAATGAGATTAGGAATCCACCAAAAAATGGAATTTGGAATGCTATAGTCCACAGATTGAGTCATTAGTTAAATCAGCTGATAATTGGCAACTGGTAATATAATTTTTTATTTATTATACACTATTTAACTAAACTATTATATGTTTTTAGACGTGGAATTCACTACGTTACAAAGTGAAGGACAAATTGATAAAAATTAGAATAGTTGCTGGAATAGATGATGTTGATACCATATACATCACAGAAAGGGTCTGGAGGATCATCCAGTTGTGTAACTTACAGTCACTAGAATTATATGGATATTTTTCCATTGAAAGTGAATTTAATTTAAGGGTAACGAAAATTACATATACTAATAAGCAGATAGTTCAATTTTAACTTTATTAATCTAGCCAGCTCGCAAGACACCGCTAGCAATACCAGCAAGTACACAAACTTTCCCTTTTCCTACTTACGTCAGTGCATAGTTATCATTTTATTTAGTGGTAACCTTAACTCATCACCTAATTTAATTTTAGGCTGAAGAAGTAAACAGGACCAAGCATACCGAACTTTTATAGAAACTTTTAATTGAAATAGTTCCGCTGTTGTCAATGTCTTCAGCTGGTGGTAAAGAACCTACTGTTATGTCAGGCGCACTCGTAGTGGATATTTCAATTGGCGATATCAGGTACACTGGTAATGATTAACCGACAGGCTCAACAATACCTCACGCACGCCAGTTGTGTCTGGTCTTCTAGTCAACGAAGACCTCGAGCATCACGGCCAATGCCATTATCATATATAATTATATATGATAATTATATTATTTTTCAAGAACCACTCAATTATGGCCAACATAAAAAAATCAATATGGCTTTTAAAAAAAAGCAATTTTCTCTTACGATGGTTCGTTAAGAGCCAAGACGAGAGTAGGGATCATCTAAAAGAATTAATTTCAGCGGTTAAAGACTCAACTCTAAATTTTAAGAAGTCAGCGCTAAATCGTTTTTTATTAATTGCCAATTATTTTACACATTATATTTAAAAATTATTATAATTTAAAGTTTTTAATTTATGAATTTTTATTATAAAAATATTTTATTATCTTCTAGAACTCAAGTAGCTTAATACAAAATCTCTACTCTCTTGTCCAGCAACTAATAAGGACCCTTTTCGTTGGGCCTTGAGATACCATCAATCTCTTGCGAAAATGACATTGGCTCATCGTGGGGAACATTATGTTGTATTAAAATGTTATGCAATATAACGCGCGATGTTATAATATTAGCAACTATTTTCAGCAATTTTCACTCGTCTAAAATGCACCTAACCCGCTTTTTGAGCAATCCTATGCATCGTTTAACTTAAGAGCGTGACCTTAGCATGTAGCTGGTTATACTTTTCCTTTTCACGTGACCTAGGGTTTTCGATATTATCTAATAGGAATAGTTGAATCGGATATCCACTGTCACCCAAACAAACATTTTATTATATTGTCATGTAAATGTTTGCATATTTTTTTTTTTTTTTTTAAACACTTTATTCAACAATATTACAATATAAAGTTATTTAACAAATATAATTAAAAAGTTTGCCTAATAACCATTGGTGCCGTTCCCCTGGCTCATATCTGAGTTGGAAAAAGGTTAAACTCTGGCTACAAGACCAAATGTAGCTATCATGAGTCGTGCTAAAATAAAGATTTTATTATATTATTAAGTCTACTACTTCCCCACAATCCCTTGAATTGAAGTTAATAATTTTAAGGTTATTGTCACATATCTAAAACAGTACATGATTATGAGAATTTAAATACAGGGTGGCTGAGACCAAGTGTTACCAAATGAAAACGCTGTAATTTTTTTAATTTTGATTATTTTTTATTAAAATTTCGTGAAATATGTTGAAAACATATTACATTTTATGAAAAACATGTTACTGCTCGATATGATCTCCTTTGGCTCTGATTATTTGATCCAGTCTTCCATAGAAAGCATTGCATGCTGACCGAACGTGGGCTTGCGGAATTTTATTCCATTCTCGAACAAGAACTGACTTCAATGCATCAACACTTTCGTATTTTTTAGTGGACACCTTACGCTCCAAAATGGACCATATGGAGAAAACCATGGTATACAAGTCAGGTGAATATGGTGCCCATTCTTTCGACGAAATCAGCCGCGGAATGCAATTTTGTAAAAATTGCTGTGTCGTTCGAGTTTTGTGTAACGGTGCCGAGTCCTGTTGGAATGTCCAACGGTTCGTACCAAAGTGTTTACGTGCCTAAGGTAGCAAAGCATTGTTTAGGATCTTTTGGCGGTACACCTTTTGGTTTACCTTGCTGATCGAGAATTTTATTTAATTTTTTTATATATCTTTTTACAGAGACGTTTTTGACGCAATCCATTGGAACAGCAAAAGGATTTCCATTATTATTGCATCTTCTACACCGACAGTAATGATAGAAGTTAAAGGATTCTCTGATTTCTAATATAGAGTACACTTTCAAGTTGTCACCTGTGACTTCACATTATATAATGTGATCAATATATACAGTCGATTCCGCTCGTGAGTTCGAACAAAACTAGGCAAATAACATTAATTTACTTCGCATTTTCGAAACAATATTTCGTTTAATCGAGCCAGATCATAAAAAAAAATTTGCTAACGTAGTAAACATAGAAAAAAAATTAAAAAGAACAGAAGAAAAAGAATTATTTGTTTTAGTTCGCTGATATTTTTAGTTATAGTTTTAGATTATTCCCAGACAGACGTAAAGTTCTTTATTTTTTTATTTTAATTTTGAAATAAATTTAGTAAAACATAAATTCACTTATAGTAAGTAAAATAAACTAAAAAAATATAAATTGAGAATTAATATAACCGTAACCAAGATGCCAAGACAGGATTTGATACTAACCAATAAAATGGCTATCCTTGATAAATTAAAAGCCAGCTAAGTAACACTAGCTTACGTCAGCTTGCTGAGATAATAAATGTCCTAAAAACAACAATATCACGACTTGTAAAAAATGAAAAACTACTGCGCTCTCGACAAATGGTTTTCTGTAGTTACTCAGAGAGGTGTGAGTCTCGGCGGTCCAATATTGACAGCGAAGACAGAAGAATTAGCGGAAAAGTTAAATCACAGTGATTTTTTGGCAACTGATGGTTAGTTATCTCGTTGGAAAACTTCCATTATCGCGCCACACCAAATGGTTCTTTATGTTACAAACACATTGCATTGTCGGGCTTTAAAAAATCAATGGACCAAATTACAATCTTATTTTGTTCAAATATGACAGGAAGCAATAAACAAAAGCTACTCATCATATAAAATAGTAAGCCCCGTTGCTTTAAGGGACTAAGAATCGAGAGTTTACCAGTGGAGTACCATGCTAACAAGAATGCGTGGATGAAGTCTGCAATTTTTCGAAGTTGGCTTACGACTTGGGATGTAAAATTACAAATTCAGCGAAGAAAAATTTGACTGCTTGTCGACAACCGTGCGGCTCATCCCTATTTGGACAACTTAAAAATATACAGCTGGAATTTTTCCTCCGTAACACCACATAATTATTGTAGCCAATGAACATGGGAGTAATAAAGAATTTTAAGTCAATGTACCCAGGATAATTGATTAATTATATATTGGAATCAATCTTGAAAATGTACTTCCATGTACGTCAACATCGAGGGAAATCAGTAGCAAAATAACTATTTTACAGGCAATACAATTTGTAGCTGACAATTGGTGAGCAATAAAAACCAGCACAATACAAAATTGTTTTGGTTATTGCTGCTTAAAATCTATGAAGGTTGCAGAGCACAGCGATGAATTAAATGAAATTCCACCAGGTACTGATATTGAATTTTCGTCAATTGACAATTTACCGTGTTATGATAGCTTATTTAACGCACCAAATTAGTTAGCTTCTGTGATGCTTATATGCCGAAGTAGTGATCACTGCATGCTTCGCCGTGCTTCGTGTATTGTTTTAGAGAATAAATCGCAGAACAATCGCTTCGGTAACTTAATTTCCTAGTGATGATACACAGGTTTGGCAAAGGGTACTTCATTTGCTACATTACTTGCCTTCATTGCTTAGGATCGAATCCATGTGTTCAGTTTGGTTACAGCACTGTAGTAATTTTCTTCGTACGCATAATCGGATTCATTAGTATCGTCTAATCCAAAGATTTTATCCTCGATTGCGGTAAACTCGGCACCTATTAATCCAAAGAAAATGCTTTCGAGCCAATGACTCAAAACTGTTAAAGTTTGTTCGAAATGACAAACCTTTTTATATTTTTGATTTTCCGGAATAATCCGGCTCGAGGGACCAGAAAGATGTTGGTTCAAAACACCAACAGAATGTTTCTGAATGTTGGATTAAAATTTGCCTTTTTTTAATTTTTAATATATGTTTATTTTGACCTTTTTACCTATAGAGTTTTTGATGCTTATTAAAAGGTTTTGTTTGTAAAGTTGTTTCGTTATATATTTCGACGACTTTTTTGTTTCTAGTTCTTCAGCCAAACTAATTTATAATAAATGCATTTTTTTTTACCTTTATCTCCAATTTAGGAGCATAGGGCGTCCATAATTCTGAACCATCTTACTCTATTTGGGGCTATTGCTTTTATTTCCGCCAATGATCTTTCCAGGTGTTTTCCCTTTGCTAGCATCGTTCTCTTCCATGTCATTGCTGGCCTTCCAACCTTTCTTTTTCCTTGTGGATTCCAGTCTAATGACATCCTCGTTATATCACTTGATGCCTTCCACAGTGTGTGGCCAATCCATCTCCATTTTCGTCGCTTTATTTCGGTTTCAATGTCTGACTGACCTGTTGTTATGTGCAGGTTAATGTTACTAATCGTGTTAGGCCACAAGCACTTAAGTATTCGTCGAAGGCATTTGTTTACGAATACCTGTAGCTTCTGTATGATTTTTCCAGTATTCTTCCATGTCTCACACCCATAGAGTAGTACCGATTTCACACATGAGTTGAGCATTCGTATCTTGGTATTGCGCGACAGGACAGAAGTATTCCAGACTTTGTGTAACATGTTGAATGTATATCTGGCTTTATTTATACGTTTGTGTATGTCTTCTTCTGTTCCACCTGTTTTCGTTACTGTGCAACCAAGGTATACGAATTCATTTACATCTTCAATTTGTATATTGTTGATGTGTATCGGTGTGGTTATATTTGTGTTGAGTCTCATCGTTCTTGATATTAATCTTGAAACCAACTTCGTTAGCTAGATCTGATAGCTGTTGCACTTTCTGCTGCATGTCGGAGTGTTTGTGTGAGAGCAAGCATATGTCGTCTGCATAGTCTTAATCATTGAGTTTACCAGTTAACCCACATTGAATGCCATTAGGGGACTTGTTATCTAGTTTCCGCATTACACTGTCTAATACGATTAGGAACAGCATTGGTGAGAGTACGCAACCTTGCCTTACTCCTCGAGTGTTGTAGTATGTTTCACTTTGTTTGCCATTGTATTGGATTCGGTTTCCAGCATCCCGATACATTTCTTGTATGAGTTCAATTAATTTCTTTGGAATGCCCATTTCACAAAGTGTCTGCCATATTGCGTTCCTGTTTATCGTATCGAATGCGCGTCCGAAATCGACGAAGAGCATTTACAATGGTGAATTTTATTTATTGGATTGTTCAGTGATGATGCGGATTGTGTTGATGTGATCAGTGCAACTTCTTCCTGGCCTAAATCCAGCTTGTTCGTTTCTTAATTTTGCATTGATCGTAGGTGAGATTCTGTCAAGGATGATCATTGCGAGTACCTTTATTGTTGTGTTGAGGAGGGAGGTACCTCGCAAGTTCCTACATTCTCTTAGGTCACCTTTCTTGATTGTTGTTGTACAATAAATGCATTACGCAAACTATTTACGTTGACTTAACTATTTACGTTGATTTAGAAATACAAAGAATGTAGTATCAAATTTTTATTATTACCTTAGTAGAATGATATAGGGCGAGTTCTCGTAATGTAAAACACATGGTGACGTGTACAAAATACTTTTGTAAAAACCTTAGGTAGTTTCGTCCATATCACACTTTTATTATGGTTATGTTGTAAATTTGATTTTATTTTTAAAGAGTGATTTAGATTTTTCTTTTATTACGTCCCGAATATTACATTGCTATCAAAAAAAGTTTCACAACCTCAAAACAATTTTGTACATATTACAATTTTACATATTATTACCGTTATAATATATTTCTTTCCAGACAAGGTTGTAAAATTATTTTTATTTTTTAGACATTTTCACCTTTTCTTCAAACTACGAGTAATTTTCATATTATTTTAGGCAAAGCATCATGTACAAAACCAGCAAACCGTCGGGAGAACTGAAAGTTAGTGAGATATTTTATTTTGTTATAACATTAATTTAAAGGTTTTTCCTTTTTATTTTCCAATTTTTTTTTTTTACATTCTTAATAAAAAAACAGGTAAAAATATATAAAGGGTGACATAATACATTTGAAACAAATTACTAACGTTGTTGTTTTTCGTCTTTATGTTCAAAACATTTGTATCCTTGTTTCGACGTCTTTCTTTTAGTCAACAAGAATCTAGAAGAGGATAAATAATCCTTTTCGCAATGAGATTTAAACTCGATAAATTTTACCCGATCCAAGCATTCCCATGTGATAAAATCCATCAATTATTCCATTTAGGAATGGAACACTTTTTTTGTTAAACTTTTTGTAACCGGATGGGTACACTTGTACTCAATTAAAAATTTACTGAAGATGTAGACCTCTCAGAAACCTCTAAGGTTTTCAAAGTTTTAAATTTAATATATTTTTTTACAAAGACCACATCCCCATTTTTTTGAGTTTTGCGACCTTGATACGATTGATTGCTTCTTTTTGAACAAAAAATAATAATCAGAGCATTTGGTTCACTCATTCCATTTGGATTTTATATCCCATATAAGTTTTTGCCCATCTGCACCTTCAACAGATCGATTTAGAAAATGTTGTCACCAGTATTGTCATTCAAAACTTTTTTGATGCCATCGTGCTAGTAAATACTAGGAATTCTTTATGATGTAGATTGACTTGTGAGGGATGTTACAAAAAGAATGTATCCTGCGTCAGAGTTGCCTTCGGTTGGTGTGAGAGCATTGCTGAGAGTGAAATCGCATTTTTTCATCGGTGTCTTTATTGTGTACATGTTGATGAGTATTAAAAATTCCGACACTAATATCTTCTCAAGGCAAAATAAACCTGTTAAAGGATAATAAAAGAATATTACAATTTGTGGTATTAACTATAATATTCCCTGCAACTATTTTGGCTCTTGTAGCTGAAATTGAGATGGGAAAAATATTGTGCAGTATCAACGGTCGTGTGTGAGTTATTGGATCTAAGATGATTGCGGAGTAAATCAGTTATACAGTGAACATGATAGTTTTGTATGAAGGTTTAGATTAAAAAGAGGGCATTCAACTATCGTAATATTTTATTTGGTACAAAAGGTACGTTTCACTGATATATAATTTACACTATGCGGAGTAAAAGTAGTTTGTCTTTGGATATTAATGAATTAATATTTTGATGCGGTTTTATCGAGTTAAAGACATTCGAATTCACCCTAAAAATGTTTAATAATCCATCAAAATTTTGACAAATATTAGCGTGTAAAAGTATATTAATGTAACCGTCCTCTGAAGGAGTAATGTCCCATTTAATTGCCCGAAAACGACATAAATTAAAACCATGATTTAGAAAAAATATTTTTTTTGTATCAAATTATTTGTCTCACCCTGTTTCAAATAAGATGGAAAATTAGATTTTGTTTTGTTGCTTGTTCTGTGTACGGGTTTGTAAAATTTATTTACTAAAAGTAACCGGAAATTTAAATATAACGAAATGACAAGAATAAGAATTAATTTAAAGTTTCGTTTCGTTCCGTTTTTGCTTTATATTTTTGGATAAACTGAATATTTATCATGGTACGTAATTTCTGTTTTGGGATTTTCATTTAAAAATCATTTCAAGTACTTGGGTTTTCGTGTCATAATTTTTAATATGTATTATGTAAACATAAAATCTTTGTAAGTGGGATAATAGAATTCTTATTAATTCACAAACCGCATATATATATTAGGTATGTATATAGCCATACCATAATCGGATTCTAGATTGTGCTAACCTTTATTGATTAAGTGGTTCTATACTGATTAGTATACAAAAGATAAGACATTGGCAGTCTTATTATTTAAATAAATTATTTTTAATAAACAAAATCGGAAGGTATGTATTTGCACATCCTATAATATAAATTTGGCATTTTTCGCCAGTCCTATTCCCACAGCCTTTTTACATTTAACAAATGGTAGGATAGGAGGGATATTCATATATTTCTATTTCTATTAATATATTTCCATGAATGATAGAAACGATAGAGTAGTCTTGACGAATGTGGGAGGAGGGTTGCATAAGTCAAATGAATTTCATCGGCTTCGCAACCTATCCCAGCACCTACTTTCTGTCCGCTGTGCTGGTCATGTTTTAGCCAGAGGTCAGGGGGTGGGTGGTCACGAATAGATGTATATCAGGTATATCCAGACTCGCAAGTGCATGTACCACCTTCACGTTGTGGCTACTGGTAACTAGAAATCTTCCTAGGCTAATGTACACAGCTGAAGGAGTAAACCTTACTCCTTCAGCTGTGTACATTAGCCTTAAATCCCCAAGTCACGGTGGAACATCATATGCCAAGGAATGAATGGTTAGTCGGTCAACAAATCTCTAATATGCTGACTCTGAATATCGGGCGACCTCCAGTTTTAATCAGCCTTATCCTCGTATACGGATATCTGCGAGGGCAGACCGTTTATATCTCCGAAACTCATGGGAACATAATGAACATAAATACAACTAAAACAAAAGAGACAGGCACTCTCAAAAAGCTAAGAGAAAAAACGGATGGTGGCTTAAACCTTAAAAGTGAAGTCACCAACGAAACATTAAGGGTCTTGCAGGTGGCGGAAACAATAAGGGGTCTTGCAGGTGGTGGATCGTAAAGGGCAAGCTACCTTTACAGTAGGTTCGGTAAACGCGGCCTTGGTACCTAAGCCAGAGACTGGCGCGAAAGTTGTCCCTGAGGCAAGGCGGCGATGCAGGAATTGACGCGCGGCGCAAAGGATATTAGACAGATCGGCTGCGACCCCTGAGGAGCTGCTAACGAAAGAACAGAAGAAATCCTGGCATGGGCAAAGGTTAACTTCTTTGGTGACAGTTCGGTGAGGGCACTTGCAGAGTCAAAAAGACAGCGGTCCCAAGACGGATTGGAAGCTGGGAATAGTAAGCGACCTAGAATGCAGGGAGTTCAAGGAGATACACATGGGGCAAAACTGTTCAGTGACGTCCTTAAGGAGCATCTAGTGATATTAGCCGTCATTGACAGAAGTCAAGAAAATGGGACTATCACTCTTGATAAATGGAGACTAGTGTATAACGCACTAAACTCCGTTTTCCTAGCGATCCTTGGAAAAAATCCGGGGCCACCTCCATTTTGTAGGGATACTGGATGACACCAAGCGCGATCAAAGATCGTCAGACCTTTATCGTCTAGCCGTAGCTAAGGTAGGGGAACTGTAGAAAGGCGCGAAGCTGGCAGTGGTTGACAGGAACGAGATCCCTAGCAGACCAAGGGCACGCGTCTGGCTGCCAATCGAGCTATCCTACCCGGATGAAATAATTCGGATAATTCGGGCAGGCAAAGTTGATCTTCCGACGAACAATTGGAAGATCATTAAACAAAAGGAGGCAAAAGAAAGATCTAGGTTGTCCATTTTAGTAGTAAACAAAGAGTCCCTAGCCCCTCTAGGTAAGACAAAGGGAGTATTCGGCTTCGGGTCAATTACCCTAAAGGTATTTAAAAAGAATAAGGTCGAAGCGATTGTGGAAGACCTACCAATGGAAGAGGAACAAAGAGACGAAGGTTCTAACATGCGGGACGTTGGGAGCTCAGCGATGGAGCGATTAACGGCTATAAGTAGTCGCCATCCCTGGAATCGGACGAGGAAGATCGTGTCGAGTTGATAGGGGAGGGGGGAACAAAAAGAGAAAACCAGGTGGACCTGAAGGGAGCGTCAAGACTATTGACGTCCTACCAAGGACCGAAAGAGAAAACTTTGCCGCGACAGCGGAGGGTATATGAAGGAAAGCAAGTTAATCTGTTTATGCTTAGCACGGTTCAGATTAATATTCACCATTCTAAGGCTGCTTCGGCGGCCGTGATCCTCAGACTGGTCAAATCAGATGAGGATATAATTCTAGTCCAAGAACCCTAGATTAGTAAAAGCAAGATCTGTGGCCTCGGTTTAAAAGGGTAATAACAATTTTATACTCTTCTAGATCCGATAAGATCAGATCTTGCATTCTTGCTAAAAATAACTTGAATATTTTGACGTTGTAGTGAGTAATTTGTTGTTTCAACTATCAATACTCTTACAAATTTGCCTTCATCTGGATTACTCTCCCTAATGGCAACAATGTCATCTAGCTTGAAGATTTATTTCGAGTTATGCCATTTATATCGTAGCTGAAGGATTTTTAAAAAATCGTTGGAATATTTCCTTCAGAATATTTGAGCTCGGTTATGTACCCTCTGCCATCTGGTTAGCATTGAATCAACCTTTGATACAATTTGCCTTTCCGGAATAGCTCCGGTAGAAGTGCCGTTTAGGAAATGGGCTGGAGTAATTATCTCATAGTAAACATCTGTGGTTGCAGTAAAAAGCGCCCGCGAATACCAAATATTCTCTATCCGGCATAATAGAGTCAGCAGATGTGTTTTCATTGACGTCACCGCAGATTCCCATAATTGGTCGATATGTGGAGAATAAGGCCATATTAAATGCCAATCTATATTGTTTTTGTTCCTGTATTATAAAATTAGAGAGTAATTTCTTTCTTTCAACAATTTACAAGCATCTTTCAAAATCATGCTCCGACAAAATTAAACCTGTTGTCATTTTCTTTGGAATACCTCACCTTGCCGTAAATCTTTTTAGCGCCCCGAGAAATGCCAAACTGGTCAGATCGCTTACCGGTTCTACAGAGATCGCTTTCATGGATAGGCAGACCAAAATACATAAGTTAACCTTTGTGGTAAAGAACAAAGGTTCCAAAAAATTAATTCTGTTGTTAGTAAAGGGACCTATAGGTGCCACAAGTTCGGTTGGCAAGGTCTCTATCAATTGGCTACTTGTTTGACGTGCATGTTTTACGCAAATCACACAACCCCTTATCAACGACCAAATTGTTGAACGTCCACTTACAATTCAATACCTTTGTCTTATGATATTGTTCGACAACGTAGGGCTGGCATGTTGATTTTAACGATGCAGCTCCAATATTAATCTCTTCGTGAAAACGTGATCTGCAGGCAATATCACCTCGTTTTTATATTGTCATAATCGTAATCAGCGTTGAATAACCGCCTTCCTACTGGCAATATATCACTTGAATCGGCGAATAATACAAAAGATATTAACTTAGAATATTGTTCTTCACGGTGTTGCTTTTCCTTAAGTAAGATATGTCTTCCCGACATATTGCACCCATGTTATACAGAATGATCTTTCATCTTCGACCTCATTTGCTTTTAAATTTTCGGAATCTTAAATGTTGAACAAAGCGCCTCACACAAACGACCACTCGAAATATTTTAATCAAACTGGATTTTGAAAAGAGCATCCACCACACATTTGTTATGGTAATGTGGTGCACTTGTTTTGGCAATCGCACTTTTCCACGCTCCTTTTCGTTCTGCGTTTTTATTTACTGAGGTAGGTTGCAAGTCTTCTGGACGATTCAACCACTCGAACCCTTACCACTACTGTCTCAGCTTCATCAATTGACGCGGAAATAATCCTATCGGACCATAGTTGGAAAGGTTGTCAGCGTATTTCACGTGACTCCAATACTTTCTTGGAAATTTGTCTAGTATTTTACTAGCCTTGTTTGTTACAAACGACTTCCATCTGGCTGGGTATGTCAAAAGACTTGTAAGTTCAATGGCTGAATCGTTATAAGCGTAGTATTTTTCAGTAGATGTAAGAATTTATTTGACAACATACATCATTTTGGCTAGGAAATGAGCGGCGCACTATTCTAGACGAGAGAGGGATAATTTTTTTAATTGGTGTAACTTTGGTTTACGCAGTCAGCAAGCTTATAATAATTTTTTCATCTACGTTCATACATTTGCTGTAAATGACGGCACAGTAGACATTTTCGCTTGCATTGGCAAAACCATGGATTGGCGTTTCTCCATAATTGTTTGTGAATCATAGTATTTCGAACTCATCGAAATATTTTAACTCATCTCTTATTCTTTTAAAGTCATTTTATAGTCATTAAAGTAGGAGTCGGGTCGGTCCAGCGTGGGAACTTTTTTTTAAAAAAATTCCCACGCTGTCAAGGACAGGTGTACAGGTGTATAGGTGTGATTGACTGTGATTTTTTTTTTTTAGGTCAAGGTCACACGTGATTGACTGTGATTTTTTTTTTAGGTCAAGGTCACACGTGATTGACTGTGATTTTTTTTTTTAGGTCAAGGTCACACGTGATTGACTGTGATTTTTTTTTTAGGTCAAGGTCACACGTGATTGACTGTGTTTTTTTTTTTTTTTTTTTTCAAGGTCACACGTGATTGACTGTGATTTTTTTTTTCGGCGCCAAACAGGTGTACAGGTGATTGACAGATGATTGATTGATGTGTGGGTGACAGGTGATCGATTGATAGGTGACAGGTGATTGGTTTATAGATAACAGGTGATTGATGAAGGGTGATTAGTAATTGATGACAGGTCAAGGTCAAGGTCAAGGTCACACGTGATTGACTGTGATTTTTTTGTTTTTGTTTTTGTTTTTGTTTTTGTTTTTGTTTTTGTTTTTGTTTTTGTTTTTGTTTTTGTTTTTGTTTTTGTTTTTGTTTTTGTTTTTGTTTTTGTTTTTGTTTTTGTTTTTGTTTTTGTTTTTGTTTTTGTTTTTGGTTTTGTTTTTGTTTTTGTTTTTGTTTTTGTTTTTGTTTTTGTTTTTGTTTTTGTTTTTGTTTTTGTTTTTGTTTTTGTTTTTGTTTTTGTTTTTGTTTTTGTTTTTGTTTTTGTTTTTGTTTTTGTTTTTGTTTTTGTTTTTGTTTTTGTTTTTGTTTTTGTTTTTGTTTTTGTTTTTGTTTTTGTTTTTGTTTTTGTTTTTGTTTTTGTTTTTGTTTTTGTTTTTGTTTTTGTTTTTGTTTTTGTTTTTGTTTTTGTTTTTGTTTTTGTTTTTGTTTTTGTTTTTGTTTTTGTTTTTGTTTTTGTTTTTGTTTTTGTTTTTGTTTTTGTTTTTGTTTTTGTTTTTGTTTTTGTTTTTGTTTTTGTTTTTGTTTTTGTTTTTGTTTTTGTTTTTGTTTTTGTTTTTGTTTTTGTTTTTGTTTTTGTTTTTGTTTTTGTTTTTGTTTTTGTTTTTGTTTTTGTTTTTGTTTTTGTTTTTGTTTTTGTTTTTGTTTTTGTTTTTGTTTTTGTTTTTGTTTTTGTTTTTGTTTTTGTTTTTGTTTTTGTTTTTGTTTTTGTTTTTGTTTTTGTTTTTGTTTTTGTTTTTGTTTTTGTTTTTGTTTTTGTTTTTGTTTTTGTTTTTGTTTTTGTTTTTGTTTTTGTTTTTGTTTTTGTTTTTGTTTTTGTTTTTGTTTTTGTTTTTGTTTTTGTTTTTGTTTTTGTTTTTGTTTTTGTTTTTGTTTTTGTTTTTGTTTTTGTTTTTGTTTTTGTTTTTGTTTTTGTTTTTGTTTTTGTTTTTGTTTTTGTTTTTGTTTTTGTTTTTGTTTTTGTTTTTGTTTTTGTTTTTGTTTTTGTTTTTGTTTTTGTTTTTGTTTTTGTTTTTGTTTTTGTTTTTGTTTTTGTTTTTGTTTTTGTTTTTGTTTTTGTTTTTGTTTTTGTTTTTGTTTTTGTTTTTGTTTTTGTTTTTGTTTTTGTTTTTGTTTTTGTTTTTGTTTTTGTTTTTGTTTTTGTTTTTGTTTTTGTTTTTGTTTTTGTTTTTGTTTTTGTTTTTGTTTTTGTTTTTGTTTTTGTTTTTGTTTTTGTTTTTGTTTTTGTTTTTGTTTTTGTTTTTGTTTTTGTTTTTGTTTTTGTTTTTGTTTTTGTTTTTGTTTTTGTTTTTGTTTTTGTTTTTGTTTTTGTTTTTGTTTTTGTTTTTGTTTTTGTTTTTGTTTTTGTTTTTGTTTTTGTTTTTGTTTTTGTTTTTGTTTTTGTTTTTGTTTTTGTTTTTGTTTTTGTTTTTGTTTTTGTTTTTGTTTTTGTTTTTGTTTTTGGTTTTGGTTTTGTTTTTTTTTTTTTTTTTTTTTTTTTTTTTTGTTTTTGTTTTTGTTTTTGTTTTTGTTTTTTTTTTTTTTTTTTTGGTAACATTTTCTTTTGCGCCATTGTTTCATAATTTTTTGTTCGTAATTTTTTCGTGGATTAATTTTTTTAAAATTGTTTTTCGTAATTTGTTTTCGCGCCAAGATTTTTCAATTTTTGTTGCGACCCTATTCCAACACATGATCATAAGAGATCATAATTTTACCCTAAATAAAATCTTAAATTTTATTAGTCATCTTCATCAAATTTTTTTTTTGCGAAATTGTGCAATTAATTAAAAAACTTATGATCGTTATCAGCTGAAAAATAAAATCGCCCCTATACTAACACATGATCATAAGAGATCATAATTTTAACCTACATTCGTCATCTTCATCAAATTTTGTATTGATAAAATAAGCGTACAAAGAATGAAAAAATTATGCGATGTTCTAAAGTTTAATAATTTAATTCGTTGGTTTCCCTCAGTCAGTGTGATTGTTAAAGTCAATTATTTAAAAAAAAAAAAAAAATGAGTTTTCATGCAATTTCAAAGGACATTGAAGGGCAGGAAGCTGTGGCTGTCTGGCAACCTGAGACATTACAATATCATTCTATTGATGTTATACTTCGTACACAAATGTTCAAGTCGCGTGACATGAACCATAATATAAATACACATAGTATACTACCATCATAAGAAAAAAACAGTTTACCCATTGATGTTCCAGATTTCGGGTCGATAGAATATGGTCAACATTTAGTATAAATATACGACATTTAGGCGATTATACATATACAAATATTTTGATTATTTTAAAACGATACCAGTAGCGACATCTAACATACCATGGTAGTATTATGTGTATTTATATTATGCATGAACGATGCTCCTAACTATATGGAGATATTGATTGGTATTATCCCCAATTGCAAAGCCTTTCGAATAAATTGTTAGTGACTGTATGGTTGTTGGTTTAAAGTAACTTATAATTGTTCGTCAACACGGTTTTCATAAAACACATTCTACGGTATCTAACTTGATTGAGTTCTCGAGACGAGCCATGGAAGTAATTGAGGCAAAATGCTCAATTAAATATTATTTTATACTAAGTTTAAGGTACATTGAGGTGTGCCTAAAGTTTCTCACCTAGACCACTCATTTGCCTATACTGTTTATCAACAATATTACTATAGTTAATAAATCTGCTTGCTGGCTAATTTATGCAGATTACTTAAATATATTTTCTCCTATTCGCTACAAATCTGACGCAGTTATAATTTGCAGAAAGATATTGATGCAAATTATTTATAGTCTGAGAAAAATGTATTATTTTAAGGAACTGAAGGATCTTGGTATAATGTTTGGCATATTGGCTTCATCATGGCTTGAGCTTACTTTATGCTTAGTCGCATATACTTTAAAAGAATTTACCAGTTCAAGAGCATTTAACACCTTGTATCAATATTTGGTCCAGTCACAGCTTAAATATGCATCATGGTGTGGTCTCCGCTTTCTACTTGTACTGCGATTTTAATAAGACAAAGTATTAAATCAGATAAATTAACTTTTGTTTTAGTAATTTCCGAAAGTGTATACCAACTTAAATTTTAATTTTATTATTATAGTTTACGCAGTACATTGCGAAAAAGACAAATTTACAGGGTAATAATTGAACAAATAAGACATGTAATCTGAGGCAACGCTCTTATATCTTATTATATTTTTAATGAAGAATGGTACAGGAATAAAGTTTTAGACATTTTCGTCCGGGAATTGAACGGAAATTTGTCTAAGATGCTTGTAATCCAAAAACCAATCACGCTACCAAAGGCATACGCATTTCCATTTAGAGACTCAAAATTTAAATTTCAGAAATCTGTTGATACACAAAAGAAATATCAACAGAGTTATAACAGCTCCAATAAACCAATTTTAATACAACAACTCACCAAATCCCCGAATAAACGAAGGTACAATACATCGGAGAAACATGGCTTACAATATACAACACCAAAATTACTTTATATTATGTCAATCAAAATCAAAATATCTTACCCCCATCATTACCATTAACGCCAATGGATATTGAACCACCAATACAAAAGAGACAGGTAAACTACATCAACCGTTCAACTAGACAAGATAATCAAATGTCTAAATGAGATTTTTCTAACCATTACGAATCAATGAGACAAGAGAAGATCAACCACATAGAAACTTAACCAGAAGAAGACTATTATAACCAATAAAAGAAAAAATATCAAATGACGATCGTAGTATACTGAAAATGTTTCTGAGGTAAATGTTATGCAGAAGCTTCTCTAGCGTAATATACCTAAAGTATAGGCTAAAAATCGGCAATATCGGCATCAATCAGCATCAACAATACTATTGAATTCTTCATTCTATCGGGATTAAAATCATTTGAAACGATTGAAGTAACTTGGAGCAATAATTTATAGGAAAAACCACATATTAATGATAATACCAAACACTACAATTTTCATTACGAGAAAAACCTGAAAAATTTTCATTACTGATACTACCCATATATAGTGTGAGGTAGGAGGTAAGAGAGATAAATAAGCCAGCTCTTCGAAATGCCCATATAACACACCTATCCGGGTTGTCGACAGTAAATTAAACGCATCACAAACAAAACTATAGACTTCAAACGGTTCAAGGTCATAGACTTCAAAAGGCTGAGCGCTAACTATTTCCCACGAATGGCTAGCTTAACAAAGATGTGTACAAAGCTGTACAAAACCTGTTACATCAACAAACATGACAGACATCTAAGCTGCGTCGAAATCCAGGAAACATCCATCCTGAATTATCCGACAGACATACTTCACATTGATGTAATGGATATCAAAAATGAAAAGTTCATCTTATGTTTGGACATTCGGTATCATTTAAATTATGTACTCTGCTGAAATGATTATATCTAGATCGTTTCCAGGTTTTAAATTGTCTTATTTAGCGAGTGTAAATAAACAGTTTCCATGATGTAACTCACGTTTCTGATGCTCAATCACCTACACCTAAATATACTTCACTCACACGACATTTCAAAAAATTTTCCGTTCTACGATATAGCACTAAGGATTTCCGGCAATTCTAACCTGCAATTTTAAATTAAATACTCGGGTTATGATATCAAAACGATCGGAAGAATTTTAGAAAGTTTTAAGTTCTGACTTTAATTTACACCTTGTTGAATTACACGTAGAAGTAATAAATAAGTCTGGAAGGCCAAACTTCCTAACAATAGTCATATTATATTGGTATAATTTTGATATGAACCGTGGAAGTCCGATAAATCAAGACAGCATAATATAAAAATTACTAACTCTTGTATTATTTTCAAGACCATCCCTATTTGAATTGGTTGGTCGGTTGAATGGAATTTCTATCTGAGACGGAGTTTTTCTATAAGTTTTTTTTTTTTAATATAATGGTAAACTCGTTCAGCTTTTAATATAATGGTAAACTCGTTCAGTCTACTACCTGTTACATAACCTGGAACTCTCAGTAATGCAATTTAATAACCTGACGACTAAATGATAATAACAAGGCGATTACGAATGTAATTCTCAAACTCAAACCAATGAGAGACATTACCTTTGACACATATTATATATTTTGTACGAATTAAAGTGTTATCGACCATATCAAAAGGCTACGTAACAAAAAAACTAAAAATTGAGCCGTATATTTCTATAAATTGTTTATGACTAAATAAATGCTACTTAAGTTCATTGTTGAAATACATAAAATACTTAGTATTATTTATTATTAAAAGTTCATTGTACAATTTGATGAAAATAAGATAAGTTCGTCTGCTGTGCAAGTATCAAAAAAAGTTTTGACAAAGCTAGTTTGAAATTTGAACAGTTATCCAGTATCCTAATTGAAATGTACAAATTCTTGGCTAACAAACCATGCGTATTTTTGTTGCGGGTTGCAACAACAATAAGCTAAGTTCCACAACTTGTAACCACGCGTATGACTTCTTTCCATTACCTAATTGGAGTAAACTGAAAATGGTCCTTCTAAACATAAATATATTCCATCTGTTTTACTACATTGCACAGGATGCTTTAGGTATCTTTCTCCCGAGAACAATAATGCTATTTTGTTCTTTTTCCGCTTCGTACAATATCATTTTACCCTTTCCTTAATTTGACCAAGTTGAAATAGCTCTCTCTTTTTTGCAATAATATATCAATTGGCATTACACCGACTAGATGGTGCGAGGAATGATGTCTTGCTTTCTTGCGTACATTCAACTACTATAATATCAGCAGATGACATATAAAATAATCGGCCAAGTTATAACTGCCCTGTTGACTTTAACCCGATGGTTAATACTCTTCCTAGATAAATGGATGATGATTACAATCATGATCAAAATGATCATACAAAGCTTGTTATATAAATCAATAAACCCAACAAAAGCAGTTAAAAAAAATTTAAAAACTTAAAAAATGTATATGTTAAAAATTCAAATTTCTGTTTTGTTTGAAAATGGTTTCGAAACATTTGTAATGTTTTAGTGTAAATGCTCAGGACCCATAAATAAACCAAATTACTAAAATAAAATTTATTCAGTTTTTCTGAAATAATCCCCACCTATACTAACGATAAAAAATCGAGACTAATTTTAAAACATTTGTTTAAACTTTAATAGTTTTATAGAATACAAAGCATTAATTTTAACATAAAAAGTTCTGATCTAAAATAAAACCAAAAAAAAATTGAAATAAATCCTTTTTGTTTTGGCAACTAATAAAAAGAACTCTAACCATTTGATTTTAAGTTAAAAAAAATTATATATATTTGGTTATACTAAATTTAAACATAAAAGGTTTAAAAAATCCAAAATTTTCTTTTAAATATAAAAATTCAAAACATAAAAGATTTAAAATTGTCTATAATGGTTCTCAACTCAAAGAAAAAAAACATAAGAGTTAAGTTAACTTTTCCATATAAAAAAATGATCGCATCAAAGATGTAATAAACGAAATTTGCATTGTTTCTTATAATTCACTAGAACAACGTGATCATACGATGTATAAAAAACCTAGTATGAACTATTATGAACCTGTAAACATCTGTATCATAAAATAATTTAAATAAATGTTGTATATATGTATATAGTTTAGGTTAAGTAGATAATAGTAGTTTAATTAATTAAAATAGTTTTAAGCCAATAAATATATCTCAAATACTTAAGAAATTTAACTAAAATACTTATTAATAATAGATGATAAAGTTTAGGCTAAGAATCTTAACTAAGAAAATTTATGTAAATATTGACTAAATAAAAAAATTTTATTTATAAAAAAAATGACGTTATTGTAGTTTGGTCTCTGTAGCCTGATGAGAGAGTGAATTTTTTAATTTGTATATAAAATTTAATTCACATATTATTCTGATGAGCTCGATTGAAACCGAACTGTTACAATGAAACGAAGCATTATATTTCTTTTTTTTAATGGTATATGGTGGAGGAATACTGCAATAAGAGAGCTGATCAAGATAGAGCTTTCAGTTTAGTACTAATATGGAGCGTCTTCTTTCAAGATAGCAATTCTCTCACTTTCTCTCTCTCTCTCTATATATATATATATATATATATATATATATATATATATATATATATATATATATATATATATATATAATATATATATATATATATATATATATATATATATATATATATATATATATATATATATATATATATATATAAATATATATATATATATATAGAGAGAGAGAGAAAGTGAGAGAATTGCTATCTTGAAAGAAGACGCTCCATATTAGTACTAAACTGAAAGCTCTATCTTGATCAGCTCTCTTATTGCAGTATTCCTCCACCATATACCATTAAAAAAAAGAAATATAATGCTTCGTTTCATTGTAACAGTTCGGTTTCAATCGAGCTCATCAGAATAATATGTGAATTAAATTTTATATACAAATTAAAAAATTCACTCTCTCATCAGGCTACAGAGACCAAACTACAATAACGTCATTTTTTTTATAAATAAAATTTTTTTATTTAGTCAATATTTACATAAATTTTCTTAGTTAAGATTCTTAGCCTAAACTTTATCATCTATTATTAATAAGTATTTTAGTTAAATTTCTTAAGTATTTGAGATATATTTATTGGCTTAAAACTATTTTAATTAATTAAACTACTATTATCTACTTAACCTAAACTATATACATATATACAACATTTATTTAAATTATTTTATGATACAGATGTTTACAGGTTCATAATAGTTCATACTAGGTTTTTTATACATCGTATGATCACGTTGTTCTAGTGAATTATAAGAAACAATGCAAATTTCGTTTATTACATCTTTGATGCGATCATTTTTTTATATGGAAAAGTTAACTTAACTCTTATGTTTTTTTTCTTTGAGTTGAGAACCATTATAGACAATTTTAAATCTTTTATGTTTTGAATTTTTATATTTAAAAGAAAATTTTGGATTTTTTAAACCTTTTATGTTTAAATTTAGTATAACCAAATATATATAATTTTTTTTAACTTAAAATCAAATGGTTAGAGTTCTTTTTATTAGTTGCCAAAACAAAAAGGATTTATTTCAATTTTTTTTTGGTTTTATTTTAGATCAGAACTTTTTATGTTAAAATTAATGCTTTGTATTCTATAAAACTATTAAAGTTTAAACAAATGTTTTAAAATTAGTCTCGATTTTTTATCGTTAGTATAGGTGGGGATTATTTCAGAAAAACTGAATAAATTTTATTTTAGTAATTTGGTTTATTTATGGGTCCTGAGCATTTACACTAAAACATTACAAATGTTTCGAAACCATTTTCAAACAAAACAGAAATTTGAATTTTTAACATATACATTTTTTAAGTTTTTAAATTTTTTTTAACTGCTTTTGTTGGGTTTATTGATTTATATAACAAGCTTTGTATGATCATTTTGATCATGATTGTAATCATCATCCATTTATCTAGGAAGAGTATTAACCATCGGGTTAAAGTCAACAGGGCAGTTATAACTTGGCCGATTATTTTATATGTCATCTGCTGATATTATAGTAGTTGAATGTACGCAAGAAAGCAAGACATCATTCCTCGCACCATCTAGTCGGTGTAATGCCAATTGATATATTATTGCAAAAAAGAGAGAGCTATTTCAACTTGGTCAAATTAAGGAAAGGGTAAAATGATATTGTACGAAGCGGAAAAAGAACAAAATAGCATTATTGTTCTCGGGAGAAAGATACCTAAAGCATCCTGTGCAATGTAGTAAAACAGATGACCTAAAGCATCCTGTGCAATGTAGTAAAACAGATGGAATATATTTATGTTTAGAAGGACCATTTTCAGTTTACTCCAATTAGGTAATGGAAAGAAGTCATACGCGTGGTTACAAGTTGTGGAACTTAGCTTATTGTTGTTGCAACCCGCAACAAAAATACGCATGGTTTGTTAGCCAAGAATTTGTACATTTCAATTAGGATACTGGATAACTGTTCAAATTTCAAACTAGCTTTGTCAAAACTTTTTTTGATACTTGCACAGCAGACGAACTTATCTTATTTTCATCAAATTGTACAATGAACTTTTAATAATAAATAATACTAAGTATTTTATGTATTTCAACAATGAACTTAAGTAGCATTTATTTAGTCATAAACAATTTATAGAAATATACGGCTCAATTTTTAGTTTTTTTGTTACGTAGCCTTTTGATATGGTCGATAACACTTTAATTCGTACAAAATATATAATATGTGTCAAAGGTAATGTCTCTCATTGGTTTGAGTTTGAGAATTACATTCGTAATCGCCTTGTTATTATCATTTAGTCGTCAGGTTATTAAATTGCATTACTGAGAGTTCCAGGTTATGTAACAGGTAGTAGACTGAACGAGTTTACCATTATATTAAAAGCTGAACGAGTTTACCATTATATTAAAAAAAAAAAACTTATAGAAAAACTCCGTCTCAGATAGAAATTCCATTCAACCGACCAACCAATTCAAATAGGGATGGTCTTGAAAATAATACAAGAGTTAGTAATTTTTATATTATGCTGTCTTGATTTATCGGACTTCCACGGTTCATATCAAAATTATACCAATATAATATGACTATTGTTAGGAAGTTTGGCCTTCCAGACTTATTTATTACTTCTACGTGTAATTCAACAAGGTGTAAATTAAAGTCAGAACTTAAAACTTTCTAAAATTCTTCCGATCGTTTTGATATCATAACCCGAGTATTTAATTTAAAATTGCAGGTTAGAATTGCCGGAAATCCTTAGTGCTATATCGTAGAACGGAAAATTTTTTGAAATGTCGTGTGAGTGAAGTATATTTAGGTGTAGGTGATTGAGCATCAGAAACGTGAGTTACATCATGGAAACTGTTTATTTACACTCGCTAAATAAGACAATTTAAAACCTGGAAACGATCTAGATATAATCATTTCAGCAGAGTACATAATTTAAATGATACCGAATGTCCAAACATAAGATGAACTTTTCATTTTTGATATCCATTACATCAATGTGAAGTATGTCTGTCGGATAATTCAGGATGGATGTTTCCTGGATTTCGACGCAGCTTAGATGTCTGTCATGTTTGTTGATGTAACAGGTTTTGTACAGCTTTGTACACATCTTTGTTAAGCTAGCCATTCGTGGGAAATAGTTAGCGCTCAGCCTTTTGAAGTCTATGACCTTGAACCGTTTGAAGTCTATAGTTTTGTTTGTGATGCGTTTAATTTACTGTCGACAACCCGGATAGGTGTGTTATATGGGCATTTCGAAGAGCTGGCTTATTTATCTCTCTTACCTCCTACCTCACACTATATATGGGTAGTATCAGTAATGAAAATTTTTCAGGTTTTTCTCGTAATGAAAATTGTAGTGTTTGGTATTATCATTAATATGTGGTTTTTCCTATAAATTATTGCTCCAAGTTACTTCAATCGTTTCAAATGATTTTAATCCCGATAGAATGAAGAATTCAATAGTATTGTTGATGCTGATTGATGCCGATATTGCCGATTTTTAGCCTATACTTTAGGTATATTACGCTAGAGAAGCTTCTGCATAACATTTACCTCAGAAACATTTTCAGTATACTACGATCGTCATTTGATATTTTTTCTTTTATTGGTTATAATAGTCTTCTTCTGGTTAAGTTTCTATGTGGTTGATCTTCTCTTGTCTCATTGATTCGTAATGGTTAGAAAAATCTCATTTAGACATTTGATTATCTTGTCTAGTTGAACGGTTGATGTAGTTTACCTGTCTCTTTTGTATTGGTGGTTCAATATCCATTGGCGTTAATGGTAATGATGGGGGTAAGATATTTTGATTTTGATTGACATAATATAAAGTAATTTTGGTGTTGTATATTGTAAGCCATGTTTCTCCGATGTATTGTACCTTCGTTTATTCGGGGATTTGGTGAGTTGTTGTATTAAAATTGGTTTATTGGAGCTGTTATAACTCTGTTGATATTTCTTTTGTGTATCAACAGATTTCTGAAATTTAAATTTTGAGTCTCTAAATGGAAATGCGTATGCCTTTGGTAGCGTGATTGGTTTTTGGATTACAAGCATCTTAGACAAATTTCCGTTCAATTCCCGGACGAAAATGTCTAAAACTTTATTCCTGTACCATTCTTCATTAAAAATATAATAAGATATAAGAGCGTTGCCTCAGATTACATGTCTTATTTGTTCAATTATTACCCTGTAAATTTGTCTTTTTCGCAATGTACTGCGTAAACTATAATAATAAAATTAAAATTTAAGTTGGTATACACTTTCGGAAATTACTAAAACAAAAGTTAATTTATCTGATTTAATACTTTGTCTTATTAAAATCGCAGTACAAGTAGAAAGCGGAGACCACACCATGATGCATATTTAAGCTGTGACTGGACCAAATATTGATACAAGGTGTTAAATGCTCTTGAACTGGTAAATTCTTTTAAAGTATATGCGACTAAACATAAAGTAAGCTCAAGCCATGATGAAGCCAATATGCCAAACATTATACCAAGATCCTTCAGTTCCTTAAAATAATACATTTTTCTCAGACTATAAATAATTTGCATCAATATCTTTCTGCAAATTATAACTGCGTCAGATTTGTAGCGAATAGGAGAAAATATATTTAAGTAATCTGCATAAATTAGCCAGCAAGCAGATTTATTAACTATAGTAATATTGTTGATAAACAGTATAGGCAAATGAGTGGTCTAGGTGAGAAACTTTAGGCACACCTCAATGTACCTTAAACTTAGTATAAAATAATATTTAATTGAGCATTTTGCCTCAATTACTTCCATGGCTCGTCTCGAGAACTCAATCAAGTTAGATACCGTAGAATGTGTTTTATGAAAACCGTGTTGACGAACAATTATAAGTTACTTTAAACCAACAACCATACAGTCACTAACAATTTATTCGAAAGGCTTTGCAATTGGGGATAATACCAATCAATATCTCCATATAGTTAGGAGCATCGTTCATGCATAATATAAATACACATAATACTACCATGGTATGTTAGATGTCGCTACTGGTATCGTTTTAAAATAATCAAAATATTTGTATATGTATAATCGCCTAAATGTCGTATATTTATACTAAATGTTGACCATATTCTATCGACCCGAAATCTGGAACATCAATGGGTAAACTGTTTTTTTCTTATGATGGTAGTATACTATGTGTATTTATATTATGGTTCATGTCACGCGACTTGAACATTTGTGTACGAAGTATAACATCAATAGAATGATATTGTAATGTCTCAGGTTGCCAGACAGCCACAGCTTCCTGCCCTTCAATGTCCTTTGAAATTGCATGAAAACTCATTTTTTTTTTTTTTTTAAATAATTGACTTTAACAATCACACTGACTGAGGGAAACCAACGAATTAAATTATTAAACTTTAGAACATCGCATAATTTTTTCATTCTTTGTACGCTTATTTTATCAATACAAAATTTGATGAAGATGACGAATGTAGGTTAAAATTATGATCTCTTATGATCATGTGTTAGTATAGGGGCGATTTTATTTTTCAGCTGATAACGATCATAAGTTTTTTAATTAATTGCACAATTTCGCAAAAAAAAAATTTGATGAAGATGACTAATAAAATTTAAGATTTTATTTAGGGTAAAATTATGATCTCTTATGATCATGTGTTGGAATAGGGTCGCAACAAAAATTGAAAAATCTTGGCGCGAAAACAAATTACGAAAAACAATTTTAAAAAAATTAATCCACGAAAAAATTACGAACAAAAAATTATGAAACAATGGCGCAAAAGAAAATGTTACCAAAAAAAAAAAAAAAAAAACAAAAACAAAAACAAAAACAAAAACAAAAAAAAAAAAAAAAAAAAAAAAAAAACAAACAAAACCAAAACCAAAAACAAAAACAAAAACAAAAACAAAAACAAAAACAAAAACAAAAACAAAAACAAAAACAAAAACAAAAACAAAAACAAAAACAAAAACAAAAACAAAAACAAAAACAAAAACAAAAACAAAAACAAAAACAAAAACAAAAACAAAAACAAAAACAAAAACAAAAACAAAAACAAAAACAAAAACAAAAACAAAAACAAAAACAAAAACAAAAACAAAAACAAAAACAAAAACAAAAACAAAAACAAAAACAAAAACAAAAACAAAAACAAAAACAAAAACAAAAACAAAAACAAAAACAAAAACAAAAACAAAAACAAAAACAAAAACAAAAACAAAAACAAAAACAAAAACAAAAACAAAAACAAAAACAAAAACAAAAACAAAAACAAAAACAAAAACAAAAACAAAAACAAAAACAAAAACAAAAACAAAAACAAAAACAAAAACAAAAACAAAAACAAAAACAAAAACAAAAACAAAAACAAAAACAAAAACAAAAACAAAAACAAAAACAAAAACAAAAACAAAAACAAAAACAAAAACAAAAACAAAAACAAAAACAAAAACAAAAACAAAAACAAAAACAAAAACAAAAACAAAAACAAAAACAAAAACAAAAACAAAAACAAAAACAAAAACAAAAACAAAAACAAAAACAAAAACAAAAACAAAAACAAAAACAAAAACAAAAACAAAAACAAAAACAAAAACAAAAACAAAAACAAAAACAAAAACAAAAACAAAAACAAAAACAAAAACAAAAACAAAAACAAAAACAAAAACAAAAACAAAAACAAAAACAAAAACAAAAACAAAAACAAAAACAAAAACAAAAACAAAAACAAAAACAAAAACAAAAACAAAAACAAAAACAAAAACAAAAACAAAAACAAAAACAAAAACAAAAACAAAAACAAAAACAAAAACAAAAACAAAAACAAAAACAAAAACAAAAACAAAAACAAAAACAAAAACAAAAACAAAAACAAAAACAAAAACAAAAACAAAAACAAAAACAAAAACAAAAACAAAAACAAAAACAAAAACAAAAACAAAAACAAAAACAAAAACAAAAACAAAAACAAAAACAAAAACAAAAACAAAAACAAAAACAAAAACAAAAACAAAAACAAAAACAAAAACAAAAACAAAAACAAAAACAAAAACAAAAACAAAAACAAAAACAAAAACAAAAACAAAAACAAAAACAAAAACAAAAACAAAAACAAAAACAAAAACAAAAACAAAAACAAAAACAAAAACAAAAACAAAAACAAAAACAAAAACAAAAACAAAAACAAAAACAAAAACAAAAACAAAAACAAAAACAAAAACAAAAACAAAAACAAAAACAAAAACAAAAACAAAAACAAAAACAAAAACAAAAACAAAAACAAAAACAAAAACAAAAACAAAAACAAAAACAAAAACAAAAACAAAAACAAAAACAAAAACAAAAACAAAAACAAAAACAAAAACAAAAACAAAAACAAAAACAAAAACAAAAACAAAAACAAAAACAAAAACAAAAACAAAAACAAAAACAAAAACAAAAACAAAAACAAAAACAAAAACAAAAACAAAAACAAAAACAAAAACAAAAACAAAAACAAAAACAAAAACAAAAACAAAAACAAAAACAAAAACAAAAACAAAAACAAAAACAAAAACAAAAACAAAAACAAAAACAAAAACAAAAACAAAAACAAAAACAAAAACAAAAACAAAAACAAAAACAAAAACAAAAACAAAAACAAAAACAAAAACAAAAACAAAAACAAAAACAAAAACAAAAACAAAAACAAAAACAAAAACAAAAACAAAAACAAAAACAAAAACAAAAACAAAAACAAAAACAAAAACAAAAACAAAAACAAAAACAAAAACAAAAACAAAAACAAAAACAAAAACAAAAACAAAAACAAAAACAAAAACAAAAACAAAAACAAAAACAAAAACAAAAACAAAAACAAAAACAAAAACAAAAACAAAAACAAAAACAAAAACAAAAACAAAAACAAAAACAAAAACAAAAACAAAAACAAAAACAAAAACAAAAACAAAAACAAAAACAAAAACAAAAACAAAAACAAAAACAAAAACAAAAACAAAAACAAAAACAAAAACAAAAACAAAAACAAAAACAAAAACAAAAACAAAAACAAAAACAAAAACAAAAACAAAAACAAAAACAAAAACAAAAACAAAAACAAAAACAAAAACAAAAACAAAAACAAAAACAAAAACAAAAACAAAAACAAAAACAAAAACAAAAACAAAAACAAAAACAAAAACAAAAACAAAAACAAAAACAAAAACAAAAACAAAAACAAAAACAAAAACAAAAACAAAAACAAAAACAAAAACAAAAACAAAAACAAAAACAAAAACAAAAACAAAAACAAAAACAAAAACAAAAACAAAAACAAAAACAAAAACAAAAACAAAAACAAAAACAAAAACAAAAAATCACAGTCAATCACGTGTGACCTTGACCTTGACCTTGACCTGTCATCAATTACTAATCACCCTTCATCAATCACCTGTTATCTATAAACCAATCACCTGTCACCTATCAATCGATCACCTGTCACCCACACTTCAATCAATCATCTGTCAATCACCTGTACACCTGTTTGGCGCCGAAAAAAAAAAATCACAGTCAATCACGTGTGACCTTGACCTTGACCTTGACCTGTCAATCAATTTCTAATCACCCTTCATCAATCACCTGTTATCTATAAACCAATCACCTGTCACCTATCAATCGATCACCTGTCACCCACACATCAATCAATCATCTGTCAATCACCTGTACACCTGTTTGGCGCCGAAAAAAAAAATCACAGTCAATCACGTGTGACCTTGAAAAAAAAAAAAAAAAACACAGTCAATCACGTGTGACCTTGACCTAAAAAAAAAAATCACAGTCAATCACGTGTGACCTTGACCTAAAAAAAAAAATCACAGTCAATCACGTGTGACCTTGACCTAAAAAAAAAATCACAGTCAATCACGTGTGACCTTGACCTAAAAAAAAAATCACAGTCAATCACACCTATACACCTGTACACCTGTCCTTGACAGCGTGGGAATTTTTTTAAAAAAAAGTTCCCACGCTGGACCGACCCGACTCCTACTCATTAACCTCATTTTTTAAAATTCAATTTTTAGCGATAAGATAGATGGAGACAAGAAACTTAAGGAATTACCAGGAAGCTTCCTACATTATTTTCCTCTTTTAGCATTCTAACGCTACAAAATGTCTCATTCGACCATTGCAGAGTTCCCTAATTTGTTTAAGGTTTCACGGAAAGGAAATGGCACAATATGCTGTCCATTTTTATGTCTTTGTTGGGTCTCGCATTTTGCCTCTACAGGTGAAGTCATCTGGTTTAACAGCGATCTCTCTTCAATTTCCCGAAATTGGTGTTAGGTTCTGTCGATGTCTTCATCCACTTGCACGCTGAGTAACTTAAATGTTAAACTTTGTTCTGTGTTTGATGCTCCAATATGATCTGTATAGGTTGAAGGATCTAACGTTGATGTAGATTTAAGTTGACCTAACGCAACCCAACCGAACACAGTCTTTTGAAAATATGTTGATTCAACTCGTTTTTGTTCGATCTCTAGAAGTACAAACAACTTATCTGAAGTAGCTATAAAGTATTATGGATTATAAAATTGTTGAGTAAATACTAATAATTAAATAATAGAACTCGAGGAATCCAAAAATAGGACACCTACAGTAAAACAATTGAATTATTTCTTTTTCGTGACAATATTGCCGAAAACGATAACATAAATAAACCATGTATCGTGCCAATATAGAAAATGGTCAAAAATATTATTAAATTTATGTACAAATCGTAGAATGGATATATTTTTAGGAAACATTTTAATCCAATCAATGTTCAGTACTATAAAAATGATACGTAAAATAGAAGCAAATTTTTCCAAAATAAATTCCATTTAAAATCATTTTTTTTACTTACGAACTAATTTAATTGATCAGGAAATTTTTTTAAAATAATTAAAAAAAAAAACTTTTAACTTTTTTATGAAATCTGTAAATTTTTTATTAATATTCTCTGGCTGAAACAGATTTATCCAATCCATTCAAAAAATTCATGTATAAGATAATTTGTTTCCAATTAAATAAATTAAAAAAAAATTGGTTTAATGTTTATATTCAGTTCATTCATTACCGACACTCACGGTGCAGACGATAAAGCTCATAAATATTTTGGTATAATATAAGGGGCGTATGACAAGGACCTAGCCTTTGGGAAGCAAGATGTACTATGCAGGTGAACCGAAACTTTCTTTTAAAAATTATCTGGTGGCTAGCAAGATGTTCCTTAGAAAATTAATGTTCTGAACTAAAATTCTTGATAAAATTAATAATCTGCCCCGTGACTCCCAGGTACTTGTTCAAGAAAAGCTAGTAGTAAAGAAGCAATGACAACAATCCGAATCTCCTTTATTAAGTGGAAAATTAAAACGCGCTGTTAAGACACTCGGAATAGCATTTAAGGAAGAATCAAACCAGAGTTTTCAGCATTATTTTTACCTTTGGACAACTAAAAAGACTAAATACTCATTGTGGAAGCAACGAAAAATCTAAAAAGGCCAATTAACTCAAGAAGTTTACACCAGACATTTTACATTTTTTCAATAATTTTAGCATATTAAGCTAGGTATGGAGCTCGAATTACCTAAATTTTAACGTGGTCTCCACAAATCTACAGATAAATATCGAGCTAAAAAAATATGTAGAAATAACTTATGACATGCCTAATTTGACGTGTCTTTTGGTTTTAATGGTGTTATGTTTTTAAATTTTTTAGATTTTCGTGCTTTTTAAGATTTTTGGCAATGGATTGGTGGTCATGATCTTCTTCACTTTTATGTAAGCTGAAATCATAACGCGTAAAATAATAACCTAATGAAATGTCAAAATTTCGCATTCATTTAATGTACCTTGCAGATAAATTGACGCGAAAATATTGGATACTTTATAGTAATGCCATCTATTATACAATCCGACAAACAATATTTTCCATTATTTTTTCACATCAAGCTGCGTACCCGTGAGCGACATTTTATGTCAATTTAGTATGAGAAATTTATCTTAGCTCGAGCTGCGTATCGACTTATATATTTGAATATTTTTTGTTAGTTTCTTCTATAGAAAAAATCAAAAATAAAGTTATTTTCACATCCATCTGATGATTGTCTTGGCAAACTTTCTTACGAATCAGTATCGTTAAACTATAACCTCATATTATGAAAGTGTCGCTGACTGTGAACAAAATAATTTTGGTATGGGTTTTAGTTTCACTTCGTTCTCATTTGTAATTTTATGTAATGAGCTTGCTGGGTTTATTGTAAAATAAAAAAAAGAGTGATATTATTTTAGGTGATGTTAATATTGGGAACCGCTCAGAACTGGACATTTTAAAACTGGATTTTTCAAAATTGGATAATTCAAAACGAGATAAGGTACAAAACGAGATATGGTTAGGAACTCACTGAATTATTTCCTAACTGGCCATATTCCAGAATTTACTCAAAAAATTATTTTTAAATTTCATTTTCATCCTACATATCGGATTCCATCATAATCGGTTAAGAACTCGCCGAGTTCCTTCCTAATTGGCCATATTCCAGAACATTCCTAAAAAATCATTTTAAGTTTAAATCACATGCCGAAATATCCTGTTTTGAAATATTCAGTTTTGTACCATATCTCGTTTTGTACCTTAGCTTGTTGTAAAATATCCAGTTTCAACCGGTTAATATGGTCATTTAAAATTGTCCGCGTTTAAGTGATGACTATATGTTTCCAATGGCCTCAAAAGGCATTAAAGAACTTCTGAGAGTCCTATGCCATCTTTCAATGATGCCATTGTACTTCGGGTTATAACTCGTGTTTCTTTTGTGTTCAAAACCCAAAAGTTTTAAAAGTTCGGCAAAGAGATGCGACTCGAATTGTGGATCTTAGTCGGTGACTATATGGAAGCAGGAACACCGAATCAAGCGATCCAGCCTGCTGTAAACAGCAAAAGCAACTGTTGGTGCTATAATGTCCGGCATAGGGATAGCCTCAGGCCAACGAGTGTATCTATCCATTAGTGTAACTGAATACTGCTAATTGTCTGAAAGTGGAAGTGGTCCAATGATATTCAAATGAATATTTGTGAAGCGTTGAGAAGGCACTTCAAACGAATCCAGAGGGGATTTGGTATGTCTTGAGGCTTTTGCTTGCTGACAAGCTAAGCAATACTGTGCCATAATTTTTGTCTCCTTTTTAATGTCTGGCCAGATTACTTTTTCTGTAAGGAGTTTAACAGAAGCTTGAATTCCCGGATGTGACAAGTTGTGGAATGAATTATAAACAGATTGTCTAAACTGTTTAGGAATGAAAGGTCGTAAAATTTTGTTGTCGCAAAAAATAGATTTTGTCGAATTAAGATAAATGGGAATCTTAGCGAGTTTGAGTGAGTTGTTACTTAGAATGGACTGTTGAAGTTCTTCGTTCTTCACCTGAGCATCTGCGATGTTTTCATAATCAATTGATTCCGGTAAAGAAATCTGATCGATTCTTGAAAGTGCATCAGCTACTACGTTGTCCATACCCGAAATGTGTCGAATGTTTGTGGTGAACTGCCCAATAAAAAGTGACGAAATTGTCGAGCTGATGTTTGTTGAAATGCGAAAGTAAGGGGTTTGTGGTCAGTGTAAAGAGTGAAATTGCGACCTTCGAGAAGATATCGAAAGTGTTTAATGCCTGAATAAGCGGCAAGTAGTTCTTGGTCGGAAGTGCTATAACGTTGTTGAGCATCATTGAGTCTAACGGAGAAGAAACCCAACGGTTGCCAGAAACCCCCACTGATTGTTAGACTACTGCACCCAACGCTGTGTCAGAAGCGTCCACCATGATTATTTTTAAACTTTTGATAATGATGAGATTTTTTCAGTTCATGAGGTGTTTTATTAAAAATAAATGGTCCTAGAAAAGTAATAATGTTTCTTCCAAACTCAGTCCTGATATGATCATAAAGGAGATTTTTAGAATGTCTGGTTGAATAATTATGTTCTTTATAATTGTAAATTAAATAAGGCAAACTAGATGTACCTTCAAAGTTTTATACATATATACAGACACTTGGATTTACAATTCATGTAAAACATTAATACTCGCCGATAATACTATCAGACACTTCAAGAGCAGGTAAATTGTTCATTAACTTATAAAACAAGTGAAATATCATAAATTTCGTTTTAGGTACATTGAGAGAAATCAAATTAGAATTAAAATATTCCAATTTATACTTAAACCATGTTTAATATCATTTATTCAAGTATTGGAATCTTTAGTCTCATAGAATAAAGCAGTGTCATCGGCAAATATTCTAATTTGACTCGAAATATCATTAATATAAATGACAAACAATAATGAGCTAAGAACACTACCCTGCGGAACACAACATTTGATATCTAAAATATCACTTTGTACTCCATCGATCATAACATACTGCTTTCTATTACATAAGTAACTATTCAATAATTCAAAAGGTTTACCACGACTTCAAAAATAGAGCCCCAACAAATCAAAAGCTATCAAAAGCTTTATAAATCTTTGTCAGTAATCTCAACAAGGGCCAACTCAGTACCCATCTCAGTACAGATGTCTTTTTACGACGGTGGCCAAGCCGCTACAATCCAAGTAGACCGCAAAGGTCCTGATACAAAAGAACAAAAGCATCAGAATGACTGTGGGGTAAATCGCGAAGTGCATATAGAACGACCTGCCTCGGAACACTTTCAATACGTTCTGAATAGCACATGTAAAACGGAGAACAGACAGGGGAAGCATATTCCAGGATAGATCGTACAAAGGACACATACAATTCCTTATGGGTAATTGGCTCACAAAAGTCAACACAATTTCGCTTAATAAAGCCAAACATGATGTTGGCTCTGCTGATAACAAAATCAATGTGCCTGGTAAATGTTGGGTCAGAGGTGAAAATTACAACAAGATCAGAACAATACTCCATTCTATTAACAACGACATCATGGAGGCATAATGAAATAATATCGGGAAATCTTCATTTATTCACATTCAGAGAGAGTTTGTTACTGGTGCACCACGTACAAAAACTAAACAAATCACTTTGTAGCAACAGGCAGTTGGATAAGTTTGCGGTTGGGGCAAATATTTTAATGTCATTTGCAAAGAGAAGACATTTTGCGAACTTGAAGCACTCGACAATATCGTTGATAAACATTATGAATAGGGCTAATATGACTGCTCTGAGACACTCCAGAAGTAGCACGAAAATACAGGGAAAAACAATCAGAAATCTTTACGAACTGCCATCGATCTGAAAGATAAGGCGTTAACCATCTAACGGGGAGATACTGACACTGCAAGTTCTCTAACTTGGCGATGATAATGGCAGCTCCGCAGGCTTTCATTGAATAATAAGTTAACGTAAGAGGCCAAACTCTCTGCACAGCTCTTGAATAAAATGGGCAGAATGCCTTCATGCCCGGGACCCTTATTAATATCAAAATTGAGTAACCGATCGCAAACTTCGTCTACCATAAACTTGATAAAACTGAAGTGACAAAAGATGGCGATGCTGGCTCATAAACTAAAGCAAAAAATCCACAAACAGATCACATATGCCAGAAGTGGAGTTGGCGGTCGAGATAATTCATCGACGAAGGGAACCCAGATGTTTTTCTTTTATTGCTAAAACATTTCCAAAACGCCTTTGGATTTGCTGATAAATCATATTCTATATGCAACATGTAATTATTGTACAAAAACCAATTCAAGGTTTTGAACTCCTTGCGGGCGTGAGCAAAATCAGTTAAAAATTTTGATCCATGAAGCCTGTATAAAGTGTGAAGCTTATTGCGGCGTTTCTCGATGTCAACCAGCTTCCGGTTGTACCAAGGTTCTCGGAAGCGCAACCTGGTTTTAACCAAGGGAACATATCTTTTGACTCCAGCTTTGAGTAATGCGTTGAATGCTGTAACAGTATGGTTCAAATTTTCCACATGCTGAATAAAATCCCAATCAGCGCGATCCAGAAATGTACTCAAAGAAGTGTAGTCGGCGTTACTGATATCAAGGAAAACATTGTTAGAAAATAGATTTAAGTCGCACTTTACAGGAAAATAAATATTTATCATAATTGGTGAATGATAGATGCTCTTGCAACCGGTAAAGTCTTCGCATGATAAGACTTCGCAAAATAAAACATCATTCATAAATAACAAATCCAGGAGTTTACCGCCACTGTTGTTTGTACGGTTGGCCTGTGTAGCTGAAATGGTTGCACTGTAATCCAACAATGTGATTGCTCTTTCATCAGTTGTGGAAGGCGAAAAAACCCCACAACGTCGAACTAATCAACACCGGGAAGATTAAAATCACCGATGATCATGAAATGATCGCTTTCATGTACTAAATGCATGATATCGGATTTGATGAATTCGATGAACATGTGGTAATAATCGATGTTGGACCTATGTGGAAAATATACTGCGATGATAAACATGGATATACTGCATACCATTATGCGTATGGTGACTAAACTGAAATTAGGATGGCAAGCGACCAATTCGCTGGGAATACTATTCTTTACAGCTATCAATACGAGAAGACATTTCGCCACCACCTCTGAGGTCAGTATTGATGTTGTATATGTTCTTTCGATATACCGCATGTAATCAAATGAAAAATATTCTGCTGAATTCATTCTTATAGTGAGTCACGTCTCACCGATTATATCGTAGTTATTATCAAGAATGCCCATCCGAAAAGTTTTGGTTTTACCGCGAATACTCGATGCATTATGATAGTAACACGCGATGACTCCAGTATCACGGGAAGAAAATGAAGGTGGTACCTTTGCGGAAGATGAAGCTGTGACTGACGTTGTGCGATTTGATGAAGACGTTAAAGATGGCATTAGTTTTTTTGGCAACATACAAACTAACTCACTAAAATTCCGGATGGCCAGATGTTGGGTTGAAGTAATTTGCTGAACAACGCTGGTTCAACGTCAATCATAAACGAAACAAAATTCAGCCGACTCATATCCTGGTTGACCGAAACAAGCAAACGGCAGTTAAGGTCTTCTACATTAGCTCCAATTTGCTCGAATAAAAATTTACATAACGCAACTGATGTAGTGGAGACATTGAACTTAGATGCATATATGAATTTCAGATCCTTAAACGCAACAGAACAAGAACCAATGATACACTCACTTTAGACACGCGTCTAAGCACTACTGAGGCCGCTGCAACACTATTCTGGAATACGTAAGATGCAGGAGCCACACCCAAAAGTCTAACAGTAACGTTAAGATTACACTGCTTCATAAAAAGCTTTGCTTCAGTGCTAAATTTCTCAACTGAAGTATTGAAACTGTCAGCTAGCGATTTGACTGTTTAGGAAACCTGGCTAATTTGCTCCCTTAGGCCTGAAATTTTCGTTGACGCATCACAAAAAGAGTCATTTTGACATTCTGAGCAGACGAATTTGGCAAACGGGCACTCACAAAAAGTTTAGTCCATGTGTCCATTTTAGAATCCACACAATTCGGATGAAATGCCGCTCTACATTTGCCAAAACGACGTATTCAATCGCGGATGGCTGACGATTTATTGCATAAAGCACAGTTGTTGTGAAAGTGTAAATGTTAACAGTTAATTTTAATTGTGAATTAAGTGTATTGTAGATAATACACAGCTATGGATTCAATTTGGTATTAATTGAATGATTTCATAGACAAACTGTTCCGAACAAGTCGAATCACCTAAAAAATAAATAAAAATAATGTAAATACTCAACCACTACTACTTACCTGGATTCATGATACTTCTGCGCTATTTGTTTACATTTACTCTACTTATAATGTCAATGGTAGATGAATTACAATGTTTATTTATCTGCCATAAATCAAAATCATTGATCGATGCGACATCTCAGATTAAAATAATGAAAAATAAAGAAGGCGAGATGGCGACGAGCAGTATGTTTTTGGAGTGTGAGCGATCGAATATTGGTGCAGCAACAGATCAGTGAATATTATATATAAAATAAATTTAAAAATTAAAGTGAATTCTATATTGTATTATTTCTGTGCCAAAATAAAATAAACGTGGGAAATATTTAGCAATTTTCTATAATTGCCCCACCATATGTTCCGAACAAGTCGAATCACAAACAGTTGGTATAATGTATACACTAACAAAAAAAAATTCTATGTTATAAATAACTCTTTCTATACAGTTATATATTTTCTTTTTTAATTATAATTAATTAATTAATTTAGGACTTTGAAATCACAGTAAATCAATCACAATTATTTTATCACAGAAAGTTTACAACTTTAATTTATTTAAACTCTGATGTTTATTATTTTATAACTTTAACTAATTTTAATTATGTAGTTTACCAAAACAAAAAAAAAAATATATAAATAAAATAAAATACAACAGATTAAAACAAGTACAACAGATTAAAACAGAATCAAAGTATTTTTATACTCAAGAACATATTTATCTGGTTTGTAAATTGGAATATTACTTTCCAAAAAAAAACATTATCAGAATTAGTATTATCAGGTAGTAATTGATCCAAGACAATAAAAAGCTCTTAATATCAGAATCCGGCGGACGATAAATTGCACAAATTCTAGTACCTGCAAAACGAGGAAGTTCAACTTGAAATGAGTACAAACTGAAATGAGTACCGACCATCTGTCAGCATCCGACAGCATCTGTTCAAACTGAAATGAGTACCGACCATAATCAGCATCCGACATTTGATATCCAATATCATTTCTAATATACATCACAAGATTTACTTATATATGTAAACCAGTCTTCCGTTGAACAATTAAAACACAATCGGATCATTTTAAAAACGATTATGTGGCAAACGCTAAAATTATTATTTTTAAATATAAATAAATGTTTTAAAATAATTGTATGTTTATCAACATAGAAACCAAGCCAAAGGATTTGATAGTCACATATCACATAAACAGAGTTGATCAATTTCGACCGCATCGAAACCGATTGTACAAATTTATTCGAACGAACACAAAACGAATGAGATCGGAATCTATAGTAATGCCTCTGGGTCTGTAATGTTTAAAATATAATGAAACAAACAAAAACTAATCTCCGACAATCTACGTCAACTCTTTAAAGTAGCTTGATCGGAATAATAAATAAGACAAATTGATAAAAAAATTCAAGATTTTTTAGTAAAACGGTCGAATTGGTTCTTCACAGTTTGCGCAATGGGAATCAAATTTCACTATAACTTAAAATACCTATAATACCTCTAACACGTGATAAAATTTCGGTAATAGCCTGAACCTCTACGCTTGATATTGAATCTTTTGAGATTTTCGATTTTGCCTTTACCATCAAATTCCTACGGCTTTTTAAGAAGATTATGATTACATTTATCTCACGATAATGATGATACCTCTTCTTTGTATAAAAACCGTATAACCTTTTCTTTTATATATTAGTATCTATACTTGATACATTTTTATAAATTATCCATACTGTCACCAACTGACAACCCTACATACTGCAAAAAGATACAAAACCGAAAATTGGTCCTTGTTTGATATACATTTATATATAAAATACAATGTTTCGGAACAACAACCTAACAATCTTCTAAACTGTTATGTTGTTTATAGTAAATCACTTTTTTTGGTTTTTTGTGTTCACAAACTTTACTAATTTCTACACAGATTTAGTGTCTAAGCTTTTTGTCTTCATCCATCCTTAACCTGTTATTTTGTAATAATATATTTCATGTTTGTAAATAAAGCTCGTACCAAATTCTTGTTGTTGGGTTTTTATCTTTCGTATAGCCATTATAACAGTCTTAAATCTAAATAGTATTAAATATACATATTATATTCATATACCGGGTAAGTCATTTTACTTGGTACAAGTGTTGCAGAGTTGTTTTTCAGTCAGTAGTTATTGTTATGCGAAGAAATAATTCTCGTCAACCAGCTCGTGCTTGTGAACTGGTTCCTCTGAATATTTATTGTTATGTATTTTTGACTAGACGAACTATTTCCAATTATGGTAAATATATAACGTCCACACTTTCATCGCAATTGATATCGCAATTTTTACTAAAGATGCATAGTTCAAGTAGACCCACAAGCTGTTGGAAATCGAAGGAAAAAAACGTGTACACAGTCTATTTGCATTTAGGCGCTAACAAATCGAAGACCATTACTTTAATCGATGCGTCGTAACAAATTAATGTATAAAAATGTTCGGGAGTTGCCTGCATTGAAGATACTAAATGAACCTTCGCATTCTTGGCCTAAAAGTGCCGCCTAAAAGCTGGAGTTCCTGTCTATTATATCTTGCATGATACAATTCGTTACTTTTATTTTAAACGAAAATGCTTCGATCTTTGCCTTTTATTAGTGCCATAACTCGCCAGTTGTATAGACCAATATTCGTTAGGTTTGAAGATCCATTGATAATCATTTTACTATTGTCGACTTTTAATCAACTGGAATATCAGCATAACTAACATACCTTAATTGGGCTCTCTTGAAATGAAACAAAATGTACGATATGCGAGTGGTAACAAAGGTTCTGCAGAAACCAACTAATGATGATACATATTTTCTATATCACCAGTTAAACCATATTGGGTCTGCCGAAAACGAAAAATCACGTACATTAGTGACTATTGTACGACTGGACCTATACACATATATATGACGTTGTTGAATGATTTTCGGGTATTGGACTAAGGTAGATGTGTTAAATACAACGTGATGTAAAAGGTAGTGTTGCTGCTAAGATAATTAATTATTGGCTTTGCTGCTAAGATAATTAATCATTAGATTGAATGATGAAAGATCTGTAATTTAGATTGATAACATCATCTCAAAGAATCACTCCAAAAGCATTACTAACATGATCTTTTAGAGGAATCATAGAGAGCGGTCATATGATTGTCATTTTTATATATGAGTGTAACATATCAACAACCTTACATATACAAGCGAGAAAAACCGTGCAGTGTCGGTCTATTAAAAAATTCACGGAATACTTGGGATGGTACGCTCATTCTTAAGTTTCACCCAATATATTTAGCACCATTAGCAAATGTTACAGTCATCCCTTGTAATCCTAGCACAAGCAACAATCGGCCCACCGAGAGCTTGCAGAAAAAGGTATGATGGCTATAGTGCCATCTTATCGTTTTGAATAACTAGAAACTGCTTGAAAATTGCTAAATCGTTACTGCCAAATCGAATACCGAAACTCTAAAAAAACCGCAAATATCTTCACCAAAATAAAAGTGAATATTTAGCAATGATAATTTCAATATGCTAAACCAATTAAAGTGTCTACGATCAGTAAGATAGCTTTTAATTAATTTATATGTTAATCATCTAAACCCGTTTAATTTATATGTTAATCATCTAAACCCGTGTCTATAAAGTTTATCCAACGCAAATAATGGTCAACAGTAACTAATGCCTTTTTTAGGTCTAAGAAGAGAGCGAGCACATAGAGTTGCTTATCAATAAAACTATTCACCATATCAACCTTTTCAACCAAGGCCACATTTGTTCTTGAACCTTTCCTGAACCCATATTGATATTGATACAACAGGTTATTATCATTCAAAAAAGAATTAATACGCACAGCCAGCATCTTTTCAGTAACTCATCAATCACTGGTAGGGTTGATATGGGTCTATAATTCGATGGTTGCTGTTTATCACCACTCTTACAGATTTGTATAACTTTGGATAATTTTAAAATATAAGGATAGACACCCATTTCAAAAATTTTGTTAAACACGCTAGACAACAACTCAGAAAAAATACTATGCCGATTGTCAATTTAAGGACTCTGCTGTTAAGCGAATAGCGACCACCACCCTTATTGATTACCAACTCATTAATAAGATTCACTATTTCTGAGTGGTTTATTGGTTTAACAAAAAAGTTATAACTAATGTTATCACAAGTTCCAAATTTATGAATATTTATATCACTAATAATATTTTTAGCCAATCCCTCTCCAACATTAATTAAATAATTCTTAAGCCCAATTTAAAAATGTTCAATCATTTTTTTCTGTTGGCTCAATGCCCATTATTATAAATATTGGCCATGTAAGCGAGACAAAAAGGAAATGGGAATTTAAAATGTAATTTTTAGATTACGTTTTGTTGTTATTTACCGTTATTTATTTACTTGCAAATTCTCTATTTCTGTATTTTAATACAGAATTTTGAGATCGTATACAAGTTGTTTGGTTCTGAAGAAAATTAAATAAGCGTTTAATATTATTTCGAAATAAAACAAACACAACATTTAATATGAAACGCACAAAAAAATCAATAATCGTCCGCCATGGTTTGATCATCGACTCATAAATCTTAAAAACCGTAAATCAAAAGCTTATGCGAGTATGTTATAAAGTGGACGAAACCAAGGTTCGGCAATACAGTAGTGTTTTGTGACGCCTACTTCAAATTAAAGCTCACATCACACCTAGCTGGAGTCCAGGAAAAAATTTAAAAAAAAAAACAAACCATTTTTGAACATATTTTAGGTCTAAACGGGTATCCGACTAATATGTCTTACAATAACACCAATAGCACTGATTCTAAAGAAATTGTGGGCATGTTTGCCGAATTTTTCCAATCGGTCTATAGGACACACGACACTGACGTTCAAACACGGAAATTAAACCACACTAATATCTCAATTAATCCTCCTACTATAACTGATGATAATATATTATCTGCACTGTTAAATTTTGGTGACGGATGTGGGCCGAATGACAAAACATCTTCGATTTTGAAAAGACACGCTAATAGTTTAGTATGTCCTTTGCGAATCCTCTTTAACTTCTCTCTTGCAACCTTCGTGTTTCCTGATAAATGGAAATTATCGAAAATTACACTAATCTTCAAATCTGGAAAAAGAAATGATGTTACGTGCTAAAGAGGAATTTCTACAACTTCATCAATTCCAAATCTATTTGAGCTTGTTGTCTGCAACACTTTCAAAGTTATATTGGCATGCCATTTATCAACCACATAACATGGATTCATACCGAGTAGATCAACTAACATAACAGAATTTACTGTAAAGTCATTAATGAATTTGAAAAACGCCACCATATAGATTTAGTGTATACAGACTTCAGCAAAGCATTTGATTCTATCTGTCATCAAAATGCTCTTGATAACCTGTACATTTTTCACTTTTTGGATTTTGTTAAATGGTTCACCTCATACTTATCAAATCGTGTGCAATATGTCACAAGGGTCACACATTGGACCTTGGATATTTCTTGCTTCATTGATGGCATTACAGAGGTTATTAAAAATGCAGACATACTCATATACTCATTGAAGTTAAATATCAACAAATGCAAAATTATGTCATTTCATAGGAAAAGAAATCCTTTAACCAATGTTTACAATATCAATAATATTGAATTACAAAGAGTTTAAGAGACTATTGATTAGGGAGTCACATTCATCGAAAACGTATCCTTTAACAGGCATATCGACATCATCATTGCCAAAGCCAACTCGATGTTTGGTTTTGTCAAAAGGTGGACAGGAGAATTCAATGAAGCATCAAAATTATTTACGTTGTACTTTGCGTATGTAAGATCCCAACGGGAGTATGCCTCAACTGTCAGGAGTCTTTACTATTCAGTTCACACCAAGAGAATTGAAAGCATTCAGAAAAATGTCTTCTGTTTCTGTTAAAGAGGAGCAATTGGAGCTATGTCTATGGCATTCCATTTCACGAAAACAAGATGGCAATGTTATGATACAAGACAAGACAAGATACAAGACAAGATGCTAATGTTATGAAATTGGTACTCTACAAAATCTACGAATTTTTTTGGATGTCGCTTTTATGGGTAACGACCTACTTGGCCATATTGACTCACCATACATCATGGCAAATACTTCAATTCAGGTTCCGGACAGAAGACTACGTCATCATAGGTTTTTGGACATTGAACATCATTGCACTAATTACGAAGACAACAACCCTATGAACAGATTGGCCAAATCTTTCAACATTGCAGAATCGAATTTTGACTTCCACCTATCCAAGGATCATTATAAAAAGAACCTGAAAAAGTTCTTTCTTACATATGATTCCACAAATTGACTGCTTCAAGTTTTTTGAAGAACTTCAAAAACCATTTTGATTTTGATTTTTAATTAATCTATATTTTTATTAAATTATTTTTATTGTTTTTTATATACATTATTAAATGTAATTTTGTAATTTTTATTGTTCTAAATTTTAAGTTTTTGTAATCATAAATGTAACACACTAAATTGATTACCTTTACAAATAAATAAATAAATAAAGAACTCAAAATTCTGATTTAAAACTTTCATTATTCAATGTTATATCATTTTTACGATATAACTAGATAAATTGCAAATCAAAATGTGGCGGTAAATAATAACAAAATGTAATCTAAAATTTTGTAAATTCCCCATATGAATATGATATTTATCGTTTTGTTTATTCATTGGTCTTAATAGGCAAAACTAATTGAAAAATTGCCCTATTAATTAAACAATAATTATAAATCTAATAAATATTAAATATTAGTAAATCAATTAATATAAATGAAACTCCCAAATACAATCACTGAACATCACTGTTCAAATTAAAATACTTTTACAAATCACACAAAAATACAACAAACGTTTTAAAATGGAATACAATACAATATGGCGATGATCAACTCACCATCAAAATACCAAGTGACAAATATAAAATATGACGAATCGCAGAAGTGTACAAAAATAAATGAACCGATTCCACTATTTTTGAACTGCATCAACAATTTTAAGGTGTTTACCTCTGAAAAACAAAAGTGCGAGTTGTCGTATACTATGACAAATATTTTTTTAATACTATCATATATATATGTATATTATACTCCCTATACGTATACGAAAACTCACGTTTTGCGAGAAATTTGGTACTGATTCGATGTTCAGCGAATAGCTGGCATTGAAAACATCAATTAACTAAACGGAAGCTCTAAAATTATTTTATTAACGCATGGAATCTTACTAAAGATTATTATCCTACATCAATCACTAGATGAGGCAGGAAAAGTGAGAGCCATTGCGCTGTCAGGTATCGTGAATTTCGTTCAACACCCCACAGTAAAGAGGTAATTATATAGTTATTGATGAGTTTAAGAAGGACCTCGATAGAGTTTCCACAGATCTCGTTTTAAACGGAGGAGCAATAGTATCAAGATTTAAGTCTACGATCTAATTCTCGTAATCTGGAATTAACAAAAGCTTCAAGACTGGAAAATGGCACTTATAATGTTCACTACAAAACCGAAAATCGTCTAAGTGGTGGACAATATAGTTTTCTTAAATAACCGCTTCATGTAACATTTTTGCTAACGTTGTACTTGCCAGACTCATTTCTTTCACAATGATAATTGGAGACTATCAGTGTGGATTTCGACCAAACCGTTTAGCCACTGTTCAAATCTTTACGAACAGGATGTCCACAGAGAAATTTTGGGAGTACCACATCAGCATGCTTAGATTGTGATATGGTATTAACTGCGACAAACTTTGCTTCACACTCAAATGCCTTAACAGTCTACAGAAACTAGCCTTGATATTCAAATTAACTACATATGTGCCGAATTCTTAGATAATATCGGGTTTGCGGTAGGTGGATCTAATCTACTTAGATCATTGACAATGTACATGATATATAGTGCTGTTTATATATAGTGCTGAGCCGAATTGTCAAATTTTTTTATACATTTGAGAGGAAGGACATCTTTCGATCTTTCTAAGGTCCCATAACAGAGAGAGAGGGAGAGGGAGAGCGATAAAGGGAAAGAGATTGTTTTTAGTTAGTTTATTTGTTAGATCCTCTTCAATCTGTCCATGCATGTTAAATTAAGAGAGTACGGATTTAATTCTTTATTCATTATATTTTCTGAACAAAACATAAATCCAGGAGCAATAAAATGTACAGCCTACTAGCTATGCAATTTAATTGGTGTCTTATTTGTATGTATAACCATCAAGAGATTGAAACGACCTTGTATACATTTCTTCTCTATTCGCCTTGTATCATATAAATTAAGTCACACGGCATAGTGTACAGACTAACCCTCTCGAAAGTAATTTTGTAAAGCTTAACGCGATTTAATTAAAAACAAAAGAATACGGTGTGTTATTAAATGAATATGGATGACCTGAATAATAATGTAACCTTGGCAACTAGTGAATATACACGTTTCATATTTCCATTGGAGACACAGTATATGTATAATTAAAGACGATAAGACGTTTCACATTTTTTTTTACTTTAATTTGCTTTAAGTATAAAATTCAATGATCTAATAAAAAAATATTTGCAGTACCGTAACAAATCTATGCACGAGCCAAGACTAGCCATAATACAAAATGTGGTATGGTAGAGTTTATATGAGACCAAATCTCATATAAAATATAAAACCATATATTTAGAGGTTAAAATGGTACGAGGTATAATTTGAAATTTTGTGTTAAAAACCACTTCACCATTTTTCTCGTTTCATTGTATGAAATTCGATTAACATTAAAAAAGGATTTGGTTTATTCTGGTATATATAGCTATATAGCTGGGTAGTACTATTTGTTACAGATGAAATGACAGACATAAATCCAGTAACATTGTATTAACTATTTTCTTGAAATTTGAAAGGTTGGTGATTTGTTTTTAATAGATTATCATAAAAAATGTAATTGTACCAATTTTATTTTTATATATCAGAAGCAAATAAGGGTACAATCAGATTTTAATGTGGTCCATTTTGCAAGCATATAACTGTGACATTTTTACTGGATTATTTTTGCTTTTTTATAGAATTTAAACGAATAATCGGCAAGAGGTAAAATGCCTTTAATAATAAAAGGTTAGTCTTCTCTGAAATAAGTCAAAAAATACTACTTTCGTGGTTACTGATCAGTACAGTAGAATAATAGTTGCATACAGTGCTATTTACGTAAGAAGCTGAATAGTTATAGGTTTATTCTATTTATAGGTGGTAGTATTTCATACACAGAGTTTTACGTTAATAAACTTAAATTTAACCAGAGGGCAGAACCAACGCTTTTACTTAATCTATACCAATCGCAGTAGGGCTCAGCAATCGATCAAAAAGGAAAACAAATAGAAAAAATTTGCGTAGCAAAGCTACTAACAGTGTGCTTGGCTACCAGGAAAATTCAAAGAAGTGGAAGTAAAATTAAAGAACGTCGTAAACTTAAGCTACCAGAATACGGTGGGAATAAGTAGAAAATATCAAAATACAGCCAAACAAGTAAAAAAGATGGCAAGAAATTATTACAGCAAATAAATAGCAGTTATTTTTATAACTGTAAACATTCACCCATAAAATATATATCTAGTGAAATTTAATAAACAAATACTCAGCAACCGAACAGAAAACCAACATTATTTATGATTATGAAGTTATCATCATACTACTATAAAACCATATTAGCACTGATACACCAACGAAGAGAGTAGTTGCAACTGATATACAGAAGCATATATATGAAATGCAGGAACTTTTGCAGAAACTTCAAAGTTTTGATAGGTTTACCATCATGAACTTTTTGAATTTTAGAAATTTTCAGGTTTTGGCCAAATTTCATAATTATAAAGGCTTACTATCAAGTACTTATTGGAAATGCCCGTATTCAAATGCAAAATCCAATATCCCAATGCGTCTTCAAAATACTAGATTCATTTCGATCTGGATATGAATGATGCTTTCTGGCAAAGCCCGATCGATGAGAGGTCACGGGATAAAACAGGCTTTTCAGTGTCTAGCCGACCGTTATATTAATTTATAGCCATGCCGTTTGGCTTGTGCAAGGCACCGCAGACAATGTTCAGCTTGATGCACCGAGTCATATTACCATGAATTGCACCATCGCATATTTATCTGTTTAGATAATTTGTTGGTTACTAGTGAAACCTTTGAGGAAAATCCAACTCTAAATACTTGAGGCCGGATTCATCAGAAATACTAAGCTAACGTTAACATCGAAAGAAGCAAATGTCTCTTAAACGAAATTGAATACTTAGGTTATATCGTTGCAGATGGTTTCTGAACGTTGATTTCGGAAAGGTTGCCACTATAACTAAGTATAACCGACCGAAAACCATTAAACAAGTACGATAATTTCTAGGTGTTACGAGGTGATATCGCAGACTCGATATGCTGACGGAACCAGCGATAAGGCAAAAAAGAGTGTAAAATGTCATTGGAATCCCAATTTCAGTAAACTCTTTTATATCGAATGTGTTGCATCAAAGTTGGGAGTGGGTAGCGTCTTATATCAGAAATCCGACAGTCACAAATCCGGTCGGTGGGGATCGACCAATCGTTTTCTTTTCAACGAAACTCAATGGTGCGCAACGCAGCAGAAATGCAAATGACATCAATGTCCTTATCACTTATAAAAAAGGCTGTGAAAATTTAGTCCCAAATGCCTTATGAAATTGGTTGAAATTCGAAAATTTTATGAGCCAGCTTGCTGACATTGGAAACAAAATTGTCTCTGATGTTCCTATTTTGAAATTATACATACCTAAACGCAAATTTTCGAAGTATTTGGGCTCACTGCCCTCCCAGTACTTCATATTTTGGTTTCCAGAAAACCCTGAAAATAATTCAACGTTATAATTACTGTGGTATGATAAGGGTTGTTCATAATTTTATTATACGATGTGAAGTATGTAAAAAATGCAAACCAACTAATATCCTGTCTCGAACATCAATGAGGAATTACTTTGAAATTCGACAACAGTTTCGGACCTGTACACGTTTGAAAGATGGAAGCTGAAATGTATTCATATAGTGGTAAACTAATTCTCGAAATTCGTTTTTGTACCTTGGGTCCTTGGCAAAGTTTTTGGATCTTTCCGCTGATGGTAGAGGAGCTGGATAATAATTGCCTTGGTAATAAGATGTAATGGCAAAGTTTCCTCATCACTAAAAATTCGGACTTCACCGAGAGAGAAACATTGTTGAACTAACAATTAAAATAGTAAATTCAACAATTAATGGTATTGATTTTCAGCCAAAACAAATTTTATGAATTTACTTGAAAATTGTAAACTATTGTTTTTTTCAGTCTTGTTCGAAATTTCAATCGAAGTACACCGAGATTTTGAAAACGTCAAAAATATTATTTAGTTTTTGTTTTGTTTTGTTTTTATTTTTAAGATTAAAATTTTTATTTTTTGTTGTTTTGTGTTAAAGAAATATTCATAATTGTGGTTAAACAATTCAAACAGGAGTGGTTTAAAAATAAAGAAAATTATAAAAGGAAACCATTTAAGTAATTGTACTTTTATTTAGGGACAGCGAACAGTAACAAAAGCCGCCATTAATATTTAAAAAAGGTACCGTATATGATTGGTTTACGGCTACTGCCTGCGGACAGAGTGCTGGAAATGAGTTTAAATAGGTTTGAGGCACCCGGTGACGCGTGGGGGTTCTCCATAATTAAAATTAATTTAAAATGCGAAGAAACTTCTTTGAAGAGAGCAATGAAGAACAAAAATATTTGGTTATTAAAAGGACGGACGTGCCAGAAAAAAGCTTCTCTGTAGTCTCACCGTTCCTAATTGAAAAACATGTTTTGGTTCTAACAAGCAAAGATGAAGGATTTAACAAATTAATTAATGGATATGGCTGAGATGCCAATAAAAGTGGATGAACATACATTTTTAAATTTGAGCAACGGTGTTGTCTACTGCCGCGACTTGTTAATGGTTAAATAAGAGGAAACTGCTAAGGAACTAGAGTTTCAAAAGGTGACCAAAGGAGAACGGTTCAAAGGAAAAGTGAATAATGAGTTATATGATACATCGCTTCATATTGTAGCATTTAACACGATCGAGTTACTAACACACATTAAAGCCGGATTTTTGAGGTTAGAAGTGCGTACTTTCTACCCTAATCCAATGAGATGCCACACATGTCAAAGATATCGACATACGAAAGCCAATCATACACGAGCGCCTGTTTGCCCAAAATGCGTGAAAGTAATACCGAATGGACATGAAAGTATTGAATGCGATCCAATCAAGTATGCAAATTGTTAAACAGAACTTACCACATTCGACCAGAATAGCCCCACATTCCAGATGGAAAAAGCGATAATTTAAATCAAAATCATAGAGAGGATAACATACTTTAGAGCTAAGGAAATGTATATGAGCCAAAACACCAACACAAAACGTGCTACAACAAAATACAGAAGCTCAGACAAATGACCAAAATAAGAATAGCAATTTCAACAAAGCGGCAATAGTAACAAAAATAATCATAATAACAATAATAATAACAATAACAGTAATAACAACAAGAGTAATAATACAAATATAATCAAAAATAAGGAAACTAAAAAAGATCATATAATACAAACTATTAAACAAAACAACAACTACACAAATAACAGTAATAGTGATGAAAAACAAATAATCGAATCGCATAAATCAAAACAACAACAGAATCAAAAATTACAACAAAGGGTGCCAGCGGCATTACATCATCAGCAGAAAATGCGATAACGACATCTAAGAGGTTCCTTAACCCAAACTAGCTAATAATAGTTATAGAGATTTCACAAATTAATGAATGATTGACAAGTTCGATTTTTTTGCATTTGAAATAGGTTCAAATATTTTTTGTAGATTGAGAATTTGAGCAGAAAGTATAACTGAAAATTTAAAAGCAACAGTTTAAATAATTACACGCGATATATGTTATAACTCTTGAATAAGCTTTTAACTGTTGAATCTTGCTTTCAAACCGAAAATACCACAAATACTTTAGTGGACCTGATTCACAAATTTTGTTTCCATAATGATTGACTTAACACTATTATTTAGATTTTAAATTATCTTCAAATAGAGTAACTTAAAGCTCATTACGACGCCGTACTAAATCATTTAGGTTAATAATTAAGTATTGGTTAATTCTTGGACTAAGCGGTATATCTATTAGACGCGAAAGGTTTAACAAATATTCCCAAACTTGATCGGTTTTCAGGAATCAGGTCACCTACAATCAACGGGAAAACAGAAACAAAGCACCATTTTTCACGAGCAGACATATGAAGAACGTTTTTGTTAAATGTATTCTTGTTTTAATGGCAGTAAAGGTTACCTCAATTTCACTATAGTCAAAAATATGTTGGGTAATATATTGAACTTCTTTCAAAATATTTTTCATTTCAAAAAATGCTTTAATTTGAAATTATATTGGCATTAGAATACCCTTTGAATTCAGCATATTTGCAGTAATACTTTCTTTTATGTTATTCTATCATATAAGTTATTAACTTATTATGTTGTTAACTATGGCGACATAGCTCTCCTTTGCACAGCATAGCAATTCCTGTCGTACATAATATTGGGGAGAATCACCCTCTGGTGGAAGAAACAGTAAGTAACTACATGGAGAATTTCATTTAAAACGGTCAGTCACTGATCAAGTTTTTTCGCTGAGGATGATTCTTTCTAAATATTACAAGACATCATAATATAAATACACATAGTAGTACCATGATATGTTAGCCCATTGTCATGCTAGATGTCGCTACTGGTATCGGTTTAAAATAATCAAAATATTTGTGTTTGTATAATCGCCTAAATGTCATATATTTATTCTATCGACCCGATAGAATAAATATATGTCATATATTTATTCTATCGAAATTTTGACTTTATTCTATCGACCCGACATGTGGAACATCAATGAGTAAACGGTTTTTTTCTTGTGATGGTAGTACTATATGTATTTATATTATGGATACATCTAGTAACGCACATCAGGTGTTCTTAGACTTCCAACAAACCATAGCTTATGGCTTGCTTTGTGATGTCTGGGAATACCTGACAAATATGTGTGTTTATAAAAAAACACAATAATGCAGTCACAAGGTTGTGTCACAATAAAGTACAAGCTATCAGGAATTTTTGCAATTTGCTCTGGTGTACGGAAAGGAAATGCTTTGATTCCGATACTCTTTAATCTCATGTTAGAATTAGACTTACGTAAAAGTGAAACACCTCAGGGCAACATCCGTCAGTTCAACCAGGTTCTGACAAATGCAGACGATATCGATGTAATCGGACTAAATGGCCACGGTGTAAAAGAACTACTGAATCCACTTGTACTATTCTCAGCTTCCGCCAGCTTCGGGGCTCAAAATCAATGAGTCTAAAACAAACTATATGATCACAAGAGGAAAAGCACATATGGAAGCAATAAACAAAATTCAAAAATAAAATGAAATAAATACTGACCTCGTTATGGCGGATAAATACTGATCTCTTTATACTGACCTCTTTACAGTGGAATTTAATTCCAAAGGGAAATGCCACTATCAAAGAACGATTTATTTAGCGGCCTACAAATTTTAGTTTTAGGTAATTTGAAAATAAAGAGACTAACACAAAGTAAAAATACAGATAACCTACATCCTAAACCAACACTCGAATAAGGGGAAATACGATCAAATTTCCTAATACCAATAATAAACCTGGTACAAGCATTGAAACACAACGACTACAAGAGTTCAAATTACCAAGGCCCAAATTAATATCATTACGCCAAAAAGAGAAGGATCTAATCTATCTTTGTAAAAATTGCGTTAAGCTATAGTCTAATTAATCCTTTAACCCTATTCCGAGCCTGTTTATATGCCAAGTGGGAATGATTACTAGATCAAGACGCAATGACTACTAAAATCAGTAGTGACCTCATATTTGAAGGAGTACCTTTTATACTTTACATCCACTGCCAAAGTCAAAATACCTTGCAAAGGCCGACAAGCTGAATTTGTAAGCTGTTGATCAGACCCGTTGTCATGTTTGGATGTGAGAGTTGGACCCTGTCCTTTGATTATGAGAGATGGTTGGTGATACTCGAGAAAAGTAATCATGTGCTTGGTTTAAGGCCCCAAACGCGATGATGGCAACACTTACCGAGTTTTATTCAACCACGAGATCAGGCATTTAATGAAAATTTCTGATCTTGTTCATGAAATAAAAGAACAAACAGTACGTTGGCTCGGTCGCACAATGATAAAAGCAAACAAAACAAAAAACCAACAAAAAATACACGTATTCAACAACGCGATAAGAACGACGGTTTTCATTTGCGAAATACTACTGATGAGACTAACAACCTGTTAAATAGTATTGCGTAATCGCCCAAAATTATTATTGGTAGTGCGGTGATTTAGATGCTACTCTGCGTACCGTTGAGCCTTTGCGGTGGTTTTTTGTTTCTCGATTATCCAAGGACGTCACTGATGATGATATCAGATTGTTTATAAACAATAAATTCGAAATCAATCAACCTGTGTTAACAGAAACGTCGTTATGAAGATCAATAATTAATCCACTTTTAAAATAATTTATTTCTGATAAATCAATTTTTGTAAATAACATCAATGGTTCTAAAAGTTGTGTTAATAGCTTATCGATTTTTTATTTTAATTGTAGTGGTATGCGTTCCAAAGCAAAAAATTTGTATCTTGGAATTTTGGACTCGAATTACATAATACATAATAGTTCTGACTGTCAATTTTAGTACAGAGGAATTTTTTCCTCCGGATTTTTGTGTTTCCCGTCGGTTAAAATTAAAATAGACACATATTTTATAATAGTTAGCACAGTATATTTCCCTCCTAATCCATCTACATCTTTTTATCATGTTTTTCTTGAAAGCATTTCTAATAAGTTGTTGCCCTTTATTAATGAATGTACTGACTTCATTATTTTAGGCGATTTCTATTTTTCCGATTTAATTTGGACTTGCCAATCTTCCGCTCTAGTGTGTGATTTTATGGCAAACCTGAGTACTTCTCAGATCAACAACATACCTAATAGTCGCGGCATTTTTCTGGACTTACTTTTTTATACTAAGTTTCGATCTTTTAAGCTTGAATTGTGCGACGGCATTGCTGGGTCTTCGAGTTTATATCATACACCTGTTTCAATAAATATTTCTTTCGAATGGTCAAATAATTTTAATTTTATTAAAAACGGTACTGTCTTTGATTATTTGCACGCCGATCACGAATCCATAAATATTTGTTTATCAAAAGTCAATTGGGCTATTACTCTATCAAATTATGATACCAACAGTTCTGTAAATATATTCAATGAATTGTTAACTGATATTATTGAGAAATTTATTCCTAAAATGTTGGTCAAAAAGTCGCATATGCGTAACGACCGATGGTTCACAAAAGAACTTAAGCAATTAGAGGCTTCGCGCAATATATATCACAGGATATACAGGCGAACAGGGTTACATCGGGATCTTTTACAGTTTAAATCTTGACGAAGTCACTTTTCTTGCCTAAACCGATTTCTGTACAATAATTACATTATTGACATAGAAGATGATTTACGCTGTAATCCAAAGAATTTCTGGAAATTTATCAAACTTAAGAGCCATAATAATGGTTTGCCATCGTTTATGGAATTCAAAGGAGAAAAATTTAACAATCCAGAAACAATCTGCGATTTCTTTGCGAAATACTTCGGAAGCGTTTTTGTTAAAGAGAACACGCATGTACCCATTTTATCAGGTGATAATTCAAAAATTATCTTTTTTGAGCTAGATGTGGCGGAGGCATTATTAAACATGGACGCTTCTAAGGGTCTTGGATCTGATTAATTACCCGTGTCTCTATTAAAGCGTTGTGCTGATGAACTTGAGTAACAAGGCAGATTTCCTAATTTAGGACAGTATCAAAAACTATTCGAGTCAATGGTCAATAACATATTATATTTCCACTCTAAGAAATGAATTAGCGGACGTCAGCATGTATTTTTTTCTGGTCGTTCAACGGTCACTAATTTGGCCGTTTTCCAAAATAAATTAATTAATTCGGTTACAGCGAGTACTCAAGTCGATGTGTTTTATACCGATTTTGCAAAGGCATTTGACAAACTGAATCATCGAATATTATTGGAAAAACTTAATATACTGAATTGTGACTTTATTCCGTTAATCTGGATAAGGTCTTACTTATCAAGTCGGAAAATGTATGTTAAGATAAATGATACATCATCAGCATATTTTTTTTTTGCATCGTCTGGTGTGCCGCAAGGAAGCCACTTAGGACCTTTATTATTTATATTATTTATTAATGACGTTGTTGACTGTTTTGAATATGCTGATTTTGTTTTATTTGCCGATGACATGAAAATATTTGCAAATATTTATTGTGAACTAGATCGTGAATTATTTCAACGTGACTTAAACAGGTTTCGTGATTGGTGTGCTATTAACCTAATGTATTTAAATGTTGATAAATGCCATGTAATTACTTATTCTAAAGCTAAGAACTTTTGATTATTTTCTTAACGACCAATTATTGAGTAGAGTTAATGTGGTTAATGATTTGGGAGTCATCTTTAGTTCGGATTTATCATTTAGCTCCCATATCGATGCAATTGGTAATAAAGCATATTCTATGTTAGGGTTTATTAAAAGAAATTCTAAAGATTTTCATGATACTTTGACTTTTAAATTATTGTATACTACTCTCGTTCGTTCGCAGTTACGGCTATCATTCTAACAGAATGCGCAGAATGTGCAGAAACAATTTTTGTTATTTGCTCTTAAAAAATTGCCATCTCTTGTAAACGAAGGCTATAAACTTTCGCCGTACTTGGACGGGTGTAAGTTTTTCGGTCTCCAAACATTGGCCTCTAGGCGAAAATGTACTAGTGCTACATTTGCACGTGATATTATTTGTGGTCAAGTAGACTGTGCTGACCTGCTTTTACTTTTGAACTTTTATGCTCCTCAACGCACTTTGCGCCCTCGTGTTTTTCTGCATATTTCGACTGCAAATAGTAACTATACGGCCACTATGGTCCTACAGCGGGCATTCAACGTGATATTAACACCGTGGCTAGTTGTTTTGACTTCCATGTTTCCCGCGAAACTTTTAAAAAAGCGATAGCTAAGACAATATTAAAAAAAAAAAAAAGTTGCTATTATTATTTATTTTCCATTGATGTTATGACTTTTAAGCTGTACTGCTTACAATGAAAATGTACTGTTGTCGATGTAACCTAATTTGCATAAACATGCTGTATGGTAATAAATAAATAAATAAAAATAAATAGATAGCGATTCTTTCACCTTTGGTGTTACATGCAATTAATCGAAAAAAAACCAATAAATACATTTTAAAAATTTAATTTTGTGTGATATTTAGACAAAATACCCTCGCTGTGTTCCATAAAATTTTACAGCAATTATTAATTTAAATTCTATTCGCAATATTATGTTAACAATAGAAAATGTGCTTAAAATATTAAATGAGGACAAAACACATCAGGAAATACATGTTCCAATTTCAAAAAACTAAAAGCATTCCTGATTTCCATTACATTTTCCCGTTTCTCTATTATTTTTGTTTCCAAATATACTGACATCATCAAATTATTATTATATATGTATACGTAGGTACAAAACAAACGAAAAATTTCCAAAATGGATGTCAATTTTTGTTTTTGGTCGTCTCATAAGATCATAATATTATATATCTTATTACATGTATTTTCCAGTTTTATATTTAGTCCTTTAAAATTTGTTTTTGTGAATTTTCCATTTTAGTAGAAAATGCTTTTGTACATTATTATAAAGTTAGATTAACCACAAAATAATTTTCAGTACTATACGAAGAGAAAATATTCAAAATATTTATTTAATTTAAAAAAAAAAAAATTTACTGTATCGATATTGATTCCAAAAATTCTTGATGTGGCTTTAGCATTTCATGTTGGTTTTGTTAACAATTCTCGTTTGATTTGTAATGAGAAATGAGGTAGCCTGAATTTTGTTCCTCTCGTGTTTGTCTTTAAATTTTATTTGTCCATAGAATTTCATTTTGCCCTAAGCTTATTGCCGATTATGAAAATAATATGTTAAGGACAAAATACATTGTGTCCTAAATAATAAAAAAAAACTTGTAGTTTTGTCATATCTAAAAATTAATTTTTTGATTTGAACCAATAACAAATATAAAAAATCAAATGAATAGGTTTTATAAATAAACAAACGAACTGTATTTTAGTAATAATAATAAAAGGTTAATATTTGGTTTATAGCCCATACTAGTGAAGTTTCACGGACTAGGGAATCAGGGCTCAACGCTTTAGATTCATATTATAAGCAAATTCTTTAAAGCATGCACCTTCATGATGAATGGACAATTTAATTTTAAGTTACATATAGATATGCAAATTTATATATATATATATATATATATATATATATATATATATATATATATATATATATATATATATATATATATATATTTATATATATATATATATATATATATTTATATATATATATATATATATATATATATATATATATATATTTTAATAGAGAAGGAAAATGCCTTATGTATTTAGTGTGGGACTCGCATCCAGTAAAAACCTCTTTTTTGTCAGGCAGGGATTCATCCTGGAACTGCTTTGGGCATTATTACTTCAGGATATTGTCTCGTATATGGCCGTATAGCGGTTTACAAAAATATCCATGACCCGTAAGGAATTTGGTTATTAAATAGTTTACTTCTCCATGTTTTCTATCGACCCACTTAGAGATGTTTTTAATTAACGTTTTGGTCCATTTCCCACGTCTCTCATCTTGCCAATTTCTCCGCCAATACAGCATAACATGTTCTCTGACTAAGTTCACGCCTGCGATAAATAAATAAATAAATATTCTAATGGCGCCACGACGTTGTACCGCTGCCATTTTTGTTCGGTATTTTTCCATTTTAAGCGCCAATAGTAGATCGTCTTTTCCTGAAGCCGTATTACTTATTGGACAGGTCTTCTTCTGCTTCAATTGCTGCTGTGAGCCGTGGCTTTAGTAATCGTTCTAATAGTTTGCCCACTGTATCGAACATACACAAAGATCTTTATGCCGATGGAGAGTTTCGGTCGCCCTTATTTTTATTTACGAGTATCATCCGCTGGATTTTCCATGCCTTTGGAAGTACACTCACCAAAAGGCAACGGTTTTACATGTTTAGAAGTTCTTCAGGTTGGGATAAAGCTATCACCTTCAACGCTTCCATGGGCACTCTTTCTGGACCTGCTGCTTTCTTGTTTCGCAGAAAGGAAGCTGCTTCTTCGATCTCTTCTATCGAGAAAGCTGGTACATCTTCCGGTTTATCAAGGCAAGGTGGTCAGCCGTCACTTCAGTGGTCCGGGAAAAGAGAGTTTACGATGTGCCATGTTTGATTTGGTTCCATTAAGGTGCTGGGTCCCAGTGTTCTCAGTTTGCGCATTATAATTTTATAGCCTAAACCCCCGGGGTTCTCTGTCAACGTCACGTTTCAAGTTCTCCCATTTGATACGCTCGGTTATAACATAGGTAAGCCACATTATTATATTATTATATTATTATATTATTATATTATTATATTATTATATTATTATATTATTATATTATTATATTATTATATTATTATATTATTATATTATTATATTATTATATTATTATATTATTATATTATTATATTATTATATTATTATATTATTATATTATTATATTATTATATTATTATATTATTATATTATTATATTATTATATTATTATATTATTATATTATTATATTATTATATTATTATATTATTATATTATTATATTATTATATTATTATATTATTATATTATTATATTATTATATTATTATATTATTATATTATTATATTATTATATTATTATATTATTATATTATTATATTATTATATTATTATATTATTATATTATTATATTATTATATTATTATATTATTATATTATTATATTATTATATTATTATATTATTATATTATTATATTATTATATTATTATATTATTATATTATTATATTATTATATTATTATATTATTATATTATTATATTATTATATTATTATATTATTATATTATTATATTATTATATTATTATATTATTATATTATTATATTATTATATTTAATGTCCAAACATTATAATGATGAATTTTTGTTCTTGTATATCAGCAAAGTATTCTGGGTTTGCCATAGCGGCGACTAAACATAGGTTGGATCGCTAGGCTGGTAACCCGTTTATTTGACAAAAAAACCACATATGGTAAAAAATGATCGCTGTAAGAAAATTTCTGAGCGCCCACCATTTTATTTTTGAGATAACATTTGAACGATTGTTTATAGAAAAGTCATCTTAGAATGCAGCTTTAAGTTTCAATAAATCATGCAATGTTCCTGCACAAACATTAATATTCATGAAACATTAAAATCAAAACATTAAAAAAATTACCCAAATTCTATACACATCCTTCATACTTAAGGTTCGCAACAATTTTTTTATCAATATTAATTGTCGTCGTACATTACGTACGTTAGGGACGAAAATTACAGCATTAAAAAAGATACAACGAAACGGGCAAGAGTCAAACAACAAAATTATTCGAACTCGTAAATAAAAGAGCAGATATTCGAAATTAATTATTCGAAACATGTTTTCACCTAATAAATTCTATCTGCTATGGATAAACCGTATAACAAAACGTTAGAATCGAAATCTAAATTCATGCAGACATTTTCAATTTTGTTTAATATTAAAGCATTTTTTATGTATTAAATTTATACAATGGTTATTTTTACCGTCATCTGTATGCACACTAAACACAACATGTTTATTATATTAAAGGTACGTACAATTAATTGTTTCTAACAATAAGTACAGAACATTAGACTAATTTTATTTAAGCTGTCGTACACAATAAGGATGAAAAACAAGGGAAATCTTTAAAAATCATTGAAATCCGCAATGAAAGCTATTTGTTTAAATATCAATCTACCTACGTACCTCGAAATGGCGTTCGAATAAAATTTACTTTCGATGAAACCGTACATATAACACCAACGACAACGACGAACAGTAATTTTTTGTTTTGTTTCCTTAAAACCATCTATAGTCCCTTTATTATTCTACAAAGCACGATTTTTAACAATTTATCTTTTGGACCTGATAAAAATGTTTAGATTTTTTCCAGCAAATTTAATCGATAAATTTTCATGTTTTGTGTATTTTATTTACATGGAAGGTCAATATAAAGATATAAACGTAAGTTGTTTAATTCAGTGAATATAAATATATAAGGTAGGGTAGGTATAATATATGTACGATGTTTAATGCTGTCTTAATATAATAAAAATATTACATTTGTGTCTAGAAGTAATAAAGTTCCAAGGAAAAAATATTTAATTTTTGTAAACATGAACTTTTATTATAAGTACATACAATGTTTTAAAATTGTTTGCTGGTATTTTATTCGTTCAATTATTTTTAACTGGCGAAAATAAGGTTGAGGTAAACCTCCTTCTTCGTTAAAAAAATTTTGAACAAAAGAAATAAAAAGGCAATTATTTCCTGCAACCAATCGATACTTCTAAAAACAACCACAGTGACGGAAATTTCCTATTAATCAAACATATTAGTATTGTGTGTCATTAATATCTCCTTAAGCCGTAAACTGTCTATTAAGTCATCAGATAAAAGTCCAAAAAGTAACAGAGAAATGAGCCACTCTCAATAGTTAACCCTCTCAATACACCCAAAATACTAGAGTGGATATTAATTACAGATTAAAAAAAATTATTTAACACCAAAATTAAATAAAATAACCGTTAAACTGACAAAAAAAATCAACAGCATTACAGGCCAAAGTTGATCCTTTATTGAGATCTTTTACAAGATCTGTCAGATAATAGTTTTACAATTAATGATCGTAGTAGGCGGTCAGCCCAACGAACAATTTTACACACAAGTGGTCGCGGTGTGTGAGTTCAATCTAGTATTCCCAACAATTACCATCAAATTTTTTCTTATTAAAAAAAAAATTAAATTTTAAATTTTTAAATTTTGTATTATTTTCAATTTTTGGTGTTTGCAATTAGTATAAAATAGTTTTATCAATGCTAGTGAATATAAACTGATAAATAATTATATTAAAAGAACGTGAACAAAAAAATCTAAAAGCACGAGCAGGGTCACAAAAAATTGCTTATCAGTCTCACACGGGGTTCCCGTTTAGACTAGCAATGATAAACAATATTTCGATAATATATCCGATGGGGATGATTCCAGCTGTGAGTTTCCCAAAATTGTAAAAACACGCCCATCGAATAGGCGACCATTGCGAAGCAAAAGAGACGCAAACACAGTAAGGCTTTTCAATTTAAGATAACTGAATTGCAACAGCTTAATGCATCCAGCATGCCGATTATCAATTAATTCAATAGGTTGATTACTGACTTAGTGGAAAGTAACAACAACAGAAACGACAATAACAGTAATAGTTTTGAAGTAGTGATATCTTGTGTGCGCAATCAAAACCAGTTAAACAAATGAGTTAAAATGAAAAACACATCAAAACCAGTTAAACACAGTGAGAATGTGCACTCAAATGAGGGCATCAACCCGTAAAAACGACCGAATACGGTCAACAACATCAACTACACCAAGGTCAACTACGCCAAATACTACTACTGCGCCATTTTATGCAAAATCCTTTTGAAAAACCTCGAAGACTACAGAAAGGTCAAGGATTGTTTAACAGATTTAATTACAAAACTTTTTACATACACCCTAAGAAAAGAACATCCAAACTCCATCGTACTAAAGGGTCTAACGAAATTTACATCAATGCAAGATATCAAAACCGAAATGGAGACAAAAAGCGGTGCAACGGTAAAAAATATTCGACAGTTGAAAACTAAACGATCAACAGAATGAAAAATGAAACTACCAATATACATTCTACAGTATGAGCCAAACACCATACTGGCCGAGGTGCATACCATCAAAACCATAAACTACCAAATTGTACAATGAGAGCCGTTGCAAAAAACATCGGAGATCATGCAATGCAAGAGCTGCCAGGGATGCGTCCACACCGCTTCCAAATCGAACCTTGGGTATAGATCAAATGCTTTGAAACACATGAACCAGGTCAATGTGCACGCATAGACAAAACTTCTCCCACGGGCTGGCCCGTATATCAGGTCATGATGGAGAATTTAAACAGTCACAGACAAAACAATAATGTTCATTGACATGTTCCGCGAACACCGTAATATTAACAACAAGAAAATAAAAACAATACCACTAACAATAATAGTATTAATATTAGTAAAGATCATTGTAAGTGTTGTGGCAAAAACCATCGAGCTCCAATCTGAACAGATTGCACAATTGATTGGCTTCTTCTCACATATTGAGAAGTCTTTAACCGCCGTTGCAATCAATGTGAACTCAATCTGTACGATTGATCGCAGATTGAACTTACTCAAATTCATCAAATATCATAAACTCGACGTTTTGTCGGTGTCGGAGACCAAACTGAATCCGAGCCACAAACTGGAATTTCACAATTATAAGATGATGTGTAACGATCGGCCAAATAGCAAGCTAGGTGAGAGCACCGGTATACTAATAAATCGACATCTCAAATTCTAACAAGACAATAACTCACAAAATAGTAGTGGATTTGGAACGACTATCATAAAAATGCATCTTGATAAGGGCCGAAAACTATATATTATATCCATTTACTGTTCTGGCAATTATAAGATTTCACCAGACGACTGATCCGAAACGGAAATGAACATACTATTCCACAACACACTTATGACAGCGCTCATAAAGCCATAGAACTAGTTTGCAGCAAATTGGGACAACTAACAACCTATAACCCAACCAGCAACACTAACAAAAGTATATGGTGCGAAATATTTATTGGGTAATTTTGCAGAAAAATTTGCAATATTTATATAACAAACATCTGAAGGACAACAAAGAACCAAACATAGTGCCAACAACACACAATATCGATGACACAATTGAACTATTGTCACAATTACCCAGCTTATCATGCATATAACATTAGGATTAGCAGTCCGGTACGGCGTAAAAATAACGTGGAGTGTTATACGACCTGGAACATCGAACTACTTACATTAAAGAAGATTAAAAGTAGGATTGTTGTACAACACAACAACCAAGGCTCACTAATCAAAGCGGAAATCATTCGTGTAAATTGTTTAATCTGCCAAAATATAAAGATAAAAGTAAACAGACACTGGCGTAACGAATTTGAAAAAATCAAATCAGGGTGTGGCTTGTTTTCCCAAATCAATCGATTAACAAAAGAAATAATTCAGCCTGGTCGGGGTACAAAACCTAAACATCTTATGCCACCACATTCAACGAAACGCAACACGGGATCCAACACTGAGATAAGCACATCATGAGACAACCATAAACGTGGCAATAGATAGAGTAAAAGCCGCACACACGTCCAATAATATAAATCACAAAACAATCGCAAAATGTACGACTATAAATATAGCAAGAAAACTGCATGGATCTTCCCAATAATTAAAAAAACTAAACCGCAACTCTTGGCGAACAGTTATAGACCTAAAAGTCTGCCCTCGAATCGCAAGATCTATGACATTATCATATATAACAAAATATACGAACACTCGGAACTTTACTATCTCAAACCGGAGAACCATTTCGGGATTAATAACATACCGCTCAAGCAAGTTGCAATGGTTGAATACATTTGAGTGAACATCGACCGATTATGCTATATGAACTAGCACATACTTGTTTAATGTGCGCTATGTATACTCTCCCATCGTCTTCGGTTGTTAGCTTTAATAATTCGAGCGAGTGGCCACGATAGAGATGCAATACAGCTGCTGAAAGTCTTTCTCTTTCACTTATTCCGCTGCTGTAGATTATTCAGATATTTTACTATTTTATCTCTTCTAGAATATTTTTACCCGTTTTTGGAGTTCTTTTCACCTAGTTAAGCGCTTGTTAGGGATGTTCGTGCTACAAACTTGAGTTTGGATTACCAATTCATCAGTATAAGGTTGATAACCGAACTGCGATCTCCCAAACACCACCGAAGTGAAGAGATGTTGGTGGGTTGGATT